>ML106298.1:0-33213 GCA_003697995.1 Taxidea taxus jeffersonii | reverse complement strand
TTGATCCCAGTTCCTGACACAAAGCTCCTAAATCCCTTGGAATTTCCTGGGTGATAGGGGCATCTTTTGTTCTAATGAGGTGACTCTCCATGTGTTTCCAGAGGAGGATCGGTCACCAGAAAGGCCAAGCCAAGAATAGAAGCTTGGAATTTTCAGCCTTACCTTTCCATTCTCCAGAGAGGGGAGAGAGGTTGGAAAATGAGGTAATTATCAATCAGAATTCTGTGATGAAGTCTCCACAAAAATCCATGAGTTGAGAGAGTTCCTGGGTTGAGGAACACATTGACATGCCAGGAAGATGATGTATCCATCTCCACAAGGACAGATGTCCTGTGCTCAGAACCCTTCCACACCTCATACTACCTGAAGGCTCATTTGTATCCTTTAAAATATGCCTTGTAACACACTGGCAATAATAAGCAAACTGTTTTCCTGGGTTCTGAGAGCTGCTCTGGCAAATTTTTAAATCTGAGCAGGGGGGTGTGGGAACTTCTAATTTGTCACCAAGTTCCATGGAAGTTGGGGGCCTAAGAGTTATGATTAGTATCTAAAAGGGGAGCAGTCTGCCTTCAGCTCAGGTCATGACCTCAGGGTCCTAGGATCGTGCCCCGAATCAGGCTCTCTGCTCAGCAGGAGCCTATTTCCCTCTCTCTCTGCCTGCCTCTCTGCCTACTTGTGATCTCTGTCTGTCAAATAAATAAATAAAATCTTAAAAGGGGAGCTGTCTTGTAGGACAGAGCCCTTAACCCATGGAGTCTGCCCTACTGTGGATAGTGTCAGTGAAGTGAATGGCGGGACACCCAGTTTATGTCAGAGAATTGGTCCAAATGGGAGAAACCCCACCTCTGGTGTCCGAAGTGTTGGGAGCATGAGAGCAGAGGAGAACAGTGAGGGTTCTGCTCAGATGGGGTGATTCTGGAAAACTCCCAAGCTTGCAGCTGGTGCCAGAAATTTGGGGCAGACTTGGCAGTCCTCAGGACCAGGTCCTTCACGTCAGAGTTTGGTTGATACCTGGGTACCCTGCCTATCTGGATGTCCAGATCTCAGCCAGACTCACAAGACCTATTCAAGAGCTGTGATTTTGATCACCGGGAGGAGGGTCATGCCTCAGACTCACAGCGGAGGAGCCCCTGTGCATGAGGGTCACATGTGAGGCTGATAGAATGAAGATCAGGAGAAAAAGTGCCTTTGTCTCTTTCCTGTTTTGTGGTTGTTGGAAACTAGACCCAGATCCTCTGCTCCTGAGTCTGGCTTGTTCATGTGGAAGGACGGGGAGGGAGACTGACGTGGGAAGGATGACATGGAAGACAGAAGGAGGAAGGACAGGGGAGGGAGGAGAGAGGCACGCAGGCACCTCCACCACTCGCTGGAGACACTGCAGCTTCTCGAAGCCTCACAGAACCCTCCTCCACCATGTTGTAGGACATTGCTAATCACACTGTGGAAGTTTTATTTTTAATAATGTTTTTACTACACTATTTCCCAGGGCCACCTGGATGGAGGAGGCCATGTGCTTCTAAGTGCTGGAGGTAGGGACAGAAATTACAGATTGTTTTCCAGGGCAGGTATGGAAATGAAGTCTCGTGTAATTAAATCGCTTGTGGTCGTATTCTGCTCTTCAGACCAAGGTTTTAGAGAATAAAAGAACAGACGAAGTTCCTCAGCCCTGGCAACACAGAACTCCAAGGAGAAGCTAGCAGATAGGAAATGAAATGACGCGAGAAAGCCAATGAGAAGCAACCGTGTTTTTTTAAATTAAAAACTGAAATATATACCTGCTGAAAAGGGGAAATTAAACAAACACTGTATGATGGAGGGCAATAAAAGAAAATATTTCACCAGGAAAAAGTTTTTCGGGGTTATATCAAAATGTTCCTCTGAAATTGACAAAAAGCCTTCTTTTCATTTCTTCTCTCTACCTGAGAAACTTTATCCTTTCATTAGAAGTCAGTCATGTGCGGGAATTATTGAGAGCTGCAATATTTCATCTTGTAGTTTTTAATCAGTCACTGCGATGCACACGCAGCCCATGAACTGCGCCGTGGTTTCTAGGAAACCTTCTCAGTTGCGTGGCGCAGCTGTTCCGTGCGGGGCCCCTGGGGCACCCGCCGCCCCCCACAGCAGCACGGATCGCCAGCGGAGAGCTTGATGTGCTGCTCACTGAGGGTAAAGGGAAAGCTGAGGAGATTTTAGGAGCCACAATTTGAGCCCTTACTTTCCCCAGCATAAAGCACGTGTACTTCCTGATTTGTTTGCACGACAACCCATGAGTAAGACCGGATTCATAGGCCTAACGGACAGGTGATCAGCGGACGGTCTGCGAGATGTACTCCAAGTCGTACTTGCCGCACGTGGCAGCGCTGATGCTCAAACACGCTGCCTCTGCCCGCTGTTTTCTGAAAATCTTAGGTCCCTGGGTCTGCAGATGGGGGATGAATAGTGTTAGTCGACCTCACGCCTCACCCTCACGTTACCGGCTCTGAGCAGAGTGGGCATTGCTGCCTTTCCTTTTACTTTAAGATAAAAGGTTCCTGGTCAGATGCCAAAGATCTTGGTACACAAACTAGAAACACACAAGGAAAAGAATCTCTGCACTTAAGGTGAAGCACAATTAAGGTTGGCTGGCCTCCTCCTCTGCCTCCGAACCCAGCCTGTCTGTTCCTCTCCTGGAGGACTTGCCTTGTTTCCTCTGCACCCAGCTGGTTCTCCTTCCTCTGACTTCCTTTCCAGATCTTTCCCTTGAAAACCAATTGAGATTCCACCTACCGACATTCTAGTTCTGGTCCCTCTGTATTAACGAGCTCAAGCAAGTTATGTAAATCAGTTGGGTCTCAGTTTCTGCCTTTGTAAAATGGGGACATTGTAATAGATGCTTTCTAATCATAGATGCTTTCTTTATCATAATCAGAATGAATATTTTACACATACACCACTTTACACATAATTAGATACTGTCTTATTTATCAAGATTGCTTCATTTCTTGTTTTTTTTTTTCGGTGAAATTAATAGGCCATATTGTATATTTCTTTTATAACCTTATAAGACCTAGTCCAGTAACATACTCTTTTATACTTTTTTTTTCCTGATCCACTTTGTTGATCATGACATTCAGTCTCTTGAGAGACTGCCCATAGAATCAAGATGACTGTGGACTTGTAAATGTGTTTTCTGCTAGACACAGACAGTATGGGCCATTGTAGCAATAATAGCTCACATTGACACAGGATGTATGAACCACCAGGTTCTCTTCTGAGTGCTTTTTCTGTATTTGCTCATTTAAGTCACACAACAATCATATGAGATGGGCACTCTTGTTATCTCCTTTGGAGGGCAGAGGAAGCAGTGGTATGCAGTGGCTGGGTACGTGCTTAATAGTGCAAAGTCAGTAAGTGAGCATCGGGATTTGAACGGTCAGTCGGACTGTAGGACCCATGCTTTCCTCCTGCCCCACGCTTCTGTCCTGTTGTACGTGGAGAAGGACCAGGACTGTGGAAATGAGCAGAGGGCCATGTTATGGTGGTGCAGAGACTCTGTTCTTAATCTCAGAGTGGGCAAGAGAAGTGAGGTCTGAATAAATGATTACTTTTTAAAAAATGTATTTATTAAATACATTTTTAATATTTAATTTTAAATGAGGGGAGGAGCAGAGGGAGAGAATCTTCAAGTAGCCTCCCCACTGAAAGCAGACCCCGGTGCAGGGCTCAATGTCATGGCCCATGACATCATGATCTGAGCTGAAACCAAGAGTCTGATATTCAACTGACCAAGCCACCCAGTGCCCCTGAATAAATGATTTCTAAGCTCCTTCAATCTGTGGCATTTTATTATGATTTCACTCTAAGCCGACAATGGTGACCTTTCTATCACTGGATAAATTTATTTTAGCCTCATCCCAACCTCTGCTATCACCCCATGAAAAACACAGAAAACAAAGTGCAAAAAATATTTACATAGCTATGTATATATGGGTGTATACATAATAGATGTGCATATATGTTATATATATATATAATATACATCTATTATGTGTGTGTATATATATATATATATGATGGAAAGAAATATAAAATGTAAACAGTGGCTATATCTCAGGGGTGGGATTATTTTGTGGCATCAGTCCCTTTCTTTATAATTTTCTCTAACTTTCAGATTTTCTAAAATGTGAATGTGTTTCCAGACGAACTGGAATTTGAACTGTGTAAAAGACTATAGGCACATGAAGCCTGAGTTGAGTTTTAATAACCCCCATATGGCTCCTTGCTGCTTTGGCTCCTTGAAAGCTATTTTCCATTTTTTCTTTTAATATTTTATTTATTTATTTTGAGAGAGCATGCACAAGCATCATCTGGGGGACAGGTAGAGGGAGAAGCAGGCTCCATGCTGAGCCGGGGGCCCAGTGCAGGGCTGGATCCCAAGACTCCAGGATCATGACCTGAACTGAAGTCAAATGCTTAACTGACTTAGCCACCGAGGCACCCCCTTGAAAGCCATTTCCAGCTCCTCCTTGAATTGAATGCACTCAGCAAAGTAAAATATCTTGCAGGCTAAATCCTGTCTCCCTGCCCTCATGATTGAAGTTGCATGGGGCTTGGGGAGAGACTCAGTTTGAAGAAGCTGAGAACACAAGAAGGACAGTAGCCTGGTGGTGAGTGAAATTAGACAGGTGTTTTAAGATACAAAACATGACACATCTCTCACCCAAGATTTTCCCCTCTCTGTGACAGTTTTGCATAAAAAAATATTTGAGAATTTTTAGGAGGAAAACTATTGACATATGAAGCCCAATTAGCCATATGGATCTCCTTCCCTGAGCTGTACAACATGAAGGTCCTTTAACTCAGTAATTTCCTCTCCCCTAAAAGAGAAAACTTAGAATCACAGCCTGAATTCAGGGCCCTCCTCTCAGCAAAGATGGCCTTTGCTAATAAGCCTGACTGTGAAACTGCACCTCTCCAGTTCATAACTGCTACATAAAAAATGTCTGATTTGTTAAGGCCAACACAACTGGCAAAGCCATTCTTTAAAATAGATGCACTCTCTCTACCCAACTTATTCAAGTTTGTGATTACAGGATAGACCAACGGATCTGGGTTATTCTTCCTTCCTCCCTTCCTCCCTTCCTTCCGTCCTTCCTTCCTTCCTTCCTTCCATTCTCTATTCAACAGGCATGTATGGATTGCCTACTGTGTGTCTCGTCCTGAACAAGGCAGTGGACACACAAAGGAAAACAACGCATCCCCCCGTTTCAGGCAGCCAAGAGTCTAACGAGGGTCTACCGTCAAGTATGGAATCAACTGTAGCGAGACAATTAATTACAGTGCTAGATTTGTGACCCCATTTCTCAGAGAGATACCCAAATATGGCAAGGTGTACAGGACTTGGCACAAAAAGCACTTGTGCAGAAGTACAATTGAGGGCTGACGATTGTTGAAAGCAATTTATTTATCTCCCCAAATGAAGTGCTATTTTGTTTAAAAGGGGTCAGACAGGCCACCTCTCTGAACTCGGCGAACTCAAGCAGCAGATACACATCCTAAATAATAACAACTTTATTTGCAAAACATCTTTTATCTTGTTAGTCCCTAACGTGCTTTACAAACTCAATAAATGACTGTAATATATTTTTATAAACATTGGTTAAAACACTGACGTTTTAATATATTTCATGTCATAAAATATATTAGTTTTCTAAAAAAGCCATCCCACAGTAATTTTGTGAGTACGTACATTAAAGGCTGTCCCTGCACTTCATAAAACACGTCAGTCTGCTGACAGACAGAAGATGGAGAGTTTTTTCTCTTGACAGGGACACAGGTTCCTGTGATGTTTTAGGCATGGGGTCCTCGTTAGGTCTCTACCCTCATTTTCCCTGACCTAACTGTAGAGAAGTGAATGCTGAAGGAGCGATGAGAGCAGAAGACATGCACACCATCACCTTTCTGGGTGATGATCCTGCTGTGATCTTCGTGTAACGTTAATGGGCCAAAAATGTATGTGATGTTAATTTAGTGACTTGTGAGAAAGCATCTGGAGTTTAATGTAGCAACATCGACTATGCAAAAAATGTAATCATAATGCTGGCAAGGCTTAGTGCTCTGCACGAGGCCCAAATTTTTAGTCAGTGCCACGAGGGCATTTAAAGCCAAGCTGGAGAGAGGGGAACTCACAGGAAATGTCATGACATGTTCCCTGATCCCCCCGATCAGTTACCATTTGGTTCTAAGACAAAAACAATTTGAGGAAGAGTTTTGCAAATGAAGATAGAAAAGGAGCTCTGAGAAAAAACAAAAGGAATACGGAAATGCTTGGCTTTGGCTTTTCTTTATGTCATTTTACCTGTGCCTCATCTGCTAGGTTACGAAGATATATTAATAAGTATTTTTTCTTGGAATGTAGATTCAGGTTGCATGAGGACATCACATTTAGAGATATCTCTGGGTATTGGGTAAGGCAGAATACCATGGGTAGGAAGGATAGTTGGAACTTGGCTTTTAAAATGGTGGAATGGGTCCTGTCAATCATGGTTCTAAGGTATTTTTGGAAATTGTTACCGAGGCACTAGGTCAGTGAAGCCATTATAAGCTCCTAAATAAATCTGAGTTGGGCTTACCTGGATCCTTATTTCCTGGAAAGGAAGTTGGAGGGGGAGAAGATAGAAACATACAGGAGGATTGGGGGCTATATTTTTCTTTCTTCAAAATACAGAGAAGCTGGTAGGAAGTGCTTGATCATTTGCTTGCCGAAGCTTTGCCCTTCAGAAAGTGACCTTGTCACTTTCTTTTCAGATAAATAATTTGATGTCTAAAATGTGTCTGTATTATGTTAGAATTTCCTGGAGCTAGTGGCTGAACATATTGGGAATTTACAACATCAAAAGGATGTATGTGGCCTAAATATTATTATAAGTTATATAAAGAATGACTTCATAGACGTCATATGCCACTCTTAATTGGGCAGATGATGGGAAGGAAGAGGAGAAAAGGGTCGCTAACATTAGGGGTAGGTGTTATATTCACATGGGTCTGAGTGTAGTACTCTATTAAGCATAGATGTCTCAATGCTAGACCTAGTTCCATCTCCAAGTTCGTTCGGTGACCTTAGGCAAGCCACTCAACCCCTTCGCATATCACTTTTCCTGTCTGTAAATTGGGGGCATGCAGTACCCACCCCATATATTTTTTATAAGATTCTAAATAATGCTAAAGGAGAAAATGCATACAATGTTACTATTAAAAGTATAAGGAGATTTTATATAATATATATATTTGTTGTTACTCTGAAGGGATTTTAGTACACCAGCTTCCTGTCCTCAGGATCTCTTTGGGATATGAAAGCCTTACAGAGGAGCTACTTCCAATGAGTTAGGCTTGCAGTATAGAAAGAACACCCTCCTGGTGCCTGGGGGCTCAGTCAGTGAAGTGCCTGTCTTCAGCTCAGGTCATGATTCCAGGGTCCTGGGATTGAGACCCACATCAGGCTCCCTGCTCGGTGGAGAGCTTGCTTCTCTCTCTCCCTCTGCCTGCCGCTCTGCTCACTTGTACTCTCTCTCTCTCTCTCTCTCTGTCAAATAAATACATAAGTAAATAAATAAAAACTAAAAAAAAGAAAATAGACACCCCTGGAAGGAGCAAGGGGAAGTGTATAAATAAGTACATGGACAGAGTTGCCATCAGCCAGAATAGACTTCACAGCAATTCATTCTCTCCCTGTAAATGACACACAATGACATTATTTCGTCATATATAATGATATCCCTGCATGCAAATAATGATTTCCAGGCTATTTTAAGGATCTCTGCCTACATACAGAGTTATACATCATTCAGTTTGTCAGAAGCCTGATTGCAACAGAAATTGACGTCTGGTCAGATGTTCGCTCTCATGTTCCCACATAGACCATATACATTTGAAATACAGGAAGAGTCAGGTGGGTAGAAAGAAACATGGAAAGTTTTACTCTTTTCTTCCTTCCACTTCTTATCTGCCCCTGGTCTCCCTATCCCCCAAAAAAGAGTATGAGAAAGATGGGGCAGCTAAAATAGATGGGAGAGAGACAAAATGCTTTTTCTTGTCTCTGAAGCTCTTACAGAAGGGAATCACAGGTCTTTAAAGAAGAATCGGCATCGTGACCCACTGGTGGCGTCCATCCATACACCCCACTGTACCCAGAGGGAAAACGTTCTCTCTGGGAGGAAGTGATGGGCTGTATCAAGCCAACAAATAACTAGGGAAGGAACATAAGGCATAACCACCCATGTTCGACACAACTGTTGTAAGGTGGAAACTGACACCATTGACTGATTTTACATAATACAAAATGGAACACCCAGATATTCTTGAGCAGTGTAGCAGAGAGAGCTACAAATTCACCAAAATACCTTTCTTTTTCCTCTGGGATACATTGCTGGACTACATTCTCCTCCATCCTTCCAGTGATAGGAGCCAATCCTGGGCCAAAATGGTTTAGAAGAAATGTGCTTCCCCCTCTTCTCCTTCCCTGCCCACTAGCTGAAGGGAAGAGCCCCCAAGAAGCTAGAGAAGGATGAGGCAACACAAAACAAGACACCAAAAAAGGAATTTGCATTAATAAGAATATAGCCTGTCTGGATTGATAATAAAAGAGAGACAGTCCTCTCTACACTGAGTTTACGGGGTAGTTCAACTGAACAGTAAAGGCAGCAACTTGAAACTGTGACCCAATGAACAACTAAAGTCTACATTGATAAGTAAAAAAATAGCAACACTAAATAAATAAAGTCTACACTGGTGGTCTTCAAAGCATGGTTCCCAGACAAGCAGCCTCAGCCTCACAAGGGAATATGTCCTAAATGTGAATTCTTGGATCCTGCACCAGATCTACCGAATCAGATGTTCTGTGGGTTGAGTCCAGAAATTTTAAGAAGCCTCCTGTTGGTTCTGATGGTTGCTGAAGTTTGAGCACCACTATTCTGAAGACTTCAGGACCAGGATGGATTTTTGAAACACGTTCACAAAGGTAAATGGCTCAATGTTCCAAATTCTAAAATGCTGATACATTCTTCAGGCATATTTGCAAATATCAAAAGAACAAATTGGAACAAAGGCATTACTGACACTTTGCTTCAAGCCAGAACCTACTTAAAAGAAAAAAAAAAAGACTTGCATCAGGCTAAAGTGCATCAGATCTGTCTAGAAACGTGTACGATCCCAAGCCTGTATATTTCCTGATTAGGACAAGGTTAAGTAGATTTGTGTGGGATTGGAAGAGATAGAATAGTCTCAGCATTTAGTAGAAAGTAGCTTTTTCTAGGGCATATTTAAAGGAGCTGAGCAACCCCCAGAACCTCAAAGCTTCAAAAAGTTTTGCATGATTTTCAAACAGTATAAATACTCAAGGGAAGCAGGTTCAGCCCTATTGTAGGTGGGTCTATGAGCAAGGGAGTTTAGAAGCTTACCCGGTCCACCTCTCATGTGCCCAACAGCTGCCCTTTTATTCTTAAATCAAAGGAACTGTAAGGGATAAATTCTGTGCAGCTCTTACTTTATCATAAAGTACAGGAGCAGACCCCATAAAAATGCTTAATCCCAGGGGCCGATTCCTACCCACTTGGATGGAAATGAGAAAGGGAGCACTATGCCATTTGGATTCTGTCTGACCCTTCCAGCAGCCCCATCTTGCGCTCAGAGTGTCAGGTTCATAAATAACCCCACCTCCAGTCTGGCCCCTATTCCGGTCCTATCAAGGGAGGCAAGACAAGATTTCATGGATCAGCTGGGGAGATTTGAAGGCCTAACCTCGAGGTCACATAGATCTCAAACGCCTCTCTCTGCCTGCCTTTGTTTCATGCTGAGTCCAAAGACGTTTTCCCTCCTGGGGAAAAATGATTCTCCTTTCCCTTCCTCTGCAATGACCAGTCCCAGGAGGGTGGCCATTTGTAGAGAAGGTGTGTGCTGGTACGAGGGTCTACATGTAGCATAAGAGAGAAGATGGGGGATAAATGACGATTGATTTCTGTGGCAGCTATAGCGCTGAGGCTAAGATAAGGCAAGTGAAGCCCATGACGCACTTGCCTGGAGCACAAATGAAAGTGTTGCCAAAAAGCTCAATAAACAAGGTAAAAGGTATTTTAATGCATTGTTTTCAAATATCAAAATTAAAGCAAAAAAAATCCCAGGATATCAAAAATGTCAAAAATGTCAGTGAAGGCAGGAACATATTTCTGGATTTTCCTTTTGCTTTAGGATCCAATGGTTCTACCTAGCTCTGTCTGTGACTACCAGCCACAACAGTGGAACTATGTTCAGTTGTGTATACAACAGATAGGAGAGTGATGAGTAGAGCTAATTCTCTGAGGCCAGAATTACCAATGGTTAAAAAAAAAAAAAAAAGAAGGAAGGAAGAAAGAAAGAAAAACAAGAGGGTGATTAAAAAAAAGAGGAAGAGGAAGAAAAAGATGGATTGAGTGCTTTTAAAGTGTGAGTAGGCATTGTGCTAGGCACACTGCATGTATTAGTTCATGCAGTCCTCAAAACAATATGAAGCAGATACAATTATTGTCACCTCTCCCTTAGCAAGGACACAGACACGCAGAGCTTGGTTTTCCAAGATCACATTAGTAAATGGCAGAGCTGCTATGTCACCCAGGCTTGAGAGCCCTTGTTTTTAACCATCCTGAAGACAAAGAGGAGAGAGAGGAAGCAGGGAGGAAGGGAAAGGAGAGAAAGGGGCATCCAGGCTCCCAGTCCTTTTCAAGACCCCAGTCGAGAAGCGGACCGAAGAACTGGTGGCTGTTGGAAGACCAGTTTAGCGTTTCCCAAGAGGAGACAAAAGCATATCTGAGACACTTGCTGTTGTGCTGGCATAGAGTATCGACTTAATGTTGGTGGTTTTCACGTCCTGACGTCTCCCAATTGACAAGGAGATGCTAAGCGGGCCATGAAATGAACCGGAGCCAGAGCCCAGCAGACGGCGGTGGCCGTGGATGGCAGGGACGGTGGCTCCTCCGCTTTTCGGGCCCCTCCTTCCCAAGCAGCTCTCGCTCCGCCTCTCAGGCTCTAAATCTTTCTCCGCAGAACTCAGACAAACAAACAAACAAACAAACAAACAAAACAATCCAGCACACAGAGAAGGGCATATGTTATTTATTTACTCGCTTCTTTATAGGTTGTATCAACGTGGATTGTGTAAGTATCTAAAACCTGACTCGACCCAGAGCCACAAGAATGATGTCTCCATTGCAGGGGCGGGGGGAGGGGGTGGGGGGAACCCGGTGCGCAGGTTTAAGTGGGATCGTGTGATCGATGGGGCCACCGCCCTGGCTTGAGTACACTGCGGGGGGGAGAAACGGAGTAACCCTGAAACGAGCCCCGGGGTGGGAGGGGGAGGGTCCTGCTGGTGTCATATTACTGAACAAGATGCAGGGAGAAGTAATTTACTCTGAAGTGACAGTCTGAAGGCGAAAAATAAACTAACAGGAGGGAGTTTAGGCTCATTAGCAGCCTGGTCGCAATATTTCATTATTAATGATAATAAAAAGAAGAAAGGAGGGAGAAAAGGCAGAGGAGCATGTCCGCCCCCTTCCTCCAACTCCCTCCCCAACTCCCCCTCCAACACCCACCCCCCACCCCCCACCCCCAGCCACAAAAGCGAGGCTCTGGGACTCCGTTTCAGTTGGGGCACAACAAAGGCCCCTCCACGAGAAAGAAACTCCGGGCAGGATGAAGAATGGGTTAGCTCTGGTTCTGGTCTGCTCTTGTCTAAATGCCTGACTCCGTGGGGCCCCTCTGCGGGATTCTGCCTCATTTATTAGAACCTCTGCGGCGAGCAGGGAAGCCTCCCCCTCCCATCGCTGCTCCGCAGCCTGGCCTGCCTGAGCCACAGTGAAAGGGGAGACCTTGCCGAACAGCCCCAGGGATTTCTTGGGCAACCCCTCTGGGTGGGAGGCAATCACTCCTTGCCGAGATTGTATATTGTATGCACCCAGACAGGAAAGAAACAAAGATACCAGGAATCAATAGCGATGGTCTGAATATAAAAGGAAAGCAGATACATCCCAGAGATGGTAATGAAAGCCTAAAAATAAAATGCTACAGTAAGCAACCATGCTGGATGCAATTTAATTTAAAATGGCTATCAGACTCTACCTGTTGCTCAAATAAAGAAAATGGCAATTGTCTTTTCTACGCCACCCACCTGCCCCTCCTGGCAAATATTTTGCTGTGAATAACTGACACGTTTTCTTTGAGATGGTGACTTTCATAACCCAGCCAATCTGGCCTGGTCCATTTGTCTGTTTTCTTGGACAATTTCTGAAATTGTCAATATGGTTATATTAGTGTTAATCTTGTTGGGAAAAGCATTAGCTCCCTTTCTCTGTGGCCGTCGCCCTATGGCCTTGAGCAATTAGAAACATATTCTGGATCATCTCTTCTCCTGTTGGTGTCTTTGTAATTTATTAACGTGACAGAATTATCCATCAGACCAACAGCTACGTAAAGGTTCGCCACTGTGCTGGGCACAGTGCTGAGTTATACTGCATATAGAAATGAACCAAATACGAGGTCTCTTTCCTCTCGTTGCTTTATAGACTACTGGGGGGACGAATATGAAGCAGTAAATGCACAAATAACCATAGAATAGCAAAATAACAAATCGTGTTAAGCAGGTAAAGAAAATAATCCGGTACTATGGAGAAGCCTGGAGGCCGGGAAAGCTACTTTGTAGGGCGTGGTCCAGACAGCTTGTCAGGGGACATGCATTTAAGCTGAGACCTGAAGGAAGCAGTGGCCAGCTCGAAGAATCAGAGGAGGAAGAGAATTCCAAGCAGAGGGACTATCCAAGCGAAGGCCCAGAGTCAAAAAAGAGCTTTTTTTGTTCCTTGTTCAGGAAGGAGGGAGAGGCTGGCTGGAGCACAGTGCTAAAGGGAGGGCGGGGTCATGTGACTGCAGGTTGGGCAAAGAGAGCCAGGAAGAGCATCCAAGGTCTTTCTGGCTGCCCTGGGGAGAATACGTTGGGGGTGGGACAAGCCCAGAAGCAGGGAGACCTTCCAGGGGGCTTCTCAGTGGGACAGGAGGGAGGTGGAATGGAGATCTGGACTGGCTCAGGGATGTCGGGCTACACCCTCTGAATCGACTTTTTAGTATAACAATGAACACTGTAGTTAGTGGGTCTAGACACAGATTCACATTCTTTGTACACGAAGTACCTATGGGGTCAAATCTGCATACCGACTTGCCTTAATGTGGACAACTGATGTCCAGGCGCAAAGACCATCCTACCCTATGTCACTTGCAGGTCAAGAAGTCTATATTCTTTTTTAGGGTCGTGGGTTTTTTATTTTTTTTTTCCCTCCCGCTTTCGCGAGTCCTCCTTCGTTTTCTCCCTTTAGTCCAAAACCTGTTGCTGTCTCAGGTGGGGCAGCAATTCTCATGGTGTGGTCCTGGGACCGATAGCATCCGCATGACCTGGGAGTTTGTTAGAAATATAAACACAGATCTATTGAATCAGCAACTTTGGAGGTGGGTGCTGTTCCTTGTTTTAAGACTCCTTCACGTGATTCTGATTCATGAGAAAATTTGAGAACTATTATTCGACCACCGCTCTGAGTCTGCACCATCCAAATGGCTCTTACTCATGACATGTGCCTGTTGAGTCCTTGAAATGTGCCTAGTCTTAACGGAGATGTGCAGTGTAAAATATGCACCAGATTTCAAAAACTTAGTGCCAAAAAAATTGTAGAATTTCTCTTAATAATTTTTTATATTGACACTTGTTGAAATAATATGCTTGCTATCTAGGGGTTAAAATGTATTATGGAAACCAAAGTGAATACATTATACTTGTTTCTTTTTACCTGTTTAATGTCCATAAGAAAACCCAATAGTACGTGTGTAATACATTCTATGTTTTTATTGGGCAACACTACTTCTCTTCATTCAATGTGCACAGGAATTGCCTGAGGTGGTGGGGAGGGGGTCTTGTTAAAATGCAGATTCTGATTTAGTAGGTCTGGGATGAGAGCTGAAATTCTGCATTGGTAGCAAACTCCCAGGAGATGTTCGTGCTGCTGGTCTGTGGACCACACTTTGAGTAGCAGGACACTGATACATGTTGGGAAAGTTTCTGAAAGCACGTCTAGTATCACTGAACAACTACAAATGTGAAATCAATACGCCTGGCAGAGTCCCACCGCTGCCTTCATATTAGCTATATGACCTTGGATGAGTCATTTTTTAAACCGACAGATGTAGATCATAGAAATAACTAATAACACTTGCTTATGGAATGGTCTAAATAAAAAACTGTTAAGGCCAAATAGCACTAGATAATTATTCCACACCATGTGCATGCACATAGACACACACATAGACCGGATCGAGCACTGGACATGCCAAATGCATGGGCAATTTCTCAGTTTCCAAAATAATTCAAGGCTACAAAGAGTGATATTGGGATATTTGGATATTCCAAATTTCCTCCCAATTAGTTCTGCCTGGATAATATGAGTCACTGTGACGAAGGAGAAGTAGTTATCTTAGGAGGATAATAGTATTTCCCCGACATTTCTTTCAGAAGCATTTGGTGATTGATCGATTGCTCTCATACTTTCCTAAAGGACAAGGGCTCTGGGGGACATTATTCTAAATACCCAGCTAAATACTCAGCCCCAGGTCTCGGGGAATCAGAACACTTGCAAAGCTAGGGTCTCTGGCAGATTAGACTTCATCAGCAATTAGCAAGCCACCAGACTCCTAGAAGGAGTCACTTTGTGACCAGAGGGAAAAGGGAACAGAACTAGCCTGTGACTTTGTCATCATTAGGAAGATAGGGAAGGCGGAGAAAGATGCATAAAGCAACAAACAGTCGCTTAAAGCATAATTGTCATGCTGTGGTGGCAACATCCATATGGTTGAGATTAGGTCAGCTCTCGCTCTAGGGCTTTAGTGCTGGGAATCCAAGATGGCAGGACAGGGCAGGAAGGCTCAGAAACAGCATGTATTGTGCAAGATCACTGTGCTGGACCCTCAGATGGAAAATGTTGCGATTAGCTGTAACAAAAAAGAGAAATCGTTTTGTTACAGACCAGCACCAAATCCTCCCTCACTGCGCCTCTCCCCAGCAGAGTTCCCTTCTTTCATCCCCTCCCCAGCAAAGAGGTATATAGCTATAACTCTTCTTTCAGGAAGGTTACTGACACGTTAATTTGGAATTTCTGGACAGGGATGGGGGAGTCCTCCTCAATCTTTCTAAAAGTAGTTTTCTCTAGAAGGGAAAGACTAGGTTGTTTAGAACAAAGCAAGATCCCGGCCCTGCCACGACCACTGCTGGACTTGTTGGTGGCACATCTCACGCACAGTGCAGAAAGCTACATAAAACCAGGACAGTAGCCCCGAGTAGCTGTGGATTCAGAAGACCCAGCTCTATCTGCAAGTCATACTAACCCATAGACCTAGGGTAGATCATTCCTCCTCCCTGGGCCACGATGCAACATCTTTAAAATGAGATTAGAGGTCAAGGTCTAGCAAGCTCTCTTCAGCCACAATATCTTGCTTTTGCAAAGGGTAATTTGCTTATATAAAGTGACCCCGTGGTAGGGACCTCCTTGCTGACGGGGGACACAGATGTGCCTGTGGAGAGCAGGCACTGTGGCAGACAGGCAGAGACAGCACGAACACCACACTCCCAACCCAGAGTTGCAGTGTCTGAGAGGCTGGAACACACCAGCAGATGTATTTGTTTTCTTCTCCTGTGAAGTGAGACCTTTTCCACTGGAGAAGGGCCAGCCACCAGTGAGGCCCAGGGAAACCAGGCGGGATCAAAGCAGACATGAAATTTGCCACCAGTGCCTTCCCCATTTCCTTTCTTGCTGCTCATGACCCAATCAAAGGCCCAGGTCTTTGGGATCGCCTCCCTCTCTTGCAATCGATTGCACTCTCCAGGAAAGATCTCATAATATAGTCTCAAGAAAAAGACATGTGTAATTAATAACCTATTACATGCCAGTCACTTAAATAGAAGATCTCCTTTAGTTTTGTCTTCACTCCTAAGCCCAAAACTAGGAGGAAGTTAATAAGGTGCCTACTTGCCTGGGTACCTAGTGTTGGGAGGCCCTCACTCCTGAGGGTCGTGTGTGAAGGACTGACCCACACCTCCTTAAATTTTGCACCTAGGCACCCCCCTTGCCTCACCTAGTTCTGGTCCTCTTAACTCTGTTTGTATTTGTATTCCCATGTCATAGATACAGAATCAGCCATAGAGAGGCCCAAAGCTACACAGCCCAAGCCTGACATTAAGACCCACCTGTTTGCTCAGTCCCAGCAGTGTAATCGTTACACTAGGCACAGTAATCATCTAGGCACAGAACCTAGACAGTTTAGAAGAGCCTGCTAGTTGGGCATTCTGATGCTGGCATTTGCTAGCTGGTAGCCCCAGCCAACTTACTTAGATATTCCACTCTACTTTCCTGGTCTACACAAAACAGGGGACAGTAGCACCTACCTCATAATGTTGGGATTAAGATTAAAGGAATATCACACAGAATGTGCTTAAAAGAGTGTTGGGAGTGAGTATGTCTCAAAACCTGTCATCTACTTGGTAATGATGATGGTGGTGGTGATGGTTTTGATCATGATGGTAGTGGTGGTGGTGATCATGGTGGTGATGCTGGTGATGATGATGATGATGGTGATGATGCTTATGATGGTGGTGATGATGATGATGATGGTGGTGATGAAGGTGGTGATGCTGGTGATGAAGCTGGTGATGATGATGATGGTGGTGATGATGCTTATGATGGTGGTGATGATGATGGTGATGACGGTGTCTTGATAAATGTTGGTTGCTATTACTACCGTTCCGATCACATTATTGACTTACAGTGCTCAGTGAATTATCCTTCCCATGATTTTTTTGCATTTTAACACGAATTACTCTCCTAAATACTATACATCCAATCCTAAGTTACTAGATATCATCACTGAATCCAGGCAAATTATCTTTTGGAAGAATTAGAGAGGTGGCTCCAAATCACACAATGAATGTCATCTCCAGCTCAAATGGCCAGCCTGCAAACCTAACACTTTGCAAATTATGGAAATGACTTTCTCTGCAGAATCAGGAGCTTAATTCAAGAGGGAGAATTTGTCAGGCATTGCAGTTGGGGCCCACGTGCACTCCTCCACCCAGCTAGCATTTCCTAAACTTTTGCCCCATGGAACACAAGATGTTCTTTGTCCTCAGTGCACAGATAACTCGAGCAGGACACAGTCTGCACCCTTGGGAGGCCTGGGCCCAACAATGAATGGTTGGATTGTCCCTGCCACCCTAACTGGCCTCCTTTCACAGTCGATTACTCCCCCATTAATTGTTGTTGTTAATAATCTGCAAAACACCTTTTACTGGCAGCACCGAGTGCCGTAAGGAAGAAAAGCAGTGGCTGGCTTTATTTAATTGACTTCCCCATTAGCGGAGCTTGTGAGCATGGCCATGGGACCAGGATTCTAAATGGGCTAATGGCTGGTCCGCGAGCCCAGCTCTCGTCAAGCCGAGTCAGCTTGTCACAGGGTGTTTGGGAGCTGCACGGGATGTGAGAAAGCTGACAACACCAAACGGGGGTCCTGATGGTGACACAGGAACTTGGCATCTAGCCCTCAAAGGAATGGCCTGGTAACTTGTTCCTCTGCAGTAGACCACCTTTAGGGATAATAGACATAAAGCAGGGTGACAAATGAAAAGCGAAGGCTGAATCACTGCCCTTGGGACACAGAGCCTGGCACCCAGCTAGACTGCCCTGAAGAGACCACGTGCTGTGTCTTTACTTCTGGGAGCTGGTGTCCCTGGTCAGTGTCACTGTGGAGCTGCCTGTCTCTACACTGACAATTCCAATTTCATCAACCCAAAGAGGACCCCAAAGGGGCATTTGATGGGTGTCCCTCTGGATGTCACAACGGACAATGCTCAAACACCCAGTGAACCCTTGAGCGGAGGGAAGCCCTGAAAAGATTTGACATTGAAAACACTATCCTGGGGGTAGGATATTGAAATCTTGGGGCCCCTGGCACCATTACGAATGGGTCTTATGACCCAAGTTCCTCCTCTTTTGCTTCTACTTTTTTCTTCCTTTGCTTCTTCCCCCTTTGTTGTTTTTCTGTGTCTCGTTTTTTCTCCTGTGATGAACTGCACCATCCCCCCAACACACACATTCCCTCCATCCTAGCCCATGAATATGTGATACCTCTTACGCAGCTATGTTTATGCTGCAAGCCTGAAAGAGGAGAGAAGCACGAATAATGCTTCTGATTGTGACTTAGAAAAACAAGAGCTCCTCCCTGCCTTCCTGAAAAGAGCCTTCAATGCTGACAACTCCCTTTGTGAGAAGAACAAAGAGAGCCCATGTGGTGGGCCTGTGGGAGCAAAGAGAACAGTTATAGAAAAGACTGAAGAGAGAGAATATGATGAAACCAGACTTCACTGCAACCAAAGGAAGGCAGGCTCAAAACGAAAAGAGAGAGAGAGAGAGATGCCGTGGAGGCCAGACAGGGGACAGGCTACAGGCTGAGCGGGGACCCACAGAGAAAGCTTTGGGCTGAGAAAAGCATCAGCTCCAAGTTTGCCTGTGTCCCAGTTGTGCTTCTTACAATGATAAGCACCTTCTTCCCTCACAAGAATCAGGAGTTGGGCTACAAGCCACATGATGGGCTTAGAGTTTACAATAGACTGATGCCCTACAATAAAGAGGAGGGGAGCAGGATTCAAGGGGACGGTGGATGGATTTTGAGTTTCAGGGAGCTGATACCACAGAGGAAGGTTCGTGGCCATATTTATAAATACAAGGAAACAGTGGTCAGCCACCAGTAGGCCACCTTATTGTGTTTGCGCTTTGCGGATTATAATGGTTTTTCCCCTGCTGGTAACTATGCCTTCAGATAAGCAAGGGGGGGAGGGGGATATTGCCCAGGAAGCTTAAGCACTGGGGGCCGGCCATGCCCACACCCCTCGTCAGGGATATGGACCCTATGAATGAGCAACTGGTCTCTCATCTGGCCATCTGGCCTGGCCCAAGTGTTCCACACACCAAGAATGAGAAGGACCAACTAAACAATGAGACTCTCTCCAGGAATTTATATGTGAGCCTTATAGAGACAAAGGAGAAGGGAAAGAGAAAGAGCAAAAATAAGGAGAAGGGTCTTTGAGTAACAAACAGGGAAGATTTTGTGTAGGATTACAATTCCTTCATCAAATCACCAGGCTTCCACTGGACTCCTAGAGCTAGAGCCTTTGCCTGTGCTGACTCCTCTGCCTGGAGTACATTTCTCTCATTTGGCTGGCAATGTCCCCTCATTTCCAAAGCATATTTAACCTGAAAAGTCAGGAGGAGTGCAGGAAGAAACACCTAGAGGACACTCCCGGAATAACTGGTGCCTGGAAAAGTCTAGAAGGATAAAGAGAAGGCAATGCTTAACCTGGAGACAAGAACACCTAAAAACTCCGTCCCAGTTCCTGCACAGGGGTAGTGGATGGGTCTCCCGAGCTTGGCACTTTATCCCAACTATGTCAGAGGAGGCTCTGTGTTGACCTACCCTCTCCCAAGGTCAAGGCGGAGTCACTGATTGGCGTCTTAGTTGCGGAAACAGCTGAACCCTAATCTAAATTAGCTCCAGTCTTGCTTCTCATTTTTTAAAACAATGCAGACAAACCAGTTTCACTTAAGAAGGAAGTAACAATAAAGGAGGGGGAAAGTAACCTAGATGAAACACTTGGTTAACAATTTTTGCTGGATTTACTCTTGGGAGACAGAGTGCTGAGACGGAAATACTCAGGTTTTATTGTTAGACAAACCCAGCCCTGAATCCATCCTCAGCAACCTCTATGAAGTCTTGGATAAACACTGTACCCTATCTGAGCCTGGTTTCCTCAAGTGAAATGCATATATGAATAATTGCCTCGTAGATGTATGAGGAATAAATGTGATAATATGTGTGGAAAACCTTGAGCTTATTTGGTTGTAAATAAATGTTAGCTTTATGTGCTAATACATTGAGCTATTAAAATATATCTCTGCCACCCTCTGTTTCCCCCCTTCCTGTTCACTTTTCTAGCAGGTAATTGTCCTTGAATTCCTTCATTCAAAGGAGATTTATCGAAAGCCTACTACATGACAGATGCCATTCTAGGTGCCGAGAATATTGTAGTATATAAAATATACAAAGCATTATTTCCTTGGAGGACAGACACTGAAAAGCAAAACGTAACTACCCTTCAAAACAAAAACAAAAACAAAAAAAACACAAAAAGTATAATGGATTTGCTTTCAAAAGCCAAAGTCCCCAGTAAGAGAAAGGATTTGAGTCCAGATACCTCGTTGTGGGAAGCACGGTTTCCGGGCTGAGAAGAAACTGCGTGGGCAAGAAAATGGGGAGACAAAGACAGATGGGGGGGTGGCTTAGTGAGGTCTTCTTTGTTTCTGGGACTGCAGAACTCCAGAGACACATGGCTACACGGTCCACAGGGGACATTTTGCCAACTGGCCACCTGCATGGACATTTTGTTTGGGCTGCAGTATTGTCCCACGCTTCATCTGAAAAAAGAATTAGGGTCTGGAACACTTAGGAGGTAATTGGATCATCTTCTTCTTTTACAGATAAGGGATGTGAGGCCGAGAACAGTGCAGTAACTTGGCCAATTCACACAGTAAAAGCGTGGGTCATGATGCGTATAACCTAAATGTAGCCAGTACTGACCATGGGAGGCCTGGCCCAGGAAGATGGTCTTATTTGGCTTGCATAAAAACCACTTGGGGGCGGGACAGGGCTAGGAGGGGGCAGCCATGTGTGTGTGTGTGTGTGTGTGTGTGTGTGTGTGTATATACGGTCATAAAATGCAGATTCCCAGGCCCCACTCTAAGGGCTTTTGATTCAATTGGTCTGTAGTAGAGCCAGGGGAAACTGCATTTACTAGGCACCCCGGAGCAATTCTGATGCAGATGGTCTGAGGACTAATTGCCACCGTAGGCCTCTCCAGTGCTAATCTGTATGGAAACCCACAACCTCTGGGATGTAATAAGGTGCCATCAGTTCCATGAAATCCCTGGCTAGTGCAGCTCCGTTCCATAGGTGCAAGCCGAAGCTCTTCAGCTGAGTTATGGCGTGTATTTGCATAAATTACCATGAGAAACTTGTTAATATTTCCTAGATCTCCTTTCTCATTGCTCCATTAGACAAGGCTTTGTGCTTTTGTTTGAGGCTGAATGTCAGCCAATTGGAATCCACAACTATGATGGCATGGAACTTGAGGTGGTAATTTATTCCCCTCATGGAACCCTGGTGTCACCTATCTGTTCTAAGAAATGTTATCTGAAATCAGTTGAATCTTAGCATGCAAATTATAGGAAGTGTTATCATTATAAGCAGCGGGAGGTTCCTGATTTGCTATCGTTTACATGGTAAATGAGTTTGACCCGTTAGGGATAGGGGACCAGTTTGGGAGATAGATGGGAAGGGGCAATGAGGGAAGGGATTCTACCAGGGTTTGAGGCCCCCAGGGGTTTTGTGCCTTCAGTAATGAGGCTTCCAAAAGATGCTTGGATTTGCTTGATAGGAAAGACACAAAAAGTTTGCTTTTTGGAGAGGAGGCATGCAAGGGGAGGGAAAGGGCCTGAGGCAGTTACACCTGGCACTTTCAGCAAAGTGGAATTGCACCCTTAGAGAAGGCTGGCTTCAGGAGAGTAAGGAGAAGTCAGGACCCTGAGATAATCAAGTCCTACTGCTTCATTTTGCCTTGAAGAAGACTGAAGCCTGGAGTGGTGAAATCACACGTTCAAAGTCAAGTAAGTAATTTGAGCATAAAAACCACACCTCCAGATGCCCGAGCCTGGGGTGTTCCGTGCCCTCTGGCTTTCAGTCTCTCTTGGATTCTCCACTCCAGCACCATAGGCAGTATTAGACCTGTTGTGTTCATCCTGCTTCCTAGGTGCCTGATCACAGCCACATTCCTCTAATCCATTTCTATTTCTTTTCTTGAATCAAAACTTTTCTCTTCCATCTCTACTAAAATAATGACCCGAAGCTGGAAAATCCTTCCCTTCAAAGGGGTGTGATCCACACACCTCAACCTCAGTTTGGTTTTCCAAGATCCAAGTTTTGGATCTTCTCTGTCCACCCTTTTCCATCTGTCTATCCCCATCTTTTCTGTATTCCTGGAGCCCAAGATAGCACATGTAAATAGCTCACCACCCTGCGCAATCTGGGATGGGAAGAATTGCATTGAGCATTCCTGCTTGGCTGTGTTCTCTTCCCAGGGTAATTGCAAATAAAAGGAAGTGTAAAGGAAACCATGATTCTTTAACCTTTGATATTGAAATTTCAGCCACAATTACAGCAAGCACATTAGAAACATCTCTAGGAAGAGCTGCTTCTTAATGACTTACCTCAGGCTGCATTGGCAAGGAATACAGAATGTATTTTCTATTCAGCCAATTCTGTGTGTCTTCCTAAAGGTGAGTGAACAACAGCAAGTAATAGTGGGGGGTGGGGTAGGAGGAAACATGGGGAGAGGAGATACAGAGACTGTAAAGAACAAGATGGATAAAAAATGAATTGTAAGATCTTCAAGCCAGTGCAGAGAGGAAAGCAGAAATTTAACCATGGAGTTTGAAGTAGAAGCTTTGGAAGCAGCTGGTAGGGAACTAACTGACCAGAATGATCAGGGATCTGGGAGTTAGAACACCTAGCTTCTCATCCCTGTTCGGCCACAATTATCCATTTAAACTTCGATAATTCTTTACAGCTCTCTGGCTTCTGTGACCCATTCTATAAACTGAAATGCAGAAGTGAATGATCTCTATCATTGTATAATTCTAAATGACCTTATGTCTATGGGAGTCATTGGCAACAGGCCTGTACTAACACTAGGATTTCTGGAAGAGACACAGCCCCTGTGGTAGCTAAAGATTTCAGGAAACTGGCCAAAAGAAAGAGAGGATCATTAATAACGAAGAGCAAGCAGGGCAATCCTAGGTAGTCAGATGACAGGGACAAGAAGAGAACAGGGGATGGAAGGGTGTGCTGGTTTCATATCCCAGCGTCTCTCAGAAGCAATCCATATCCTTGCTCAAGAGAAGTGAGGAGGTCACCTTCCGCCTGACTAGCAAGGGGATAGAGCACACGGGGCCAGGCTTCACCAAAGACCTGAATTACAGTCATCAGGGTCCATCTGAACTGGAACCAATTACTTCAGTCCCCCATGTCTGTCATTCCCTATTATTAGGTTTGATAACAGTGATCAGAATTTTCCTTTAGATGGCACCACGTCTTTCATCCCTGAAGAATTTTGAGCCCAGTTGGGGAAAGAATACTTATTGCGGGAGTGCCCCAGGACTGCAAGGCCACAGGGTGGGGGTGGGGGGTGGGGAGGTGGCAGGATTTTCAGAAAAGGTGGGGTGCTAATAACAGGATAAAGATCTTCTCTCATCCCAAATCTGGAAGCCACTTTTAATTCTAGCTTCTTGGGTCGATTAAAAAAATATGTATATTAATGGAATCCACAAAGGATCTGGGGGGGTCTTTCCTCCCAGTTTAGCTCCATTTGTGACTGTATCATAACGGAAGAATGGAAGAATCTCCTTTTTTAATTATAAGCAGAGACAATCAAGTCAAGACCTGTATTTTTCCTTGAAGCCTTAATATTCATTATGCAGTAAGCCTGAGGACTGAAAGTCAAGAGTTCCTGAAAATAACTTGTTGAGTGGTACAAAACTATGTACTAATCCCACTGATTAATTCAGTGGGCTGACTCTTCTCTCTCAGTGACCAAATCCTAGTGTGTTTTGACAGTTCCAAAGCTGCAATCATTTGGTTGCCTCCCTACTTCCTTCTTGCTCATATATTCTGTCAAACATTTGGTTCAGGAAGTTTAATCCCTGGACTAAGATGAGAATGTGTTGTACGTCTACAAGGATCCAGCTGGGTTTTGAGGTTGTAACACATTTAATTACTGGGAAAACACCACTCAAAATAAAGGAGGTGGTATCAACGAGGTCCTTTGCCTCCCACCAACATCTTCTTGACCAGACAGACAAAAGTAAGGAGCCCAGGGAAGCTAGCCTGCAAGTGAACCTTGGTGCTTTGTTTCTGCGATGCTCTTCATACACGGAAGGCGTCAGTGCCTAGTAGCCATCCCCTGGCTGCCATGTTTGACAGTATCTCAGACACACATCCTGAACATGGGCTGTCCCTGGAGAAGCTTCGGCACTTAATCCTGTCACTGTAAAGCATCCATGCACAGCCAGGCTACAGGCAGACCCGATGTTCTCAGGGAATGGCTGTCAGTCATCAGTAATCCTACAGCCAGCAAGATTACACACTGAACCGGTGTGCAGATGGGCTTGAGCGGAAGTGGGAGTTGACTCAGACTATAACGTGCACAACCAGCACAGCCAGCACGAGATTCTCTTCTGCTTTGAGGAGTTTCAGATGGAAATGGTTTCCAGGATGGTGTCCTTCCAGGCAGTCCACTACCGTCACGCTTGGAAGGGGTCACCTCCGTGGTGTCTGAGACATAAGCTGCTATGGTTGATCAGGTCATCCTTCTGAGGAAAATATCTAGAGGCTCCTTAAAAAAGTCAGTCACTCATCCACTCATTTATTTCCCATGGAAACTTCAGTGAGCAACTTTTATAGCCATAGCACAGACAATATAAAGTTGAGTTTGGAATAATGTGTCTCATGAAAGATCAAACTTAATATCTTTGACCATCAAAATAAAGACAGTATTGTTCAGGGTCTGGGTAACCATCCTGAAGCCATCACTCGGTATGCTCTGGCCCAGCCCTCCCTATAAACTCCTCTGTTTTGAATAATGGGAGGCCTGTGTTAAACTATTTCATGAAATGCTATTTTCCTGATACGCTGGCAGATAAGGTATCTTAACCCAACATACCCATGGGGATATGACATAAAGTTATTATCACCATTCATAGATAATGTATCAGAAAGTTAATAAGCTTAAGTGATAAGAGCAAATCCCCAACTAAAACTCTGGGTCTTCTGCCTCCACGTCCAGCACTGGAGTCCTCTTCCCATTCCTCCATGTGACCGTAGGTCCCACCCGTTGCCTGTTTGCCTCCAGCAGGATCAGTGAGTCGTGCACTTAGCTGGCCGAGGGCCCCTAAGGAGCAGCTTGGGCTGGTGGTTGTGTCCTCTATCCCAGGACTAAATACACCCTAAGAAAGCGATCCATGGCTCTTGAGAAAGTTTCTAACACCCTCTCACAAAAAATGTGAACCAAAGATTGTTGGCAGTTTCTTCACAGGGAATTGTTTTCAGCAAACTAGGTATCTTGAACTTATCAGATGACAGCAGGAAGGGACACAGAAGTGACTCTGAACAACCCCTTGTGAAACATGTATCCTGAAAGCTGTCCAGGGGCTAAAACCTCTCAAGATTAGCGTGTCTGTTTGTCCTGTCTCTGTCACCTTCAATTTGAGATGGAGGGCATTTATGACGGCTAACCTTTTGATCTCCCAGGATTTGTGTTTAACATTTGATGGAAGGATGATTTTAAAAAGAAGAAGAAGAAGAAGAAGAAGGAGGAGGAGGAGAAGAAGAAGAAGAAGGAGGAGGAGAAGAAGAAGAAGAAGAAGGAGAAGGAGAAGGAGAAGGAGAAGGAGAAGGAGAAGGAGAAAGAGAAGGAGAAGGAGAAGGAGAAGAAAGAAAGAAGGAAATGGGTGCATATATTTGCAGAGCTGTGAACTTTTTCAGCAGGGTTTAGTCCCTGGCGTGGTGATGCGGTAGGCGAGGTTTACGTTCCACCTGCATTTTGCTTCTTCTACCCTTGGAGTCTTTTGCATTTCTTTCCTTACTTCTTCTCTCATCCGGGAGCAGTTATATCACATCCCACTACCCACAATGTCATGTCACATCCCACTATCCTTCCCTCCATTAACTGCCCCCCCACCACACACATACACTCCTAGGTCTTTATAAGGAGGAGACTGTGTAATATAGGAATCAAGAGTATTTCTATTTTAAAGAGGCTATCCAAGAATGTGTCTCCAAGGCTGAGCACCACCTGGATGTGAAGGAGAAACCTTGGTGCTAAGGGAATGTTGGGGTATTTTTCCATGCCTCCTCCTCCCCCCTCATGCCCCATCCTTGTCTACGGCAGGCGTTGGGGTATGGCTAGTCATGCCCTTCAATCTCAAGATTGATGCAACAATACCTACAGATACATACGTTTTCGCTTACATGGGGAAACCAGAACCAAGAGTATGTTGGGACCACTCTGGTTTTTCATGATTGCCTGTGAGTTGTCCCATGGTCTGAGGCCAAGGCTCAGCTCACACAGGACCTCAAAGGAAAGACTCTTTCCTCATATTGTTGAGCTGTGTTTTAGATGCCAACATAGCTAAGAAACCTGGGATGGCTGGAGGAGAAGCAAGGAAATGCTGAAAGAAGTGGGGAATATTCCCAAGGAAAGATGAAAGGATTTATCCTGACCAAGGGATTTCTAAAGGGCCTAATGATGGGCTTTAAGTATATGAGGGTATATTATGCACAGAACAGTGACCATCTGCTCCCCACTCCTCCTTCATCTGCAATCCAGAGCACACATGGTCTGTAACATTCTTTCAGCCATTCATCATCTCCTGCCTCATGACTTGCCTTCCCTGCTTGTCTAGAAAAGCCATTTAACTTTATCACTAGCTTCTCTTTCTTCTTTCTAATTAAGACCCTCCTTCTTTGAGAGTAAGAAGCATTTGCTACTTACCTTTCTACCTCTTTCAGTTCTGAGCACCAGACTTCACACATACTAGATACTCAAAAATCACAATAAATATGATTTTCGATTTGGTGATTGATACTGAGGGGAAGAAAGATAAACTTTCCTATCAGAGATCTAGGTAAGAGATATGAACATAAGATCTTGACTGGAAGGAGTTCGGCAGGCAGTATGATGAGAAAGAAAGACAGGAGGAGTCTGAGGAGTGGAGTACTTTGGGACTCTACAAGCTTGAGTACCACTTCCCGCCTATATCATCTTAGTTAAATACTTAATGCTAGGCCTCAGTTTTCCTGCCCATAGAATGGAGACCTACCTAGCAATTATGTGAGGTTAATGTGTGGCCCACAGGAGCCACATAATCACATGGACTTTTGAGTCAAAAATTGAATTTGAACCATGGTTCTGTTCCTGATGAACGGAAGGACCTCCAACATGTTACTCTCCCAACTTAGACTCAGTTTCTTGGTAACAACACCTCCTCCACAGGATTGTGGTACGTGTTAAGTGAGCTGACATCTGTAAAATGATTAGCATAGTCCAGCACACAGTAGGGTTTAATATATATGAAATATTATTAGGTTCTTTTCATAAGAATTCCTCATTCTCTCTGGGACAAAGCCTTAAAAGGAAGAAGATAATCTCATCCTTTTTCCTCATCTCTCTGCATATTTCTCTTACTAAGAGCAAGAGGGTAGATGATAGTGCCTTTTCAGACTGAGGTAAGTAAACTTAGAGTGCCTTGAAGTAGATCATCAAAAAGACATTGGAGAATTCTGTTGCCCAGCCAGAAGTAGCTAAGAGTAAAATCTAGGTCCAGCTAATCTGGTATAGACTGTTACAGAAATTCCAAACTGGTTAGAGAGCATCTGTTCTAGCCAGTGGAATAGTCCCCATTCTGGATGGTTGTCTGTTTTACGTAAAACATCCTGCTTGCATCCGAGACTATGGAATTAATGGCTTTGGTTTGGGTTTCTTTTTCTTTGGCCTGGCATAATATCTTAGGAAAAAATAGGTACTTGGTTATTATTTCATAAAAATGTGAAGGATTTTATGGCCTGTGGGACAGAGTTGATCCTCCCTTAGAAACAGAGAACATGTTCTCTATTATGAGAGATATCTCTGTTATGAGATATCTCTGTAATGAGAGATAAGGCAAGTCCACAGACATAGAGATAGAAAAAATAAAACTAATACAGAGAAAAAGAAATGGCATCAGAGGAAAAGCTAAATGTAGGAATAGGACGCACAGGGGGAAAATAGTCACTGCTTATCTTGGAAGGTATGGAATCCCCTTCTAAATGGAAGGGCCAGGACACCTGACTAGTTTCACTGGAGAAGGCGAGCCCATGACTCTTGATCTTCGGGTGGTACATTCCAGCCCCACGTTGTAGATTAGTAGAGATTAGTAAAAAATAAACAAATAAACTTTTAGTGGAAGGGCCCTCTCCTTGGAAATTTCATTTGTCTTCTCCTTGCATTGCTGAAATGTTTTTAAGCAATACCTTCCCTTTGATCTAGTCCCAATATCTCCTTTGCACATTCTCTTCTGAGACAGGAAATAGGAACTTTGTGGTTACTTTAGAGTCTTTGCTTGAAGCCCATTAGAGTAATAATTACACTGTAATCTTCTCAAGAGATGCAGCATGGTGCTGCCTCCAAGGTCACAGTCCTCATCATAAACAAACCTCTTTATGACAATTGCTGAAATGCAATCTCTCTTTTTCAAAGGTCCATCGCTTCATTAATGAACCTGTAATCCCAAGCACACCTGTCTGCCTGATTTATAGTTGTTTCTGTCTCTTCAACATACCCATACATTTTCATGCCAGCTTCAGGAATTTTCTCACTTGTTTTAGAGTATAAAGGTTGAAAATGGGCCACCACGGTTCTCTGATCCTACACCCTAAGACCCACACACCATGCCTGGGGCACTAGTTATAATGCTCTCTTTCTTTCAAACATGTCTAAAACATCAGACCTTTCATGGCAGCCCCCAAGCTTCCCCAAAGCAGAGTAGTACTCTGAATCAGGTCATACTGAATCAAGACTGGATTAGCGCCATGAACTGCTTTATTTGGGGCCCAGAAGAGATAAGGTGAGCTTGGTGATCTTAGAAGCCAAATATTGCAGCTGGCATATCTATAAGGTCATGTGCATTGTCGTTTGGGAGAGGACTGACCAGAAAGAGCCCCTCGGTTCACATTAAACTGTGACATAAGCAATAACTAAACACTTACTATGCTTTCTTCTTTTGGGTTTGTTGCTGCAGTTAATATTAATAACTGTGAACAATATACCTATCCACCTTTCAGGGTTAAGATTAAGTATTACTTCTCTTAAGAGAGCTTTCTCTAAATCTGTATCCATCTAGACATTCATTTCTGCATACACCTAATACTAGATCTGAGTCATTTTGCTTCATATCTGACTGTTTGAAGGGTGACATTTTCTTTTCATAATTAATTTTGAAGCTCATGGGAGAGTTACCTTGAAGTCTATTACATCTTTTACATTACCTACACATGGTCTTTTAGGTCGACAACAAAGACAAGGAAGGAAGGAAAGAAGGAAGGAAGGAAAGAGGGAAGGAAGGAAGGAAGGAAGGAGGGAGAGAAGGAAGGAAGGAAGGAAGAAGGAAGTGTAATTTGGCACTAGGCCCTAATACATCAACGTTGTCGACTGAGCAGGCCAAGGTAAACAGTTGCTACTGGTTTAGCAAAATGCATGGAAAATAGAAAGCAGAGGCGAAAATGCTTAAGGGCAGGCAGTAGAGTGGGAAATATGGGAGAAACAAATTTTGTAATTTGTAGGAAATTTTGGTAATCTCTCTTTAGGGACAATAAATTCAGTGGATATTTATTGAATGAAAAGTTCATGCCAAGTATTGCAAAGGGGTATTTTGCATACATGACTCCTTACAACAGTACCATAAATTAGGTATTGCTATATGATTACATAGGTGAGGAAAAAAAGTTGGAATGAATGTTCCAGGGATTTGCTTAAGGTCACACAGCTAATAAACAGAGAAACCTGTTTGGGAGATCAAACCAGGGTCTCATTTAATCATTTATTCAACAAATATCAATTGAACACCTCCTATATGCCAGGTACTTTTGGCACAGAGAACCAAAGGGATAAAAATCCTTGCTTTTATGAAGCTTGAATTCTAGGAGAAAGAGATATAAAAATAAATGTTTTAAAAAACATCATGCCATGTTTTGTAAAGTGCTATGATAAAAACGAAATTTGGAAAGGCACAGGAGTGGGGGGCAGTGGGGGAGTAGTTACTACAATTTTAAATAAGGTGGTCAGTGAAGACCTGAGGAATGAAATTTGTGTAACTTCAGTAGAAGAGGGAGTGCACTCTGCAGATGTCAGCAAAGACAAAAATACCGGGCTGGGAGTGTGTCTGGCCCAACTGAAGAATAAAGAGAAGGTCACTGGGATTGGAGTAAAGTGGGAGAGGGGGAGAAAAGGAGATGATGATGTTGTGAAGGTACTCTGGGGTCTGACCAGGCCAGGCCCAATAGGCTTTTACTGAGTGGGTCTTAAAGAATAGCCAGTCTGATTCAATTCTTGGAAGAATCAGTTTGGCTCTGGAGTTGAGATTAAATTTCACAGAGGATGGCCAGGGACAGAAGACCAGTTAGGAGCCTAGCACAGTAATCCAGGCAAGAAATAACAGCAGCTCGGACCAGCCTGGTTGTTGACTTCTGTGTGTAGTTTGAGTGTGGGAGCTTATAAGATTTGCTGATGGATTTGCGATAATATGTGAGAAAAGCATAGGCATACAGATAGCTCCAAGATTTTTTGATGAACAATTGGAAGGATGGAGTTTCTATTTACTGAAGTGGAAAAACTGAGATGAAGTAGCAGATTTGGATGAGAAGATCAAGTGTTGGGGTTTAGGCATCAGAGATTTGATTTGCCTTTTGGATTTTTGCATGGAGCCGTTGAGCAGAAGTTGGGTTTATTATTACAGAGGACAGATAAATTTGGGCTTCCCAGCAGACATACAGTACTTAAAGCCAGGAGTTTGATTAAAGACATGAGAATAGATAAATAGTTGTTGTAGTCCAACAAATAGATGTTGGAATGGGATCTAAACAGAATAGTGACAGTGACAAATTCAGCCCAGGCATTTCCAACCATAGAGCTTGCAGAGATGAGGAGGGAGATTGAGAAGAAGACACCAGTGAGGTAAAATGATAACCAAAAAGTAGTATTGTCGCATGAGGAATATATATCAAGGGAGAGAAAGTGATCAGCTTGACTCAAATGCAGCTAAGAGTCAAATAAGGTGAGGGGTGAGAATCAGCCATTGGATTTAGTAACATGGATGCCATTGCTGGCATTTACAAGAGGGGCATTGATGCAGTGGTGGTGATGGAATGTTGATTGACATTGATTTAAGCGGTAAGGAGAAAAATTGCAGACAGTAAGTATAAGTGACGATTTCAAGGTGTTTTACTGAAACAGGAGCAAAAAAAAAAAAATGAGTCAGAAGTGAAGAGGCATGTGGTCTCAAGAAGGTATTTTTAGGACAGGAGATATACTTACCATGTTTGTGCCTTGACAAAAATATGAGGGAAAAATGGATGATGTAGGGGAAAGAGCAAAGGATTATGTCCTCAAGTAAGCAAGAAGAGCTAGGATCCAACACACAACACAGACCTCAATATAGGACCCTGAGCTGCTTATCCAAACAAGTCACAGGAGGGCACAGATGCACAAGGGAGATGGCTGCATTATGGAAGCTTGGAAAGTTCTCTTCTGAGTAGTTCACTTTCTCAAAGCAGAAAGCAGTATTACCGGTTGAGTGTGAGGATGGGGTGAATTTTGGAGGTTTAAGGAGAGAGCAAGTGATATGCCTAGAATACACTGAGGCGATGTGCACAGATTAGATGGAGATTCAGACTTCGCTAACGAATGGGATTTTTCCAGATGAGTGCAATTTGTAGAGAGACAGAAGAGTTGAGGAAATATACAAGGACGTGATTATGATGATGGCTAAGGATGGAAATGATGACTTGAAGGGGATGCATGGCAGAGAAAAAGTAGATGTATTATGACTTCCAGTGTGTTAAAATAATTGCTGTGTTGGGGTATCAGAGGGAGTGAGAAAGCCAGGAGGGAGCTAGACAGTGGGATATTTTGAGGCAGTGTAGAAACTGCTGGCAACAGATGCTGTGGTAGCGGGAACACAACATCATCAACAAAGAGAAAGCCAGGGACAGAGAGGTAGTAGGACAGATGCTGTGGGTGTCTTCTTGTACCTCCTTGGTCCACCCTGGATTTCACCCTAGCCAGTTCTCAGAAATGCTGGTAGCTTTCCGCCTCACTGCCTGGGGATGTTCTCTAACCACAGGCATTTCCATGGCCTACATAGCTGGGGAGCTAATGTCCCCAAAGTGACTTCCAATCAATGAGGGAAAGGAATTAGTGGGAAAATTCCCCAACCTCAATACCCCTTAAACTTACAGGGGTATTGTTTACCCCATAAACTTATTTATGAATAAGACATATTTGTTAGTTCTAAAGTATGTTCTACAATCTCTCAGAAGGTCTTTAGTTCCCGCACGAGAAACCCATTCAGTAATTCACCTGTGATTGGCATTTATTATTTTTGTCTCACTTGTTTACTGGGCTTCCTACAATCACATCCTAAATAAATCACCTATCCCCAAATCCTTGTCTCAGGAGTTGTTTTGGGGAAACCCATTTTAAGATAGTTGGGATTATGGAAGGATAAGCAGACACTGACATCACCAAAGTGTAATCAGAAAATCTTCAATTATATATGATAATGGTGTTATTCACAGCTCTATTTTTAAAAGCAAAAATCTGGTTTGTGTGTGTATATATATGGAGATAAACGGAGACTGGCTGAATACAGCATAGAATAGTTTTACAGTGAAACACCACGCAGCTTAAAAATATAATTATAGCTATAAATACAGCAGAGTCTTGAAAAGATACTCATGCAAAGTTACATGAAGAATGAAAAAGATAACAAAGCAGTGTGTGTGGGTGTGTGTGTATGTATGCATGTGTGTATATACACACACACACACACACACACTTTACACACACACACAGACACTTCCTAATTTTTCTCTAACAAATATATCTTGTTTATGTCCTATAAGCTTAAAAAACAATAATAGGTCCTCTTACCCCTAATCCAGGGAAACGAGTCATGGTAAAACTGAGAAATCTCATGTAAAACATTGGGAGACATTCTGTTGACCAGCTGTCCCAGTTTGCCCTTGACTGAGGGCTTCCCTACGATGTGCCATGAGACTGAATCTCAGTACTAAAACCAGTCGAACTGAGATGGCTGGTCACCCTAGGAAATGTTTATACTCTTTCTTCCCTTCCTCCCCAACAGGGGACAAATGACAAAATAGAATCTCTTGGAGTCCTGGAAAGAAAGGCATGATGGGAGTGGAAGA
>RCUC01148906.1:0-52545 GCA_003697995.1 Taxidea taxus jeffersonii | reverse complement strand
ATACAATAAGTCTTGGGACTAAAATTTACTGTCCTATAAATTCAGGCATTATATTATTGAAAGGTCTACATCGTATTTTCCACAAGGCTTTTCCAAAATATGTACATGTGCACACTCATGATAATTTTTCAAACTATCCAAATAAATGAATAAAATAAAATATAAAGTAATTTAAAATCTTAAAGGACAGAAATCACAAAAATGTGGATTTTAGAAAATCATGACATTACATGAAAAGCCTAATATGTGCTAAAGCAATATCTATCTTACTAAATAGATTAGATAAATAAAATTAACCAGATTAAAATTTAAAAGTCTTAAAAAAAAAAAGTTTAAAATGCCAGACTGACCCAGCTTTACAGGTTGTATCTGTGTGTTTTTCAACTGGGATATTATATGGGCTATGATTTCAGTATACGCATGTGTATGTATGTTTTCATGAGGAACTAAATAAATCAATAAAGAATGTAAATATATTAATTTTTAACTTCCTTAGTGCATAGAATTCCAATGGATTTATTACTTAGTTGAATTATGCATTATGTTTACTGGGTAAATGGAATTATACAATTATCTCACTGGACTCTTAATTGATTTGCCTTGGTCTCACAGAAAATTAGTATAGAGTATTTTTTTTAATTAACTTGTAACTTATCTGTCATACCAACATAATTACAGAAAACACTATCTCTTTCCTAGTCTTGTTTTAAAACACCTAAAATAAGTACATTCAGAGGTTTCAAATGAACAAAACTCTGTACATTTAATAGGAGAAATATCTTTGATATGGTCAGTTAGGGAAGAAGCTGTCCTTCAGTTTATATATTTACTTATTTTTTTAAAGATTTTATTCATTTATTTGACAGAGAGAGATCATAAGTAGGCAGAGAGGCAGACAGAGAGAGGAAGGGAAGCAGGCTCCCAACAGAGCAGAGAGCACAATGTAGGGCTCCATCCCAGGACCCTGGGATCGTGACCTGAGCCAAAGGCAGAGGCTTTAACCCACTGAGCCACCCAGGCGCCCCAAAGTTTATATCAAAACAGTGACCATCTCTGGGGCTTCATACCACCATCAAGAACCTCAATGTCTCTTGATACTCCCATTTGAAAACTAATCTCCTGCCAAGCTATATGCCTTTCTTCCATTTTTTTTTTAAATCCCATGAAGGCCAACAACATCTATTAACTGAGGAGTTTCACTTATCAACTAGTTCTACTAATCAAAATATAAAAACTGGAGATGTCTACTTAACTTTCTACTGACTTTTCTTCTTAAATATAATTAAGCACTATCTCTATTTCTGACAATTACCATTTATCTACAGAGTTCAGACGACTGGGATGTCATTCCTATATCACTGAAATATAAGTTTAACCATTTATTTTAAATCTCAGTCTGGGATAATTTTGAGAATGAAGGAAGATATCAAAATAATTACATAGTTTATTTAAATGTTTGTCTCTCTACCCCCAAAATTATTTTATTATTACAATGCCGAAACTATAAAATGATTTCTAGAAATAAAAATAGCATCTATCCATATTCATTAAAGAAATCTAACATTTATTTATATTGATTGTGTGAGGATTACAAAAGTAGAATAATATTCTTGGCACATACTCATGTTCTTCTATCAGTTTTTTTTTTTTTCTTAAGATTTTATTTATTTATTTGACAGACAGAGATCACAAGTAGGCAGAGAGACAGGCAGAGATGGAGAGGGGAAAGCAGGCTCCTTGCCCTCCCTGCCGAGCAGAGAGCCTGATGCAGGGCTCTATCTGAGGACCCTGGGATCAAGACCTGAGCTGAAGGCAGAGGCTTAACCCACTGAGCCACCCAGGTGCCCCTCTTCAATCAGTTTGATTAAAGATGCCATTGATGCTTTTCTTTTCTTCTTCTTTTTTTTTTTTTTTTAAGATTTATTTATTTTAGAGAGAGGGAGTGATTGAGAGAGAGCACCAGCAAGGGGAAGAGCAGAGGGAGAAACAGACTCCCTGCTGAGCAGGGAGCCCAGGGCCCTGGGATCATGACATGAGCTCAAGGCAGATGCTTAACTGACTGAGCCACCCAGGGGCCCCACTGATGTTTTTCTTAGGAATGTATTTTTTCAGCATTTAAAAAAGAATATCTTAATTATTTTCAGTTTTCATGTAATTACCTACAATGTTTTTCAGTGTTGTATTTTATGGTTACTGGATTTGAAATTGTTGACAATTTTGATTACTATTTCTCTGTAGATCATCATCTTTTTAATTAATCTCTTTATGGATGCTAAGATTCCTGGTAAGACTTAAGCAACTTTTGCTAAATGGAAGGTACTGTCAATTCTTTCTTTTATTTTTGCAATTCAAATGTGCAGATATTTAACCTAAATATTTGGACAGGCTTTATCTTTTTGTCTCCATTCAGAAAACCTCTCTTTGATGTATATTTTATAAGAAAAAACATGTCAGAAAAAACTTATCAGATAGGTTATCTGTTGTTTTTTGGTTATTTCACCATATTTAAAATTATAACACTTTCTGGGGCGCCTGGGTCGCTCAGTGGGTTAAAGCCTCTGCCTTCGGCTCGGGTCATGATCTCAGGGTCCTGGGATCGAACCCCACATCGGGCTCTCTGCTCAGCAGCGAGCCTGCTTCCTCCTCCCCCTCTGCCTGCTTCTCTGCCTACTTGTGATCTCTGTCAAATAAATAAATAAAATTTAAAAAAAATTATAGCACTTTCATTCAACTTTGGTAGAAATTATACATTTATCCATGCAGACCTTTATCAAATGATTCATCCCACAAATTGACATCTTCCCAAGTGCAAGAATAGAATTCAAACCATAAATCTTGTATCCTGTTTGAGCTCTCATCATTAATTTATTCAGTCTTTCCCTTGTTTTTGTACAAATACGTTGTAAGCCTTCCTGATTTTTACACTGTTCCCAATAATTCTATTTTTCTAAAACCTTGAAATGGTATCTTTTTTATTGTTCCATTTGCATTCAATATTTTCAACTTTAATTTTGAACAAAATACAAGTAAAATTTAGAGGCTTTTGTTGTTGTTGTTGTTGTTGTTTACTTGTTTGTAAAGAATTTAAATTCCACTGCAGGCCTTTTAGGTTGTTGTACAAATTTTGTCTTCCCAAGTCACCAATATTTCTTAAAATCCTACTGAGAAGTGGCACATGAAAACATGTACTTCAAGGTGAAGGCATGTTTACATCTATTTCACATCAACTTTATCCCCCAAAGTTTGTACTTAACTCTGTGAACAAACATTAAAAGGTGTAAGTTTTGACCTCTGTATCCTCTACTTTGAATAGAGAGCATCGCATTTTTAGGGGTTCACTTAATTATGTGTGACCACAGCCAATAACAGATCTCGTTTCGAGCTCATTGCTTCTAAATAGGTTTGTAGACTGAATGACTGGCCCAAATCTTTGCATCCTTTTTTGTATGCACAGCCTTGTCATTCTGACCAGAATCCTCTTCCCCACCCCTGGATTTACTTAGGCCAGTGGCATGTGCTGGTTCTGAGCCTTGGCTTGGCTTTAGGATGCTTACAGTTTTTCTGCTTGGGGTCCAGAGCCTTCACTGTCAGCATGAGAAAAACAGGTCCTTGTCTAGCCCACTGGGTCCATGAGAAAGATGAGAGACACATAGAATAGAGTGTCTGCTGCATGGAACCCAGATTAGCTGACCCTGAGCTGCCACAGTCTGAAGCAAAACTGACCTATACATGTAAATGCAGTCACTACCCAGGTCCCCACTCCTTTCATCCCAGCCTGAGCCCCACCATCGCTTCACTCTCAATCACTGCACCCATCTATCAGCTAGTCTTCCTGCTGTCCACAAATCACACATCCATACAGATTAATAATCCGTTTTAAGCCACTGCATTTTGGGATAAGGTACTAGGCAGCATTAACATACCAATGGCCAACTAACACAATAGGTTTCTTAAATTAGCCAGAACATTGGTTTTTTCACAGTGCTGACTCCACCCAAGTTTGTATTTACATAATCATTGTAAAAATAAATAGCTGTATCCTCTATGTTGAACTTTTTACCTGAATTTACAACTTTTATGTAATTTGCAAATGTCAGATGTTTCCCTTTCTCTGAAATTTTCACTTTGACTCCATAAATAGAATGGTAAAAATTCTGAAGCATTTTTGGAATTAACCTACATGAATTCTTAGCATTTCTATTGCTTTACTTTTCATATGTTCCCAAGAAAAATTGGGATTGAAAGGTAAATTAAATCAGAAGAACACTCAGTTGATCTAAATGAAAACTCATGCTTCTTGGTATAAAATGTATGAGGTACCGGTATTAGTTTGTTATCTTTGGAAACACTCTTCCTAAAATAAGTATTAACTTTTGAAGCATATGTTGATATTTCTTTGAGGACTTGTGTTTTCTGGCTCTGTAGTGACTACTAGCTTTACTGTGGTGAATGGTTTCCATTGATAAGTTGTGTGTGTGTGTGTATGTGTGTGCAAGTTCACATTAACTATTCACTTATTTGAAAAGTAGAGATTTAGTACTAGTTTTCCTTAAACATATTTTTCATATTTTGAGCTCATTGCTGCCAAAAGAGTATACTGCAAAATTAACAAAAGCTTTATCAACAATAAAATAAACATTTGTAATTCACAGTATTCAATAAATGATGAAACCACTATAGCAAGAGATTTTAAAGTACTCTCTTTAAAAACATAGGCAGTGATCTCCTGGTCATTGTCCTTAGTGACATATTTATGGATATGTCTCCTCAGGCAAGAGAAACAAAAGCAAAACTAACTGGTACTACTGCAAGATAAAAGGCTTATGCACAGCAAAGGAAACCATCAACAAAATGAAATGGCAACCTAGTGAATGGAAGAAGATATTTGCAAATAGTATCTCGCATAAGGGATTAATGAGTATATAAAGAAGTCATACAGCACAACAATAGTGGAAAGACAAAAAAAAAAAAAAAAATCTGATCTAAAAATGGGCAGAGGCATGAAGAGACATTTTTCCAAAGCAGACATTCAGGTGGCCCAACAGAACAAAAAAAGATGCTCAACATCATTAATCATCAGGGAAATGCAAATCTCAACCATAATGAGAAATCTCCTTATACCTGTTGGAATGGCTAGAATCAAAAAGGCAAAAAATAAAAGTGTTGGTGAAGATGTGGAGAAAAGGGAACCCTCATGCACTGTTGGTGGGAATGCAAATTGGTGCAATCACCATGGAAAAGAGTATGGAGGTTTCTCAAAAATTTTTAAAAATTAAAAAAAATTAAAAATATCCAATAATTCCACTATTGGGTATTTACCCAAAGAAAATAAAAACACTAACTTGAAAAGATACATGAACTTCTGTGTTTATATGAGCGTTATTTATAATAGCCAAGACACGGCAACAACCCAAGTGTCCATTGATATAAGAATGGATAAAGAAGATATGGTACATATATACAATAGAGTATTACTCAGCCATTAAAAGGGATGAGATCTTGCCATTTGCAACAACGTAGATGGACGTAGAGGGCGTTCTGCTAAGTGAAATAAGTCAGACAGAGAAAGACAAATACCATATGATTTCACTTACATGTGGAATTTAAATAAAACAAAACAAAACAAACACAAACAACAACAAAAACCCAGACTCTTAAACACAGAGAACTGGTGGTTGCTGGGAGTGGGGGGTGGGGGTGAGAGGGAACAGGCATGGATGAAATAGGTGAAGGTAATTAAGAGATCTAAACTTACAGTTATAAAATAAGTAAGTCATGGAGATGAAAGGTACAGCATAGAGAGTATAGTCAGTAATATCATAATCACATTGCAGGATGACTGATGGTGATTACCAATCATGGTGAGCATTGGAAAATGTGTAAAATTGTCAAATTCATGTGTTGTAATTATGAAACTAATATACATTGCCTGTTAATTATACTTCAATTTAAAATGAAAAAAAATAAGCACTGTCTTTATACTATAGAAGTATTATGTATATCTACCCTTAAATTTTCCATATTTCCTGTTGACCCTGCAGACTGTTGACTGGTAGCATCCTGGGACTTCCAAGCATCTGGCAGAAGTTGCAGCTTCTCCCATCACCATCTGAAACTGCAAAGAGTGAATTGTCCCTGGCCACTCAGGTCCAAGTGTCCTTGGTGTTATCAGAGAGTGTCCCCATGCAGTCCTTGAAAGGGAGGTGTTAGTTACATTGAATTTGAGAAAGCACAGGAAAAAGTAGGCAGTTATTAAAGGTTGTTTAAAGGTATAACCACATTCCTGACAGTGCAAATACAGAGTAGATCTAACAAACTCTTCCTGATGATTATTGATTAATATAAATATTAATACTAATATATTCAATAGAAAGGAAAACATGGTCAAATGCTAAGTATGTGTAAATGTGGCCTGTTTTGGCTAACCTGGGACATACAGACACAGACACAGACACACACACACACACACACACACACACACACACACACACGAGCAGCAGGCTCTTAATTGAACTGGCCTCCCTCAGCCTATTCTTCCTTCCATTCTGAGACTTTCTCCAAAAGAAAGGAAAAAAACAAAAACAAAAAGAATCAAAAGGGTAAATTGTAATAAAATGCCTCTTGTACTGATCAGATGAAGATTTGCCTTGAACCCAGAAAAATCACATATCTATTCTGTGGATTTAGTATATTCTTATGGTAAAAAGCTATGTATCAGTTTTTCCGGCTTGCTGGCACTAGCCATTATAATCATCCATCTAATGTCTTTGGCTCACAATAACTATCTGATTATAATATTTCTTCCCACACATATTTGCCCCCGGAAAAGAATGTGCTGATCAGTAAACATGAGTATCCTTTCTTCTCGATAATGTAATTCTTACTCTGAAATAACAAATTGCCTTCCTGGTTTTATAAACAGTCTAACAAAAACACTTTGAATGTATCTTCTTTTTGGATATTGCCCTATATCTTTTTCTGTTACAGTCTATTCTAGGAAGACTAGTCTTTGTCTCTGATTCAACCTTGATTCATTCATTCAACAAACGTTTGTAGAGAACTTAATACATGAAGGAAGAAGGCTTCCAGCTCTACATTTAGTGAACTGTCAAAATAGGCCCTAGTTCTGTGTACTTTTCACTGTCTTATAACTTTTTTAGATTTGGAATTCTTTTCATGCAAAGAGAGTGAACAGACTATTCAATTACTTGAATACTTAAGAAATTTTACATTTAGTTCAATGACAAATTGAATGTTATTGAAATTATAATTTCATTTTATTTATTTATTTATTTATTTATTTTAAAGATTTCATTTATTTATTTGATAGAGCCAGATACAGTAAGAGAGGGAACACAAGCAGGAGGAGTGGGAGAGGGAGAAGCAGGCTTCCTGCCCAGCAGGGAGCTGGATGTAGGGCTTGTGGGGCCCTGGGATCATGACCTGAGCCCTAGGCAGCTGCCTAAGGACTGAGCCCTTCAGAGGCCCCTGAAATTATTATTTTAAATGATGAAGATATGAACCAGAAAAATTGATCACTAATATCACTTGATATATTTTTCTATTTTCTTTTAAAATTTCCAACCTAGAGTACTGTGTACATAAAATTTCATTTCTACCCAATTCTGAACCATGCCTCTTTGTTTAAACTGACTCACTCAATGACCCAATTGTAATACACTGATGCTGAAGAAAAGCCAAGATATAAAAAGCAAAGTTGAATATGATTTCAGCTACATTTCCTTGGAATCTACTTTCTTTCCACACCACCTGGGACCTTTAAACCTTCTAGCACTAGGTTCTCAATCCCTTCAGCATTTCTGCTCAAACTCAGTATGCATGCAAATCACCCAAGTATCTTGTTAAATTAAAATTATGATTTAGCAAGTCTGGGGGGGAGTCTGAGAGTGTTCGCTTCTGACAAGCTTCCAGGAGATATGGATACTGCTGATCTAACAGCCACATTTGAGTAACAAGATCATGGAAGACAGACCAAGCTATTAATAACTTGGCAAGTGTTATAATGAGAATTCTTACAAATAAGAATATGTGCAAATTGTGATAAATAATCTTGGTAATAGATAACGATTTGTCTTTAGGGCCTAAGCAGTGGGCCCAGCATTGCCCAGAGATGCAGAATCATTGAAATGAGCCTGCTGTCCTACAAACTGAGCATTAACCCAAATTACAACAAACCAGTAAGTTAGTCGTTCTAAGTTAATATCAGGTATTTAGGTATGGGCAATTGTGTTAATTAGCATAAGTGATAAATGTATAGTTTATCTGAGTTTCTTAGCTGCAAACACAGAACTCAGTTTGCATACCTTACTTGTGGAAATTATTTTGAACACAGAAAACAGTCAAGAATTTGAGGGCAGCAGCATTATTCATGTCCTACCTGTTTATTCTTGTTCCATTACAAAGTGTTTAACATATTACTATGAAGGTTTTTATTTTTCCCTGCAGTATAACTATTACATACTGAAAAGAAAATTTCTATTGCATAACATAATTTTTAAAAAATTATCTGTATCTGGGGCGCCTGGGTGGCTCAGTCAGGTAAGCATCTGCCTTCGGCTCAGGTCATGATACCAGGTCCTGGGATCCAATCCCAGGTTGGGTTCCCTGCTCAGCAGGGAGCCTGCTTCTCTCTCTCTCTCCCTCTGCCTCTCTCTGCTCGTATTCTCTTGCGTGCTTACTCTCTCTCTCAAATGAAGGAATAAAATATTTTTTAAAAAACTGTATCCTCTTTTTAAAAGAAAATAACAAATCTAGCATCAAAGTACAAAATATAAAATATCATGAATGTAATGTTTTATCATCAATTGTTGATTGAAGTGTTCAGGATTTTTCAGACCACATACTGCTTCTTGTACCTCTCAGTGCACCTTGAAATGCCTGATATCACCCTGCTATACTGAGAAAGGGGGCATTTTAAAAACTCAGTTAATCTATTTTTATGGTAATCAGAACCCTCAATTTGGATCTGATTTTTTTAGTCAAAGCCGTCTCATTTACATGAGTACAATAAACGTTTTGAAGTGTGGCTAGGATCATTTCCATAATTCTATATTTCTTATCTTGCTTTAGTCTTCTTGAACCTGACATTTTGCTCTAATTTGCAAAACTGAACTCCATTCAGAAATAAAGATCCTTGGTAGAAAAAGCGAAAATCAAGAAGACAAGCACCACATTTAATGCAGCTTTTCTCCTTCATCATTAACCCAATGGGCAGGAAGAAAAGCTCACAAAGTAGTTCACCATAAGGGTAGGATCGATTAATTTGCTAGAAATAGACATCATTTTCATCCAAGTGTATATTGGCTCCCACCAAGTACTGTGTGATTTCACTTGGAAGTGGAACCAGCTACAAGTAGCTACATGCCTGAACTGAATGCAGAAATTGTACCTGTGCCATCACTCTCCCGTTTTGTCTAGGATGCTCTAACCAACATAAAAAGAAAAAGGTTGCAAATACTAACTGTAATGCTAAAACACTTTAAAAAATGTTTCTTTAAAAGAAATTAAAAATAAATGTTTCTTTGCATCTGTGTGCTTCACAACAACCTCTATACACTATTTTTTCCAAACAAGAGTCCTATTCTGTGTGTCTTGGCATTCTAGCAAGCATTTATGTCATGTTCAATTATGAATGTGTTCATTTAATTGAGAGGATTGAATAAATCATATGCTCAGTTGATGAAAGCACTTCCTTTTTTAAAGAAACAGATTGACATAAAATCCTTCAGTAAGTCACTTATCTATATTTCATTGACTTTGAAATTTGTGTCAGGAACTTCAATGTATCTACAGGAGCTACATCCTTATTTATGTTTTTTCCTCCCTGATAAGGCGGTCTCTTACCAGATGAAGTCAAATACTATTTCCACATAGCTTTTCTTACTCCCGAGAAGCAAGCACTTAGGCAAGTGAAGTAACAAGTGTGCCTCCTCAAGCCACATCCTCAGTGCATGACTTAGAGTGAGCACTTTCTAGTCTGTAAATCGAAGCCGGATCCTCAGAGCCCATAGAGATAAAACGGCAGAACCTACCAGTCTCACGGCATCTGAAACCACGGTCTGTACCTGTCACTGGCTGTTTTATAAATGAACTGAAAATAAAAGATTGATGGGTTGTGTGAAACGCATCATTTCTGTTAATGGTCTACTAAGCAGCTGTGTGTGTAGGATACTGGATGTCACTCAATGTCTCTCCCCCACCCCCGCACCCCTCCTTAGTCCTTTTTTCCTATTTTGACTTTGAAGTAAAATAATAAGTGTACTTATTAAATTTAATTTCTTTCTTTTTTCTTTTCTAATTTATTTGACAGACAGAGATCACAAGTAGGCAGAGAGGCAGGCAGAGAGAGGGGGGAGGAAGCAGGCTCCCCACCGAGCAGAGAGCCCGATGAGGGGCTTGATCTCAGGTCCTGGGACCATGACCTGAGCAGAAGGCAGAGGCTTTAACCCATTGAGCCACCCAGGCGCCCCTAGTTTCTTTCTATAAAGACTCTCAGCACATGGTTTTGCTTTCTAACTTCACACTTAACTCCCTGAAAACATCCACGTATGCCTATCAGTGTTCTTTCTAGTTTCCGGGGCCTGAGTTTATGTCCAAAATGGGTGCTAATATATATTGTTGTCTGGATACTAGGGCCCCATCCTTCTCAGGAAAGTATCTTCACTATTCCTCTCTCTCTCTTCCTGCTGCCTTTCCCATGCCTCCCTTTCTCCCTCCCTCCCTCCTTCCCTAACTCTCCATCCATCCCTCTATCTCATCTCTGTCTGTCACTCTGTTCTGTATTTTCAGTTTCTTCAGTTCTACCTGCTCTTTCTTTTCAACTCTTTCCTTTCAGAACATAAATACTCCCAGTCTCGTGTTCTAAAAATAGTATCCTATAACTGACTTCGCTTTCCTTCCTTTCAAAACCAAACTTCTTGATAAAGTGAAGCGCTCCCCAGTCCATTTCCTCACCTCTAATTTAGTCAAGGGCCTACTGAAATTTGGCCTCTGTTCACAGAACTCCTCACAGCACCAAAGATGGCAGCAATTCCCTCTCACTAAACAGTATCCAGGAAGGATTTTACTTGGAGTTTGTGGCATTTAATCAAGTTGACTCTTCCCTTCCTATATGCATTCCTTCCTTGGCTTATCTTATTTGTTTCTACATTTCCTTCCTTCTCTCACTGATTTTGAACCAGAAATATTTAAGTAAAACTATGTACAATGTTGAACAAATTCTCACATATAAAAGGAAAACAAATACCAATCTGATTGTACAGAAAAAAGACTTCAAATTGCCCAGACCCTAAAATTATGTATGAAAAGCAGTCATTGTCTATACTTTAAATTAGCTAAATACGTAAAACTATAATTTTGTCTTTATTATCAACATAGGAAAAACTACTTTGTTCTGCACTCATATCATTGGGTGCTTGCACTGACCTGACCAGGAGAAACCACCTAGCAGGAAGGCACAACACTAACCCTCTCAATATCATATGACTATAGAGAACCAGAGTCAAGAGTCTCCACTGTGTGAGTTTTCTGTTTCTTTAAAACAAAGATTAAAAGGTACTCATCTGAAATCAGTTTTAAAAAGCAACTTAATCTTTCTGTTTCTGCTAAATCCTATGTTCATTTTCACAGGCAAGGATGTGTTCATTTTGGGGGCTGCTATAACAAAGTGCCCAAAACTGGGCAACTGAAAACAACAGAAATTTATTCTCTCATAATACTGTAAACCAGAAGTTCAATGTCAAGGATTTAGCAGGGCCATATTCCTTCGGAAGACTATAGAGAAGAAGCCTTCCCTTTCTCGTCTAGTTCCTGGAGGTTGCCAGCAATCCTTGGAGGTCCCTGGTTTGTACATCTGTCACTCTCATCTCTGCCTCTGTCTTCACATCCCTTCTCCCTTGTGTGTCTCTGTGTCCTAATGTCTCTCTTCAAAGGACAGCACAGATACTGAATTTAGGGCCCACCTTAATCCAGTATGACCTCCCCTTAAGTTGATTACATCTGCAAAGACTGTCTCCAAATAAGGCCACACTCACAGGTTGTGAAAGGTGACGTATTCTGGGGAAATGTTTTTCTGCCCAGTATTTTTGGAAAATCAAAAATTGATATTTTGGAAAATAAAAAGGGAAAAGGAATTTATTAGTGTTTTTAAATGATCACATATTGTGTTACTTTTTTTCCTCTGTAAACCTTACTTATTGCAAGCAATAGTAAAGGGATAAAGCAATCAAAAAGAGATACCATGGGGGGCCTGGGTGGCTCAGTGGGTTAAAGCCTCTGCCTTCGGCTCAGGTCATGATCCCAGGGTCCTGGGATCGAGCCCCAAATCGGGCTCTCCTGCTCAGCAGGGAGCCTGCTTCTCCCCCTCTCTCTCTCTCTCTGCCTCCATCTCTGCCTACTTGGGATCTCTGTCTGTCAAATCAATCAATCAATCAATCAATCTTAAAAAAAAAAGAGAGATACCATAAAAACACCCCCCCAAAGTCCACAGGAAGCAGAGATAACACAGGCTCTGTTCTTTTTAAATGTGATAATAATATTCTCCAGTAGATACATGATGAGAATGTTGTGAAAAGGAAAAATCAGAGAACAAAATTATGATAGAAATAACATTATAAAACGATTGAAAGATAAATCCCAGGACCAAAAGTACAAAAAACAAACAAAGAAGTAAAGAGTTGGAAGTACAGAAAAGAAAATTAGTAGATAAGTCCATGGGGGATTTTAATCCACTTAATAAGAATTATAGTCAGAGAAAATAGAAGAGAATGAACTATCAAGAAAACAATTTTTTTAGACATGAGGGACATAGATCCCCAAACTGAAAGTGTCCATGACACTTAGCCAATAGAAAAAATGGAAGAAGACCCCATGAAACACATGAAATGTGAAATTTCAAAATAATAGCTATAAAGTAGAAAACAAAGTTTCCAGAGGAAAAATCACAAAGATCCCCTACAAGAAATAGCAAATCAGAATTGGATTAGCCTTCTCAGAACAATAGTGAAAGACAGAAGACTTTGGAGAAGCATCTTAAAAATTCTTAATGTAAATGACTTTTGGTGAACAACTCCACACTCAGTCAAGCGAATGATCAAGAATGAGAGTGAAATACAGACATTTTTTTAGGAATCCAAGGACTCAAACATAGGTATGTACCTTCCGAGCATTCACTCATGGGAAATTCTGGGAAGATATGCTGGAACAAACGGGACAAATTAGGAAAGAGACAGGTGTACGATATAGCAAGCAGTGAATCAAACCAGAAAAATGGCTGAATTTTTTAGGATGACCATGAAGGAGAGTGCGAGGACAACAGGGTACCCAGGGAGCCTCAGGGCAACGAGTTCACAGTGGAGGAGGAGAAGGACACTTACAGCGAGCTATTCTTGATATATTACTGGTTCAAAGGAAGAGTCCAAGTGGCATAAATTATTGCGAAATAAAGGAACATTCAGATGAATTGCAAATGGAAACAAAACTGGTTTGCACAGTGGGCAGGAAATCAATGAAATCACTACACTGGGAGACAGAATTTACGCCTCACTCAGTTACCTACAACTTACAAAGAGTTGAAAATCAGCTCAAAGAAAAGTAAAAGGGCTAGAATATGATAACCCAAAGGGTACACCCAAAGAATATAGAAGATGCATGGTTTTCCATGGAAACACAAGAAGGATTTTTCTGCACATTAAATGATGAATACGTTAACTTTGTGAAGTAGGTGTTCTATGTAGAGGAAGAAGCTCAAGGTTGCAAACTGGTTATGTAATTTATATTTCCATAGTCAGCAAAGGCTGTGAATTAGGACTGTAAATTGTACATGCCTACATGTGTGTGTATGTGTGCTTTCACAATTCCCCCTTGATAGTCCTAATTGTGATTTTCTTTTTTTAAATTTCAAAAGATGATGACATATTCCTGTGGCTTATTTTTTTCAAAACTGATATTGACAACTTATTGCCTAGGCCCAATCAAAGTAAAATAATTTTGCTTTTCAGGGTTTTTACCTATGGTGGATAATGCCGTAATTTTTTCTAGTTGCTGCTCAAAAGGGGAGGCAATTTCAGGACAGCCAGGGAAGGAGGTTGGACATCTATCAGTCTGTCAGGGCCACAAGAGGACACAAAGATCCCACCTCCTTCCCTAAAGAATTGCAGCCCTCTTTGTATGTGTGTGGGTTTCCTCATGTATAATTAGCATGTTTTCCCTTTCTTCCCCCGTCTGTGTAAATTCCTCCACTGTGTTTTCCCTCACTAGTCTGATGCTGACATCCTAAGTCTGGCCTGAACCTGGCTGTACTTTGCTCTGGGTACAGATTTGCTGTAACTAGTTTATACAATGGAGGCAAGGGCCAGAGTGACAGTGGTGGTCTCTCTCGCCCTTGCCCAATTTAGTTCTGGTGGTATTTATAATTATCAGGCAATCTTTACAATAGCCAGTAGGGTCCAATGGCATCCCTGCCAACCTATACCTTTCCCTCAAAAGCCACAGAAGCTCCTCCGTGTTCCTATAGTGTATTGGAGGGGCTGTTGGGACACCAGGTATTTGTAGGAAGACATACTCAAACTATGACAACTATCAAGAAAAAAAAAAAAAGAGGGAGAGAGTATGTTTATTTATTTATTTATTTATTTATTTATTTATTTATTTATTTTAAATGTTATGTATTTATTTGAGAGAGAGAGAAAGAGGGAGAGAGTGTACAAGCAGGGTGAGCCATAGGCAGAGGGAGAGAGAGAAGCAGACTCCTGCTGAGCAGGGAGCCCAGTGTGGGGCTGGATCCCAGCACCCTGGGATCATGACCTGAGCTGAAGGCAAATGCTTAACTGACTGAACTACACAGGTACCCCAAGAGTATGTTTTTAAAAGGATATTAAAGATCCTTTGAAAGAAAAGGAAGCAAGGGGTGCCTGGGTGGCTCAGTCAGTTAAGCATCTGACTGTTGATTTTAGCTCAGGTCATGATCTCAGGGTGCTGAGATCGAGCCCATGGCAGGCTCCACACTGAGGACAGAAGTTGGGTTGAGATTCCCTCTCTCCCTCTTCCCCTCCCACCACTTGTGTGTATCTTCTCTCTGTAAAAGAATAAAATCTAAAGAAAAGAAAGCAAAGGAAAGGAAAGGGAAGGAAGGAAGGAAGAAAGAGAGAAGCAAGGGTATGTATGGTCAATCTTGTCCTCAAGTTTTCCTATTTAGTCCTTCCAGAGGATTACTCTGTACCAAATTCATAAGTGTATCAGGTGACTCAGAGGTTATCAGCATCTTGGGAAATTAGTTCCTATGAATCACCAGAAATAAATGAGATGTAGAAGCTTTAATGGGCGCTTTCTAAAAATTTGCCAAGATTACACTGTTTGTCTGTAATATATAGTCATGGTAAAGAGAGTTGGGTGATTTCAGGATATAATGTCCTCAAACTCCTACATTTAACCATTTACTTCTGTTCATCAAGGAAACTGCAAGGAAACAAGCAGGAAGATACAATAACAGAATCGGCACACTGCTTCTTTTTATAGACTCAAGAAATCAGTATCCTTACACTGTGACAATATTAACCTCAAATATTTAAAAATTATATTAGTTGACTAATAATGAGATGGTAGCTTTAAAGAGTCAACGTCGGTTTCGGAAAATCTTCTAGTCACCTGCAGAGATACTCCATAGGTATCTTGGATTTGGGTGTTAGTGGGTGCTGTAGGCAGCTTCGAACGTGACTGCCAGTGAGCTAAACCTCCTGATACTTGCGCCATTGTGCCATCTCCTCCCCCCGAGGGTGGGCTGGGGTTAATGACACACTTTTAATGATAAAAATATGGAAGAAATAACGGTATGGCACAGCTGAGATGGGGTTTTACAAAGACGTGACTTTTTTTCTTGTCTGCTCACTCCCTCTCATGGTGCTCCTTCTTGGGAAGCAAGCTACCAGATTGTGAGCGAAACTACAGAGAGGTCTATTGGGTGAGAAAACGAAGTCTGGTCAACAGCCAGAGAGAAACTGCAGCAAACAACATGTAAATAAACTTGGAACTGGACTCTTCCGCCCTGGTTGATTCTTGAAAGCACTGCAGCCCTGCTAACAGGCTTAGCAACGACTCCTAAGATAGAACCTAAGCCAGAGTCACCTAGCTGAGCCACTCCTGGATTGGGGACCCTCAGAAACAGACATAATCACCAGTTTTTGTTATTTTTTAACAGCCAAATTTTGGGGTTACATGTCACGCAGTAACAGATAACTGAGTACCTTGTGCTATGACACTATTACCTTGACTATTTAAAAAATGAATCAGGTGGCTGCTTATTAGACGTCAGAGATAGTATCTTATTAGTCAACGTTAGCTGCTGTAATTATCTTGTTAGGTTTGGAAAATCCTTAATCTATTTAAAGGAATACTTGATAAATATCTCGGACTTTAAATCTATTCTGAAAGCATAACAGCTCATCTGTTTACAACTTTTCTCAAACTTCCATAGGTATTAAAATACTATGGCATATGCCAGAGCAAAAGGCATCAACTCTACCTGATACTAAGAAATTGTATAATGACTTTATTTAGGCTCATATTTGGGGAACAAATAGATTCAGGCCTTAAAACGCATATTTATAAGCAAAGGGTCTTCTTAATTTGGGTATCAATGGTTGATAGCTTTGAAGAGAATTTCACCCTCTTTATTTCTGAGGTGGGCCCATTTATGTTCAATTTTGAGTCACTTCCAATTGAAGAATTAAGGAAAGTTGCTTTAAAGAATTTTTTTAAAATCATATGTCATCCCATTTCTAAGTTTCTGTAAGTTACCATGTAGACAAAGAAAGTATTTTGGGAATAAAAAGAAAGTATTTTGGAACTAAGTGATATGCCACAGTTTAAAAATGCTTATCTTATTACATATATTCAAATCACTTAGGTTTCTAGTTCATAAATACTTTATTGATCAGTGATGGTTCAGCTGTAACAGCCAAAGACTTATATCGATAATGGTAAATATTTTGATTTATCATTTCTTTCAAATATTATATTACTTTACTTTAGAGCAAGTTTAATGAATGCCAGGCAAAGAAACATACTCGTTTAGAACTATAAATGCCAATAGCCCAATTCAGTATGTGGCTTTAAAAAAAAGGAATTTAGAGATATATTATATTCTTTGAGTTTTTCACACAAAACAGTGGCATCTAGTGGTCTATAAAGATCTTCCTCCTGTTTCTAACTTGGCTTTGCTATTAGTTTGAATCAGGTGTTATTTGCCTATTGTTGGTTCTATTGTTAGTGACATTTACTAGGATCTCTTGCTGTAGAGATTCAGACTTTTATAATATTAAACTGATCTTTTTTAGTAGCTAACCTAATGTCCACAGTGCTGTTCTTTCTAAAAAAACTTACTCTACTAGAGATCTTTATATATAGATGGTGCTAATATTCATTAACTGCTACAAAAATAAATTACTTTTAAGACATCAAATGAAACAGGTCATGATCTCAGGGTCCTGGGATCAAGCCCCACATCAGGCTCTCTGCTCAGCAGGGAGCCTGCTTCCTCCTCTCTCTCTGCCAGCCTCTCTGCCTACTTGTGATCTCTGTCAAATAAATAAATAAATAAAATCTTAAAAAAAAAAAGACATCAAATGAAAGAGTGCCTTAAAACAAAGGGCTATAAGAAGAGATTCACCTTTGGAAGCACAATTCACCTTTTTATCTCCAAAGCAGAAATGAGTAATGCAAGCTCTTTGATCACCACTTGGCATTAATGGTATGGATATGCTTTCACTCACTGCCTAGCAGTGGACACCTGACCACATCATATTCATGTTTTAAACTTCCTTAAATAGTGCTCACTAGAAGAAAGATATTGACACTATCCATAATTATGATGCCGGAGAATGGCATGCACCAATTTGGTCTACGAGAGGTAAATAAAATATCGTCTTTTATATGTAAATGCATTAATTAGTAAAAATAGAATATACTTTTCTTTCACACTGATACTTGTATATTATTTATATGCATGACCAATAGAAGATACCATGAGACTGCTTAAAAGTTTTAAATACAAGGATTTCATTTTGGTTTGATAACATTCTGTTCCCTCATACGAATGCTGCTACATGTAACTCAGATATCGTTATCACTGTGCTGCTCCAACTCTAAAAACAATTTTAAATAATTCTAACTGAAAAGGAACTCAAGTGTGTTGGATGGCAATTATTAGCTTAAACGAATTCATATTCACATCTGGCTCCACATTTACTGTATGAAACAAGAACTCTGTAATATTCTTCTTGATCTGCCTACACGGTGTAAATTCGATGTGTTCTATACCCATGGTTTGCATATGCATTTATGCATAACATGCATATTACATGCAAAAATATTTACATTGAAGAAACTAGGAAATACAGAAATTGATCTTTTTTTTAGAAAGTTCTTGACAGGGACGCCTGGGTGGCTCAGTTGGTTAAGCAGCTGCCTTCGGCTCAGGTCATGATCCCAGCGGCCTGGGATCGAGTCCCACATCGGGCTCCTTGCTCAGCAGTGAGCCTGCTTCTCCCTCTGCCTCTGACTGCCACTCTGTCTGCCTGTGCTCGCGCTCCTGTGCGCTCTCTATCTGACAAATAAATAAATAAAATCTTTAATAAAAAAAAAAAAAAGAAAGTTCTTGACATTGTTAGAACTATTTGAAACTTGCAGGCCTAATGGTGATTTTTAATTGAAAGAATTATTATAATCTCTTTTAAAAAATATCAAAATTTTCCTATCAGTATAATAATTCACTTATTTTATTATTTTTGTAAAGATTTTTTAAAGAGATTTTATTTATTTATTTATTTGACACAAAGAGAGAGATCACAAGTAGGCAGAGAGGCAGGCAGAGGGAGGGGGAAGCAGGCTCCCTGTTGAGCAGAGAGCCTGATGCAAGGCTCTATCTCAGGACCCTGCCACCATGACCTGAGCCAAAGGTGAGGTTTAACCCACTGAGCCACCCGGGTGCCCCGGTAAGGTTTTCTGGTTAATAGCAGGCTATTAGTAGTTAAGTATTTGAGGAGTCAAGAGTTATACACAGGGCGCCTGGGTGGCTCAGTCACTAAGTGTCTGCCTTTGGCTCAGGTCAAGATCCCAGGGTCCTGGGATTGAGCCCCTCATTGGCCTCCTTGCTCGGTGGGAAGTCTGTTTCTCTCCCACTCCCCCTGCTTGTGTTCCCTGTCTCACTGTGTCTCTCTTTGTCAAATAAATAAATAAATAAATAAATAAAATATTTTTTTTTTAAAAAAGGAGAGAGAAAATTAAAGAAAAAAAAAGAGTTTACATGGATTTTCCATTGCACGGTGAGGAAGATGCCCCCACCCCATGCTGTCCAAGGGTTAACTGTATTTGTCTTCATACTTTCCTTATAGAGAATAACTCAATTACTTATATGAAAAATAACTTGTAGATCTTTAACATTAATGTATCCCTAGAATTTAGAATTATTCATTTAGGTAACTAACACTAGACCGTAACCAAAGTTTGAGATTTTAAATTACCCAGGTTGGCTGATTTATTCTTGAGTTATCTTTTAAGCAAATCATTTCTCAGTAGTAGCCAAAAATAACACTTAATGCCAAAACAAGTTTTCTAACAGTGATATTTTATTTGTAAATCTGTGTAGATCTCACAACTAATTCACATAAAAATATTTTTCTCTTTAGTTGGTACTAAAAACAGGAGAAACAGAAATGAAAAAAAAATAAACACCTTGCTTCAGGAATTCAAACTAAACCATATGAGGTAAAATATTACTTTATGATTAGATATTAAATAGTAGTATAATTCATCTTAGTCGTTAACAGTCTAAACATCAAATAGATTGAAGGGTATAATTAGAAAAAATATAGTATCAGGTAGTGTCTAATTTGGGAAAAATAACTTAGAAAATGACTCAAACTATGAGCTGTAAATATTCATAAAATAATGAGCTGATGGTCTGAAATGTCTATTTTCATACCATTCCACAATTACAAGCCACTTATTAATTTTATATCCATTTTTAAATTAACAATTAAGAAATAATACTGCTCTATGATTCTTTTTTTCTTCTAATTAAAAAAGTACCTAAAATTAAAATATTGAAGCATAGGTGGTAGTCCTTGCTGAGAGGAAACATTAATTCCATTGGTATTTAGGAGACATTAACTTTCAAATCTGCCAATGGAGGTATATGGGGTTTATCAAACACTTCTCACATGTCTTCTCTGAGTTTCCTGACCTTGACAAGCTTTCAGACCCACCACAGCCATCATGGCAAAATGTGGGCTCTGGCTCCCTGACAGGCTGCCACGGGGACTAGGTAATACAACATGGAGGTGCAGTGTAAATTCTTCTCATGGGGCCAACTTTGACTAAATGATTGGAAGAGATACAAATAAGATAGCAGATCATTTCCTCTCTGTTCCTCCTGCCAGTGGACTGTTCCATTACATAGACTTTCCAAACATGCCCTTTCAAGGCTCGTCCCAGAGTAGCAGCCAGCACAGCAACCCATCACCTTTTATTTTCTTCCCAACTCTCTCTACTTACTTCCTCTTTCTCTTCCTGTTGGTGCCCTGGGGTTGTACTCTCAATTAACTAACATGTTAACATACAGGTATTGTCTCAGGCTCTCCCCGCCACACACCCCCGCCTCCCGCCCGCCAAAGAATCTAAACCAAGATAGGAATTGAGTTCACGTTATACAAGAAAATAATATTACTATTGTAATCCATAAAAATAATATCCTTAATAGTGAAATGGAATCTTTAGCTTTTATATATAACCTTGTTTAAATTGCAACCTCCACTTTCTTCAAATATACCTCTACAGAGTTGGCACTTATTGAGCTAGTTTTGAAATTTAAACTTGAAGGGACTATCGGACATCCAAGTACAGACATAGAGAAGGCTATTGGTTAAGAGTCTGGATTTCAGAAGACAGGTCCAGGATGGAGATATAAATGTAGGAATCAGCTTATAGATGGTATATCATATGGTGAGATTGAAAGAGATTTTCTAAGGACTAAGATTGATAAAGGGAGAAGATCCCAAAAGGACAAAGCTCTAGAATACTCTCACATTTTAAGTCAGGAAATGAAGAGGAAACAGTAGAGAGAGTGAGATATTGTCCAGAGGTAAGAGAATAACCCAAAGAGTGTAATACTCTGGAGGCTGAGAGAAAAAAGAATGTTTAAAAGGGAAGAAAGTCAACTAATGGGCTTGGTAATATTGACAGTCAAATAAGGGGAAAAAAAGGACTGAAAATACAGACTGAATATTACAATGTGAAGTATGACAGTGAATAGGAGATTTTGCACATGAAGGGAATGAAAAGTTGGTAAGAATAGTTTCAAGAGAATATGACAGGAGGAAATGTAGCTATATAGACAGCTTATTCAAAGATTTTTAGTATAGGGGTGCCTGGATGACTCAGTGGGTTAAGCCTCTGCCTTCAGCTCAGCTCATGATCTCAGGGTCCTGGGATGCAGCCCTGCACTGGGCTCTCTGCTCAGCAGGGAGCCTGCTTCCCCCTCTCTCTCTGTCTGCCTCTCTGCCTGCTTGTGATCTCTCTCTCTGTCAAATAAATAAAATCTTAAAAAACCTTTTGGTATAGAGGGAAAGAAATGGGATGTAAGCAGAAGGCCATGCTGTTACAAGAAGGTTTTTTCAAAAACAATTTTGAAAAAATAGTATTGTCATATACTAAAAGGAATGACCCAAAAGAGAAATTAAAATGGATGGTTCAAGGGAAAAAGAGCAATATATCTGAGGGTGTGAGAGGAGGTGGCATCAAGGGGACAATTGAAGCCTGCCCCACAATAACGTGATGAATATTTCATCCACACTAATGGGAACGAATACAGAGATTCAAATAGGTTTAAACTTTACAGTTGTAAGCCAATGCTCAATCTTTTCTGGTTGCTTTTATTTTCTTAATGAAATAAAGTCTAAGAAAGTGAGGATAAAAAAAGAATTGTAAAAAGCTTGAGAATAGAGCAGAAAGGCAGAAATAATCTTTAGGTAAGTAAGAAAATGAATGGTTTATGGATTTACAGTATGGTTATTAACAACACTAAGGGTGATTTGGGTTATGATTATGAACTTAAAGTGATAGAAGGAAGTATGACTATGTTTTTCTTTAGTTATGCTCAGCTATGGATGGAATTACACATAAAGAATAGATAATTGGTTTTAGGTAGGGTTATGGATTAATCATAAGAATAAAACAAATGAGGATTGAGGATATAGACAAAAAGTAATTATAATGAGTGAACATAAGATATAAGTTAGGCACAGGGAAAAGACATAGGGAAGGTGGGAGAGAGAGGGTGAGCAAATAATTTGGGGGTTTAGGGAATGATTAGGAAGGATTTAGGGTAGTATTGAAGAGAAGGACTATAAAAAGGACTATATAAAGACTATATAGGAGTTGGAATTATTGGTATTGACAAGGTCATAGTAGTGAGTGGCTGAGGACAATGCAAAGGATCATTGGGTCCAGGAATCCAAAGGTCAGTGAGTTAAAAGGATCATCTACATGGATATTACAATCAACAAAAAATGTAATAGGAGTACTGCTGGAGAGCATGACAATGATCAAAAGAGCCCGTGATCCTTATTGAAAAAATAAGGAGGGATGACCTGACCCTGAGAGTTAGAGACAGATGACTGTAGCAAGGACAGAGAATGGGTGACACAAACTGATGACACAAACTTGAAACCTGGGGACTTGGAGGAAGAGAAAAGGAGAATGGACTGGAAGTGGCAAAGAGGAGCAGGGAGGATACCTATCACTTCTCGAGGCCCAGTTTGAGAAGAAAGTGGAAATGAAACTGGCCATCATTTAAGAAGATGGTACATAGGGGCGCCTGGGTGGCTCAGTGGATTAAGCCACTGCCTTCGGCTCGGGTCATGATCTCAGGGTCCTGGGATCGAGTCCCACATCGGGCTCTCTGCTCCGCGGGGAGCCTGCTTCCTCCTCTCTCTGCCTGCCTCTCTGCCTACTTGTGATCTCTGTCTGTCAAATAAATAAATAAATAAATCTTTAAAAAAAAAAAAAAAAGAAGATGGTACATAAGGAAAGTGTTCAGGAAAACAACAATAACAACAACAAAACCAAAACAAGTTTCCATTAAAGCTAGATGGTACAACGAGGGGTCACAGAAGAGACAGGTGCTATAGAAGAATTTGTTGATAATCTACCATGAATTTCAGTGGTCACAGTGAGAAGAGATGGGAAGAGTGGAGTATGAGGTCAGAAAAGGCACCAGGCAGCATTATAGCCTAAATAATGTAGGCATCTTGTATTTCTTCTGGTGTTTGGCATCAACTGGTCAAAGATTAGAGTCTAGTCTTAATATTTTGAAGGCAGAGGGTGGTGGCCAGGGATGAGTAGGAGTGGGAGGTCTTGTAAGGAACAGGACTCCCTCTGGGTTCCTACTTTTCTCCTGTCACAGAAAACCACAGATTTCTGCAGATTAGAGTCTTGCTCCTAGTGGAATTGATTTCTGTAGAAGGAAGCCTCCTACCTGGCAGGGAAGCAGTCCTACTATGAGCACAGGACATCCAGCATCATTTGACTGCAAATACAGGGGAATGGTCTTCCTTCCAGCACCTGGGCACCTTCTTGACTTCCAAGGAGGCCCAGGGAAAGAAAGAACACAGTATGCATAAGAAAACAAGAAAACTAGGAACTTGTTTGTGTCATGAGTTTAACAAGCTTTTTCTTTTCTATTCCCTCATTGTTATTTTCATCTGTGAAAGTTTAGAAAGTTGGGTGGCAGCTCTCTTTTTTTCTCATCCCTGGTGACTTTTATTATGAGTGTATGAATGTATACCACCATGAAATTATGATTTAATAAAAATTCAGAGTACTTTTGGAATTTATTGTACCAGGATTATAATTTCAATTAGTTTTGACTGAACTTTTAATAAATATGTCTGTTGGGGTCAATTTTCACTCTTGAAATAGATATTAATTACCCATCATATACTAGTCATGTGGCCACAAACTGGGATACACTGAACTCACAATCTAATAAGATTATACTTGAAAAGATAATTTCATTTCCCCAATGACATGATGGAGCTACATACAAGAGTCTATTGGGGGTAGAGAGGTAAGATAGGTAACTCAATTTGAGATGCTCTATTTGAATCTTTATAGCAAGTGTTATCACACTGTTTTCTGCCCTGGCTCGTTTGACAGATGCAATGTGTTCTTTTTCTATGGCAGTAGCTTTCTATTAGAATATTTTTCAGTTAAGTGTATGGAATGTGTCATTCTATAGGCAATGGATCAGAATGGCCAAGTGGAGACTACCTAAGGCGGCTTAGATAGTTGGAAAAGCCTTCACCTCCAGCTGAGTATGTTCCATTCAAGAGACATTTTTCTCCCACCCTGCGAGAATCTGCTTTGCAGGATAAGTAGTCTTAGTTAGAATTGGGAAAGTGCATTTTAGGGATATGGTTTGTGCAAAAAATAGAAGCTTATGGGGGGGGAGCACGGGTTGGGAGGAGGCTGTGGCAAGACATGAGATGTGAGATACAGACAACAGAACATGCATTAAATGGCATGGTTAAGAAGGTTTGGATTAATTCTTCTGAAGGTTATCAGGAATTATGGATGATTTTGAAACCATGGCATGATATAAATAGGCACAAATTCTCAAAAGCTCATTCACATCATAGAGTAAGGATGAATTAGAGAACGTTTAGACTAGAAATTGAAAGACTAATTGAAGATATTGCCCATCCAAACAAGCAATAATAACAGACTAATGTAAGGCAGTGATAACAGAAATTGAGAAAAAAGAATGGATTTGAAAACATGAAGGAAGGAGATTGAGGGAGTGATGGCTTGGACATGTGCTCACTGAAAAGAGGCATGGAAACTTAGTATTTTTTTGAAGGTCTACTCTGTGTTTCATGTTAAGTACTCTTATTTATGCTATCATTTACACAAATCTGAGAATTTAGTGCTGCATCATTTTGACAGAAGAGAAAACTGAAGATCAAAGAATATATTTTACATGCCAAAGATGATCAGTTAAGTTGCATGAGAGCTAGAATCAAGCTGGGTCGCTTTGGTTTCAAATTATACTCTTTTCCCCATCATATGATAATTCCTCCAAAATTACAACATAACAGTAAGACAATCAGATTTCTAAGTTGGCCAGTTTAGGTAAATGGTGGAACCATCAATAAAAGCATGCAGTATTGGGCAGAAGTGAAAGATAATGTGTGTAGTTTTGTATAAGATGAGTTTGAGGACCTGTGACTTACCCAATCAGATATATATAGACAGAAGCTCTAAAGATTAAAAGATATATATGCACATGTAACTCCAGAGATTAAAAGATACATACTCTGGATACAGATATACAGTTAGAGTTATTCATCTAATATTCCAGTGAGAGGGCATAAAATGATAAAAGGACCGAGGCAGAAATTTGGAGAATAACACCCTTCGACAAAGGCAAAAAGACCTACAAAAGAGACTGAGACTAGTCAAATAGGCAAGAGGACAATTAAAAGAAATTATTTTTACAAATGGTGAGAGAGAAAAGAGTTTCAGGAGGATTTAATTATTCCCAGGGACAAAATGCAACAGAACATACAAGAAACATGAGGATCAAAATATATTCCTTGGCATTGAAAATTAGGTCATTAGCAGCCCCAGTGAGAAGCAGTTCATTGGAAAGACAGAGGTAAAAAGAATATTAGAATTTATCAGGACTACTCTTCAAAAAACGGTAAACACAGTGTGGATAACAATTGGATATTATAGGTATGTGGTGTTGTATGTTACAGGAAGGCTATTCATCAGAAACATGCTTCTGTCATACCTAACTAAATATATCAAACAAACTGGAAAAAAGAAAAAGAGACATCCAATAGAAAAATGATCAAAGAATAAGAGCTGACAATTCACGAAAAAGAAAAAAAGAGATAGAACTTTAAATTTAAGGAAAGCATGTTGAATCATTTTGGTAAGTAAAATACTGCAAAGTAAACTGCAGTGAATTTCTCATTGTTGGCAAACAAATTAACAGAAATATTTAAAACAGGGAGCCTGGGTGGCTTAGTCGGTTAATTGTCCAACTCTTGATTTTGGTTCAGGTCATGATCTCGGGGTGGTGAGATCCAGCCCTGTGTTGGACTCTGCTCAGTGGGGAGTCTGCTTGAAATTCTCTCTCTCTCCCTCTCCCTCTCTTCTCCCCCTTTCTCGGCATGCTTTTTCTCTCTCTAAATGAAAAATCAATAAATCTTAAAAAAATGTTTAAAATAATAAAAAAAAAACAATAATAATAATAAAATGTGTGGCTCAGTCCTTAAGCAACTGCCTTCAGCTCATGTCATGAGCTAGTGGTCCTGGGATCGAGCCCTGTATCAGGCTTGCTGCTCAGCGGGAAGCCTGCCTCTCCCTCTCCCACTCCCTGTTTGTGTTTCCTCTCTCACTGTCTATCTCTCTCTGTCAAATAAATAAATAAAATCTTAAAATAAATAAATAAAATATATTTTATTAATATATATTTATATATATATTATACATAATATATATTTATAAATAAATAAATAAATAAAATAATAACAACCTGACATTGAGATGAAAGTTAGAATAACTTTCCCAGAGGGCATTTGGGTAATATGTATGGTAATGTAAATTTCCAAATGTAAATTTACTTTGATTCAGATATTTCATTTTTAGAAATTTGTCTTAAATATAAACATATGCACATAAACATGAACAAATATTTAGCTGTGTGATTTTAGCTCTTGTATGCTATATTAATAAATATATTTTATTTATATAATTTTTTTAAGATTTTATTTATTTATTCGACAGATAGAGATCACAAGCAGGTAGAGAAGCAGGCAGAGAGAGAGGAGGAAGCAGGCTCCCTGCTGAGCAGAGAGCCCAATGTGGGGCTTGATCCCAGGACCCTGGGATCATGACCTGAGCCGAAGGCAGAGGCTTTAACCCACTGAGCCACCCAGGCACCCCTATATTTATATAATATTAATAAATATTAGGATATCATCATTTCAACAATGCTGATGAATTAATGGATCTAGGCGTTGATCATCAATGGCTGTTACATCAGAAAAAGACAAACAGCACAATGTTAGGTGCCCTCTGAGGGCAGCACACCATACCACCTATGAAATATTATTTTTTTTAATATTTTATCTATTTATTTGATAGGGAGAGAGATCACAAGTAGACAGAGAGGCAGGCAGAGAGAGAGAGGGGAAAGCAGGCTCCCCGCTGAGCAGAGAGCCCGATGCGGGTCTCAATCCCAGGACCCTGGGATCATGACCTGAGCTGAAGGTAGAAGCTTAACCCACTGACCACCCAGGCGCCCCCACTTATGAAATATTATTGCCAAAATATAAAACCTGGATTCTGGATCTAATTACCTATTTCTAGGAAATACAGTTGATAGAGGTATACATCAAATGACACCAGTGATGATGCAATAAAAAAATCCAGGACAGGACAAATAGTATAGATCCACTGACCTATTTTTTTCTTGTTCTTTTTCTTTTTTCCCAACAAATAAATTACAAGGAAATAAAGAGAGGGATTAAGAGGAATCTATTGACTAAGAGAGACTTACTGACCACCTGCAGTGCATAGATCTTATCTGAATGTTGATTTAATAATTTGGAGAAGGGAAAGGATGGAGGGAGGGAAAAGATATCAAGGATTTTTGAACACTGCTTGAATATTTGATATTGGATAATATGAAGAATAATTTAATTTTTTTGAGGTGTGATAATGGTGTTATGGTTATGTTAAAAAAAAAAAAGGTGGAGTGGGGAATGGGTGAGGCTATGGATGAAATATGATTGACCAGAAGTTGATAATTGTTGAAGCTGAGTCATGGGTACATGGTGGTTCATTAAACCAATCTTGCTGCAGAACAACTACCACAAACTATTTAATAATGTGGTTTTGATTTAAAAATGTATGGCATACCCATGAGATAAAATAACATGCAAATATTAAAATGTCCTTTATATTATATAGTCTATAGAATGGTTAATAATATTCAGGCACTCAAATGTTCCTACAATATTAGTAAATGTAAAAAAGTCACAAAGCAACATGCAGAGAATTATCCTATTCCTGTGCACAGAATGGAAATAAAGACCCCCAAATACATAGTAATTATCTCTGAAAAAGAATTCTTGATTGTGAAGGGAAAAGCATTGGAAGGAAAATTTAGGGATATATTATATTTTTAGCTAAGAGATTTTATATATTATTTTATTTATAGTTAATTTGATCAAGGACTTACTATTTATCAGATGTTATGCTGGCACTTTAAAACCGTATGAAGCCTCTGTGAGATAACTGTATTTATTTTTAAGAGAAGCCAAGTATAGAAATTTTGAGAAACTTGCCTAAATTAACTAGCTAGAAAGACAGCCAGGATTCAAACCTGCAGTTTGACTCAAGAACCTTCACGCTTAGCCACTACCTCTTGTGGAAAAGTGGGGAGAAGCAGAGATAGAAAAGTCCTAGAGGGAGAAAAAAGATGGATGGAGGAAAAGCTCTGAGTACACACAGAGAGAAGACCCCATCCAGAGAACGAGAGAAGTCAGACAGTGGCAAATGTTTGTTAAGTGGGGATTTCTATCTAACTAGAAAACCTTTTTCCCCCCACAAAAGGTCTAACAGTTTTTTCAAATAGTTGAAAATTTTTCAGTTTTATTTTACAAACCATCTTTTTCCTTTTGTAGGAATTTTCTGTTTCCATATATTAAATATGGAGGAAACTTACAGATTCCCTATTCCATTCAATTGGTTCATCTGCTAGTATACAATACCACATTCTACTAGTTACTGTGCCTTTATTTTACATATTGATATTCATCCACAAAATCAATGTTGAGCATCTACTATGTGCTTGGCTTAAAATTTAAATGTTTGCAGTGAAAAAGACCTATAGACATTCATATCTCCAGCTCTCCTGAAACTCATCAAGTCCAGGGATTCATAAAATTTTTCCATAAATAGACAGTAAACATTTTAGGCTTTGCAATTAATTCTGTCTCCGTTACAACTAACTCAGCTCTGCCATTGTAGCCGAAATAGGCCAGAAAATATATGAATGAAGAATGTGGCTGTGTTTTGACACAAACTTACTTACAAAAATAGGCAGGAGACTGGATTTAGCCTGAGAGACTTTTCTAGGTTGGCAATGGAATTCTCTGTATCTTGAATTGTTAATGGGGAAAAAGAATCGTGAAAGTGGCAATGGAAATTTAAGAGATTCTCTGTTTTGTTGTTATGTGGCTCTAGTCCCCTGTTGTTTGGGATTGAGATACAGTAACATATGTCTTTGTTTGCCTCAGGCATTGCAAGTTAATGCCCATTATCCTGGTATAATGAACAGAGCTCCTCTCCTCACTCTGCAACTTTCCAGTTAGGATGGCAAAACTGTATGGTTATCCTAAGTTTAGGAGCTAGAACAATGATCTTCCTCAATAGGAAAAGGAACCAGGTATCAGTTAAGGCAAAACTATGACAGAAAGATATAAAGGATGTTAAGTTTCTTTACTGAAAAAGCTTTTCCAGAGGGCATATTAGGAAAGGACTGGGAAGGAGGGCAGATGAAATTCTTATCCAATGGGGTCTTAGTTCAGGCTGCTAGAGCAAAACGCTATAGCCTTTAGCTATAGGGGCTTATGAGTAACAGAAATGTACGGCTCACAGTTCTGGAGGTAGGAAGTCCAAGGTCAGGGCGCCAGCATGGTTAGGTTTTGATGGGAACTCTTCTGGGATGTGGACTGCTGGCTTCTCGCTGTGTCCTTAGGTGGCAGGAAGACCTAGAGCTCTCTTGGGGCACTCACCCCATTCCTGAAGTCTCCATCTTCATGACCTAATTACCTCCCAGAGGCCCCGCCTCCAAATACCATCCCACTGGGGATCAGATTTCAACGTATGGATTTGGGGGGAAGACACAAACTTTCGGTCTGTAACAATTGGTGTCTATGAAAAAGGAAGGAAATAGTTGAGGGATGGAATGTAAAGAAACAAGAAGAGTAAAGGAATAGAGCCTGGGAGAAGCATTAAGGATGCACTGTTTTTTGGTTTTTTGTTTTGTTTTGTTCTGGTTTTTTTTTTGGGTTGTTAGTACAAACAGAACATTATCAATAACCTGTATTTACCTATAAAAAAAAAAAGTCTAGCCTAAATACTTGCCTCCTCCTTACTCTGAAACAAGGCAAGTGGTCTTCTGGCAAAAGTCCATAGGGGAAGGAACAGTGGAATGAGTCTATTCCAGGAATATTTACCTTCCTATTTGCCAAATATAGTTCATTTTCAAAAAACATCTAGAATTGAGATAAATATTCAAATTTAGAATGTTTATCCATACTAGATATTTTAAAGCTACACCCTTAAAAATGTTTTCTGTTGATTTTTAAGATTGCTATTTTCTCACAACCTGTTGCCTGGGCTCTGCCTGCAACCTCAGAGCTGCCCTCAGTAAGGGTTTCTTTTATTCCCTCTGGCAGGATTAGCCCTTCTATCTCTGCACTCCCCTAGGGCACTGTTCTGTCCATACCTACACTTGGAAATCACACTTGGAAATAGATTGGCTGTGAAGAGCCTGATGCTTCAGTTGCAAGGTGAGCCTCCTTCCCGCATGCTCCTGTGGTTCTCTGTTTTGGTGAAATGGACAAATACAGGATTTTAAAAACTGTAATTGGACAAGTCCTATCTTTTTTCACTCCACCTTCTCCTACTTGGCACTTCTCTAATGTCCGTGGTTTGGGGGAACCTGCAGGCACTTCTGGGATCTGGCTAAGGGGAGAGGTTGAGGATGTGACTACGCTGAAACACTTCAGAGTCACTTCCGAGGTTCAGTTGCATTATTGTTGTTATTGTTAGCCTAGCAATTCCACGTGGAAATGGCTTGCTGCTGCCTCCCGTGTGGGCTCCCCAGCCTTGGGAAACACAGCAAAGTGCCAATCAAAAGCTATCTGACATGTAGGTGTTTTTAGGTCAAGTGTTATGTATGTGGAAGAGAAAGAAGGATGGGTACATAGTCTGCCTTAGGGGCAGGAAGCCCCCCTGCGGACACTGTCCTCCACCAGCCTGCATGCAGTGACTGAGGCAGGAGGATATGAGTGCCTGATCCAGGACTTTTACCAGGCCACTGACCAGCTTGGCAGAGTAACTGCAGGCCTGCTTTGTAGTCCCACTTATTCCTTGGCCCAATTTCACTTCATCTCTTTCTCGTTCACTTCTTAATCTCTACTAAAAACCACATACCCCTATCTCTGCCTCAGCATTTGCTTCTGCATAATCCAACTGCGGCTGTAATTTTAGGAAAATTCTGTGGAAGGATAACTTCCAAAAAATGGTAAAAGGACTCTGATGCAGATATAAAAGTGAGCATATGCTGAGGAACTTATTTTACTCATGATATGAGGCAGAGGCTACAAGTGATTCAAAGGAAAAGTCAAAACAGTATGAATTATTATGGAATAAAAGGATGTCAAGATGAATTGCAAATGGAGACAAAACTAGCTTTTCCAGAGGGTGGAGGAAATGAATTAAATCACTTTTGGAAAAGACAGAATGTGCAATTATCAGCCACCTACAATTTATTAAAAAAAAATAAAATTGCCAGATAGCTCAGTGACAGTGAACAGGATTGGAATCTGATAACCTAGAAGAGTATAGTATAGAAGATGCATTTTCCTGTTGAAACACATTTTTTTCCATATGTCTCTTATTTGCAAAAGTGCTTTCCATCCTACCTCCCTTATACTTTCAAAAGAAATAACAGGTAAAGTTTAGTCCACAAATTCTGTTGGGATTTCAGCATACACATGGATTAAAAATATTTTATAAAATTCCAAATAGTACTGGATTAAGTAATAAGAAAAATGCAACAAAACCTTAAATAGCTATAAATAACTATAACTATCATTAAAAATTAAACATCATATTACTCCAATACTCGCTTTATGATTCCAACACAAGCTTTGTAACAGAATCATAAACCCAAGCGGACTCATTTGAACAACAGAAAAATATTATCAAATCTAGTGTTGTAAATATAAATACTGAATTACATAGTGACTAAGATAGAAAATATGCATTATAAACACATAATCTATAATAATATTGTCAATATATTGGTGACTAGAAAGGTTTAGAAATGTATAAAATTATGTCCAACTAGACATGTCTTTGGGGACCAATTCATTTGTTTCTTGCAATTGTGTTACAAATTCACAAATGAGATTGGTTTCTGGTGAGTCTCTCATTTTTTTTTTTTTTAAAGATTTTATTTATTTCCTTGACACAGAGAGAGAGATCACAAGTAGGCAGAGAGGCAGGCAGAGAGAGAGGGGAAAGCAGGCTCCCCGCTGAGTAGAGAGCCCGATGTGGGGCTCTATCCCAGGACCCTGGGATCATGACCTGAGCCAAAGGCAGAGGCTTTAACCCACTGAGGTGCCCCGAGTCTCTCATTTTCGAGTTCAATTTTAAATGTACAAATTCTGCCTTAATTAAAACCATTAGAAAAAATATAAAGTCTTCAGAAGTTTGGGGCTTTTTTTTTTAATTTGACAAAGAGATTGAGAGAACACAAGCAGGGGGAGCAGAGGGAGAGGGAAAAGCAGGCTCCTCATGGAGCAGGGATCCTGATGCGGGGCTCGATCCCAGGACCCTGGCATCATGACCTGAGCTGAAGGCAGACACTTAACGACTGAGCCACCCAGGCACCCCAGTTTGTGGACTTTAAAATTGAATTTTATTAGGTGAGAAACTGTTCACAGTGGATATTTTATTAATATTTTGTAATGGTAATGCTTAAATTTTCCAATTCAAATGTTTGAAGTGTGATAATAGATTTTAAATGATGGATGTAAGTAATTTTAAATGTGTTTAATATTTTAAGGGTGCTATTTATTCCTCACAATCCAGTGATGTGTATGGGTGGTTATTTGTACAATTCTTTCACATCAAATGGAAGAATAGAGTTCTTTGTATTAAAGGAGATATTTGGAAGCCTGTTCTAAAGATATAAAATTGCTCTCGGAAAACACCAGGAGAAAACAGGCTGTATTGTTCTTCCTCAAAGAGCACAAAAGGCAATCAAACAAGGGAACTAGAATATGGTAATTATTGAGAATGTTGATGGTACCCTTAAGATTAAGCCACTGAAGATAAATGCTTTTCTGGGGATGAAGTTCCTGAAAAATCTATTAAGTGGGGGTGGGGAAAGGATGGCAAATTTCCGCCTCTACTTTGCACAAATCAGTCCATTTGTGTAATCTACCAAATCATATTTCTTGATTTTGCTTATAGACAGGGACGGTAAAATTGACTATGAAGGAGATAACAAATAGATATAAGGAACAACAACAACAACAAAGAAACAGGTAAAATGAAGATAATAAAGGTGCTATTTCCTGAAAAGATTTGGCAGGTCAGGATTTGAAGAGGTAAAAACAGATGTGTTGCCTTTTGTTTGCAAAACAGCCTCTGACAATGAAGATGAATTAAAGACTCAGGAAGCTAATGCCCTTGGTGTTAATTCCCTTACAGTTCTCTTTCTTGCAAAACTCCTTGGAGATCAGATGGCTAAGACCTAATCTTTATTTCATGTTTCTGTAACTTTAAAATGAATTTCTCTCTGCTGCTTCTCAGATACTGACAATAAATCCATAATGCAAATATTGAGAACATTTGATTTTGAAAGAAACCAAAGAAACCAAGCCAAAACCTTTATTCTAGATTAATATATATTTTTGAATCAGTAACATAATGGCTAAACAATCACATTAGAATCCACACTTGCAGTTTTGGAGTCGGGGAGAGAACGTGGGGGCATGTGGAGTACCCTCTCAGATGATGCATCTGATGATACACTATTATTGATGAAAATATCAAGGCAGCTTTTCACTGGGTTATAAAATACTGTGATTATTTTAAATTACCCTCATTCTTTTTAGTTTTCCAACACTCCTGCTTTTGACAAAACCAAGCCCTATGGTGTGAATGCTGTCCTCCTCAAAATTCCTGTGTTGAAATCCTGACTCCCAAGGTGATGGTATGAGTTGGTACCTTTGGGAGGTGATTAGATTATGAGAGTGGAGCCTCATGAATGGAATTCCTGCCCTTATAAATAGAAGCCTGGGGCATCTGCATGGCTCAGTTCTTAAACAACTGCCTTTGGCTGGGGTCATGATCCCAGGGTCCTGGGATGGTGCCCCATACCCGGCTCCCTGCTCCCCGGGGAAGCCTACTTCTCCCTCTCCCATTCCCTCTGCTTGTGTTTCCTCCCTCGTTATCTCACTCTCTGTCAAACAAATAAATAAAATCTTAAAAAAAAAAAAAAATAGAGGCCTCAGAGAGTTTGCTTCCACCACATGAAGATACAGGAGAAGTTAGCAGTCTACAACTGAGAAGAGGGCCCTCGCTAGACCTTGGACTCATTGGTACCCTGATCTTAGACTTCCAACTTCCAGAAACGTAAGAAATAAAAATTGGTTGTTTATAAGCTACCCAGTGTCTGGTATTTTTATTATAGCAGTACAAATGGACTAAGACACCAAAATATTTCCAGTGTGTTTTAAAATATAGAAACAGCTACGACATAATCCTATTTTTTGAAAAAGTAGACTAATAAATTTTAAGTTATTTCATACTTGTAGGAAGCCCTCTTGAGAAGTCCCTTTAAAAATGACATCTCCAGGGGGCTCAGCTGGTTAAGTGTCCAACTCTTGATTTCAGCTCAGGTCTCAAGGTTGTAAGATTGAGCCCTGCCTCGGGGGTGGAACCTGCCTAAGATTCTCTCTCTTTCTCGCCCTCTGCCCCTTCCCCCCACCCCACCCTCTCTAAAAAAATAAAAACAAAACAAAGGGGGCAAAAAAAGTATTATCTTAAATCTCCCAGTTCATACTACCTACTAGTTAGGATTATTAACATAGCCCATGACTTGAAAGTAGGTATATGAGGGATAAGAAGATTTTTAGGCTGACACATATGCATATTTATCATAAGCACTGGGAATTGTACTATTTCATGCAATATTATCATAAAACAACTTTGTTCTTTGGATTCCTACCACCACTTTAAATTCATTCATTGGGACCATATCCTCCCTCACTATGGTACTGAACTATGACTTGACTTCTCTTTGGTTTTGGTTATTGAAATCCCTATGGGCATTTTCCCATTTCAATTCCAAAATGAAGAGCACTTGATGTTAAATTGAGATTTCTTCTTTTCCTCTGGCTGATTTCTTATCATCTTACTGCCACCTCTCATGTAAATAATACTGCTTCTCTTGTTCAAGAATTTTTTTTTTTTTTTTAGCCTCTCTTCTGTCCTGGTCATTGCACTAGTCAAACCAGATGCAAATGGTCACTTCTTTCAAGGAACCTACAGTCTGATCAGGGGAGAAAGATAATAAAGATTTAAATAGATAAGTATAAATGAATAAATGCTTGTCATGCAATACAAAAATGGAAAACACATAAAAAGCTTTGATTGACCTCTCTGTAGGGGTAACCAACTTCCGACGGTGATCTCAGCAAATATTCGCATCCCAGCTTCCTGGAAGATATAATGTCACTTATTCCCTATGCTACAATTAAACCTGAGCTCTGACATTTCACTGAGTTTTACAGGAGTCTTGGAACAGCCTTAGTATATCACCTAGAATAAACATCCTCCTGCGTTACGTGGTGAGTCTTAGAACCCATGGGACAAAAGCTATGCATGAGTCACTACCCACAGAAAGAGGGTCGGTTTCACCAGCATGAAAAACTGCAGGCATTTCTGTTTTACAACATAGGCCCATTGGATCAGAGTGCAATGCTGGCCTGGGATGATGGACAGTAGGTTCATCCTCTTCCTTCCAGGTAACACATCCTCATCATTGTGAACTAATCAAGACATACACAGTGACAGATATCACACATCTGAAACCCATGTTACTCAGCTTTTAATAACACAGTTCTTCTGACATAGCCTACTCACTCTTAAGGAGCCCTTCTCTAAATCAGGTGCAATTCCTTATTGCAATATGTGCTCTGTTATAAGTAGAAAAGAGCCTGCCTGTGCATTCATATGAGCAATCTAGACCAATCTATCTTTTGGGGAAGCTCTTGGGTGAAAACAGAAAGGTATCCCAGGAACAAATCACAATCTTCACATATAGGTCACCTTAAATCCAAATTTAAATAGAAAATATTTTCTAAACATTTAGGGATACATTTAATTTACATTTATATGTGAATTCAAACCATGTGGTCTGAAATCCGCTCACCGATAATCAGAACTTATAATTAACAATGCATAGGGAATTGTTTTTTCATACCCTGTCTATGGGCTATCATCAAAGGATTGTTTTTAAGAACAAAATAAATTCCCTAAGGATATTTCAGTATTCACTGTAAAAAGCAAGAAATGGCTATGAATTCCTCCAAACACAATTTTTCCAGTCCAGATCTATCTAATTTAGTCCCCCTGATTAAACACATTTGACTCTATACCCAACTGAGCCACTTAAGGCCTGAATTCTTTTGTTTTTATCTTTGTGTTCTAGCATCTAGTCAATGCCCAACTGCAATATTTTATGAAATAAAAGCCTGAGTGAAGAAATGAAGGAATTACCTATACGTTAAAGTTCAACCACTCAATAGCCTCATGGCAACAGTGAATCACTTAACCAATCAAAGGCTCAATTTCATCACCAATACATACTCCCTATGATACTACCAGTTCAATACGTTGTCATTATAAGGGAGAGCTAGTGTTATTAGTGTTGTTGTTTTAAACAAATGAAATGAATCTGATTAGAGTTAGACTTATAAGTAGTGCATTCCAGTCAGGCAATGGAGAATCATGCTGGGGAAAGTGTCAAGGAATCAGGGAAATCATTTGCTCATTTTAAAAGAAACTGTAGTCAGGATCCCCCATAGACATGACGGCAGGTCCTTGACTACGACTCCACCGATTCAGGAGGAAACATCGTGACCAATGGTATTCACACACATGATCTTTGTTACAGTCTTAACTACTTTTTATTATTGTACAGCGATAGGTTCACCTTTTTGTGTTAATAGACCAAAGACATGTTACAGAGTCTTTCGAAGATGGCCTTCCAGAAAGACTTTCACTTGCAAACAAGCCTCAGATACCAGATCGGTCACAATCTTTCTAAATTTCAGAGTGTTTTTTTGGGCCAATTTTAGTGGACATAGGAAATTTCACAGATGGTACTATATTAGTGAGAGATGGATGTGTTTAAAAACACATGTTGACAACGAGAACATTTCTTTATGTTAAACATATCAGAGCTTCTTCTCCTTCCTGTTTCATTCTGGTTTCCTCTTAGAAATGGCCTATAAATGTCTAGGATAAAAAGGGTTGACTAGGTGATGGTTAACACCAGTGTTCATGTATTCAATGCCAGTGAATTGTATGTTCAAAATGGTTGTGCTGGTAAATTGTACGTTATGTATATTTTACAATTTAAAGAAACAGATTGTAGAAGTATTAGATTCCTGTGTAAATATGACTGTGCTAAATAATGAAGCCCAATTTATTTTTATTGCTTAAATGCTAGATTAGTTCATTAGTTCAGTACAGAGAGGTGGAGAAATAAAAGAAATTCTCAGCCAGCTTTAATGTGTCAAGATTAAGCAGTTGGGGATTAGTCTGTTTTTAGAGCTAAGCTGGGTCCTTGGATAGCTGTATACCTGTGGCTAAGGCGAGTGTATTTTAGATGAAGGATTCCTTTGGAGATCTATGAAATTTGGGGTTATTCTATTCCAAAACAACCAAAAAAGATTTAAATGCCAATATATTTGCTCATCAACAGCTATAGAGACCAGCCTGAGCTGACATTTTTGAATGCAAAGAAAAATTTATACTTTAGTGGAAACTATGGGTTTCTAACATTCTAGAGGATACCTCTCTGAGTTATCTTTTTTTTTTTTTTTTCATTTTATTTTATTTTATTTCTTTTCAGTGTTCCAAGATTCATTGTTTATGCACCACACCCAGTGCTGCACGAAATACGTGCCCTCCTTAATACCCACCACCAGGCTCACCTGGCCTCCCGTCCCCCTCCCCTCCAAAATCTTCAGTTTGTCTCTCAGAGTCCACAGTCTCTCACAGTTTATCTCCCCTTTGATTTCCCCTAACTCACTTCTCCTCTCCATCTTCCAATGTCCTCCATGTTACTCCTCTCTGGGTTATCTTATTCTGATGCTATGGAAACTATTTTGCAACTATGTATAGATAACTCATAACAATGCAAAATAATTCTTGTCTACAGACATACAAATTCTTTCCTGTCTGGGTAAAGGTTCAGCTGATTCTTTCTTCCCCATTTTGTGGAAAAACCAGTTTGCATCCATCTGCACATTTATTTCAATATTCCTTATCTACAAATGTGTCTAAGCTTTGGATTCTTGTCAGACTGAGTTATAACATCTGCCAGGTTTTTTCATTGATTACAAGCTAAATAACATCCTTTAACACCTGTTCATTTTTATATCTGTATGAGAATCATGATTTTATCTTTTTTGAAAATTGGCTGTTAACAAGAACAAATGAAGAAATTTGTTTTCCTTTAAGACATAAGGGAGAGAAAACAAGGAAGTTTTTAAGTCTGTCATTTGTCCAGCCCTGTGTATCAATTAGGAAAAGATTCACATCAGAAAGTTAATTCTGTAATTAGGATTATTTTACCGACAGAAGTTTATAATGACTAGTTTTCTCAAATTTATGTTGCTTCTTGAGCCCCTTTTTAGTTAAAAATTTATACCATAGCTCATCTGTTACTAAAATTCCAAAAGATTACATAAAATGAACCATAGGTAACATTTTATTTTTTTCTATGGAAAATTCCACAGCAAATAAGCTACCTGAAAAAAAAAAAAATGTGTGGTGCAGATTTTGACAGCAGCTGGTTAACTAAAATTCAAACTATTTTCAATAAAGTATAATTAGTATATTTTAACTCTAAATAAAATATGATGCTCCTTTTCTCATCTAAACATTTATGGTTGGTACCAGTGTTTGCAGGCCCATGTGTGTAGAGGAGAGCAGAGCTCATGGGAAGACATTTTTTAAATCACTGAATTTCAAAAAGCATGCATTAGCTTCAACGATGTCTTTAATAAATACTTTTGGGATAGAATAAATATTTCCTCCCAAATGCAAACAAACAAAAAAGTCAAGGTACTATTGAATACGTCAAGGAGAAAAAGTCTGCAATATGTGTTTTTGTAGAATAACTCAGAAATCTATTTACCTGAGTATCTTGGAAAATATTGAAAGGTTGGCAAAGCCTTCTAAGTATGTCTAGTAACAGTATGCTTTTTTAATCAAGATAGTTGGAGACAGTGGTCAAGGTAGTAAATATTGGAGGTAATCTATAGTGAGCTTGATCCTGAGCTGTACCATAAGGAGAACCCTCACCAGATTCCTTCATTCTCCCAAATTCTCCAAGATAGGTGTAATAGGGTTCTCTAGGGAGACACAACCCAAAGGATTTAGATATAAATACACAGATAGACATGCACACGCGCGCGCGCACACACACACACATTATGTGCATATCTCTATCAGAAGATTTCTTACAAGGAATTGATTTATGGGATGACAGAGGCTGACAAATCCTAAAATAGGCAAACTGAATCCCGGGATTGCTGAAGGCTGGCAGTCTGGAGACCCTGGAGTTAGAGTCTGAAGCAGGAAAGAACTCAAGTTCCAGGTTAGGCAGAGCAAGTTCCTTCTTACTCTAAGTAGGTTCTGCCTTTTTATCCTATTCAGGGTCTCAACGGACTCAAGGAGACCACCCACATTAAGGCGGACAACCCCTTTCATTCAGGCAACTACTTCAAATGTAGAGGCACTCAGAATAATGTTTAACCAAATGTCTGGGCCTCCTTTGGCCCAGTCAGGCTGACACAGAAAATTTAACCATCACAGGAGGTTTGCAAGGCTCAGGGCCTAAGAGAAATTGTGTTACTGAAATTGCCTAAAAGCATAAAGTTGAACAAAAATCAAAATGGCTGTACCAGTGCTTCAGCAAATCTCGATTTTAAACTAAGTAAGCTTTTTCCTTCTCTTCCACAAACCTTCCCTCCCCTCCCTCCTGCCTCTTCTCAGCCTTTTGTTTCAAGAACCCATATTCACCCTGAAAACCTGACAAAGGAGGTCGGTAGCACTTTTGCGATTCTTGTGGAAAACCGCTAGATTCCTCTAACCCTTCAGTCCTTTCCTCTAGGTGGTCTTGTGGTTTTGAAGCCCTTAGCCTGCCAGTCTCCTTTGCCCAGAAACCAACATGGCTGTTGCTCCTCTTTATCCCCAACTGTCCTCGAGTTACGCATTTTGGCTTCTGAGCTCAGGGGTTGGTTTTCGACAACATGAGCATATCTATTTGTTCCCAAATTCTATCTCTCTAGATAAAATGGGTCTAGAATATTCCCTTGCACACACACAGTTTTCCCAAATTTATCTTCTGGATATTCTAACATGTTCTGATGGTCGGGGCTTGGAGGGTAAGTAGAATCAGTTATTTGCACATTTACATTTGATTTTTGAGTATAGAAAGTCATGTTTGCTCTCCTGTTACTCCAGAGTCTCTGGGATCACTTATTGCAATGATCCAGAAAAGGCTGACAAATAAAGTAGCCCTTTAGCTGAAAATGATGTGAAGAGAGTAGGAAACACATTTCCTCATATAAGTGGAGAACTGGGACAAGAGGACATAGAATAGATTGATACAAACAAGGACGAAAGAAAGAGAATCAATATTTATATTACATCTCAATATTATAGATAGTCTAGGAACTTTTCATAAATTGACTCATTTAATTTTCATAATAACTCTATTTGGTAGGTTTTGTCATTCCTGGTTCATAGATAAAACAGCTTATAAGAAGCACAGTTGGAATTGCTCCCCTGGTCTGTCGGATTTCAAAAACACTACGTTCTTCCCGTTTCTTCATTGTATCTATAGACTCTTATCTCTTCTCTCTCATTCTTTTCTCTTTGTCAGAACATCAAATCATGTAAAATCATGTAAAAGCTGAATATTAATGTATTTATTACCTTTTCTATGTTTCATAATCATGCAAACCATCCTTTAATTTGGAATGTTTAACAAATGAATGTGTATCATCTTGAGAATATGTATGTATGTATAAATGCTCCAGGGACGGTTGGTAAACTGGTTGTGAATAGAAGCTGGCCACCAATAGATTGACTGGTGAAATTAAGATTCTTGACTTAAAAACTGAGGAACAGAACTTGTATCCATGGTGACTCCACAAATGTGCCAACACCTGGCAAAGCTCACTCGGAAACATCTTGTCAGCTTCTTTCAGAAATGCACATAAAAAGGAGAAACAGGATAATAAGAAATCCATTGAAAAGCAAGTCGTGAGTAATAGAAATTAAGAAAATACATTTAAACACCTATTTGTTTCCCATGTGCAAGTCACTGAGGAAGCAGAGATGAACAAAATATGATCCTTGCCTTCAAAGAGCTGCTATTTTTATAAGGAGAGAGAAGGACGTATAGAAATCATTATACACATCAAGAGTCACAGGTGTTGTAAATAAAAACACAAAGTGTAAAAGGTTTGTTGATGGAAAGAACTTGGCTTGGGGCTCGAATGAAGTAATATTCCTAGGGGGCATTAATAGGGAGGGCATTGGGAAGTAGTGAGATCAAGGCCCTGAGGTGGAGGTGAGTTGGTCAGGAATGTCCCATGACGTGGTTGAAGGCAAGCCACTACTCCACCCATGGACCAGCATGTTGAAGAGTTTTAAAGTAACTTACTCTATAGGCATTAATAACCTTTACATTGCTAATCTCAATGGACGTACTTCAGTTATTAATCTGATATGTCAGCAGAAATTAGGGCTGTTAATCACTTCCTGCATCTAGAAAGGCTTCCTTCCTTTAGCTTCTTTGACGCCTTAGTAAATGAAGTCTTTTTTTTTTCCTATGAGCTACTCTCAAATTCCTATGTCCGTCATGTCTCCTCTGAGCTCCAGTGTCATCACTAAGAGCTTCTAAGGACAAATAAAAGCCATTATACCTGAAACTGAAACTAAAGTCTTGTTGTTTTCCCTCCTCTCCCATTGTAAGCCTGGGATTACTCTGGTGTTCTTTTTCAAAGCAAATAACATGACCACATCCAACTAGTCGCTAAAATCAGAAATTCAGGAGCCATCCTTAATACCTCTCTCTCCCTAACACTACAAGGTCCAGTACATCAAGATTCATGTTAATATTCCCTTCAATTATCCCTCATCCACATCTCTCTCTCCCTCTCTCTCTCACTATTCTTTAGCCACACTGGCTTATCCTGGTGTCCAGAACATACAATCCATCTTCCTGCCTTGAGGTTTTGGCATGTGCGTATATATCATTTGGCAATTTCTATCTCCCTGTCCCACCTTAATAACCACCCTTGTTTTTGGACCACAGCTCAATGACAATTTTTTTAAAAGATTTTATTTTTTTATGTGACAAAGAGAGACACAGTGAGAGAGGGAACACAAGTAGGGGGAGGGGGAGAGGGAGAAGCAGGCTTCCCCCTGAGCGGGGAGCCAGATGTGGGGCTCCGTCCCACAACCCTGGGATCATGACCTGAGCCGAAGGCAGATGCCTAACAACCGAGCCATGCAGGCACCCCTCAACTACAAAATTATTGATGACAGTATATGTAATCTTCCTTGTTAGATCTTTTTTCTGTTTTATCTTATCACAAACTCTGGTGGTTTGTAACCCTTATCACAATGGTACTGTAAAGATCAATGTCACGATTATTTATTAACTTAGCTCATTAATCCCCATTGGACTGCAAGTTGCCTGAGAGTGGGGAACTATTTGTCTTGTGCTAATACATAATAGAATTTAAATACATATTTGATTAATGAATGGCTGAATAAGCCAACAACTGAACTAGAAGCAGGGAAGGTAGAAAGTAGGCAGTAATCTAGGTATGTACTAACGTAGCAATAGTTGGGTTGGGATAGATGGTAAAGTTCTAGGAAATGGCACAAAAATACAATTAATAAAAATGATTATTTTTTGGATATAAGGACTTAGGGAAAGGGAAAATCAAGGAAAAGTCCTAAATTTCAAGGTTGCTTGAATTTATTCACTGACTCTTCAGCGTAAGAAGTGCTGAAGACTAATGATAGACCAGGGAATACCAACAGAAAGAAGATGGGGACAGTGGCAGAGGAGAACCAAAAAAGGAAAAAAAAAAAAAAAAATATATATATATATATATATATATGAGGGAAGAGACAGTCTGTATGATGAATAATATAAATACCTTGTTCCTTACCAAAATTCTAATTTATATAATATAGACTTGTGGGTTTCCATTTTATTCAAAGGATTATAATACATTAACATCATTTATTTTGAAGCTCCAATTATCCCAGACGTGAGCAGTGGGAGTCATTTCATTTGGCTTCTGTGCCCTTTTGACAGTTCCCTATTACTCTTTGAACATTTCCTTTCTTTCTGGAACAGCAATGTGTTCCAGCCTCATCTTATACTCTTTTTCTCCAGCCTTGTTGAAATCAGCCTTCTTTCTTTTTGTTTTCCTTCCTTTTTTATGTTTTTTACTTTTACAAGCACTCCTGGTTCCTTTCAGTTGAGAATTATATTAGAAATCAAGATCTGGGTGCTAGGTGTACACACACACACACACACACACACACACACAAAGTATGTATTTGTACAAATATGTATACATATACATTTATATCTATAGCTATCTACCTACCTACCTGCCTATCTAAAACCATGAGTTAACACTGATATCTCCAAATTCAAACACTACAGGATGCCTTTTAGTCTTCTTTTTCATATCAGTACCTCTCTCCATTGACAGTGAGAGACTGACTCTCATTATTCTTAGTTATTAATTTTATCATTTCTTTGTATGAAGTCCTGGCCTGTCTATAATCTCCTGCCACTTCCACCATTGTCCCGGCACAAACATTTCCTTTCCCCTGCTGGGGTTATGACACTCTTCACCAGGCCAATGCTTGCCCAGAAGACCTCCCAGCCTCTCGTGGGCTCTGGCACCCTGAGCGGGCCACCTCCCTATGCAAAAGCCCTCCTCACTTTGCCGTGATTCCCAAAGTCAGTGTCAGGGCACTTCCTAGCATAGATGCCTTCCTCGCTCCATAATGGTTCTGATTTTCCACACTGCCCACTGCCCCATTGGGGCTCGAACACCCCCCGCAACTATCACAGCCTACAGAGCTTGGACTCCTCTAGCACCTTTGGAGAAGAGTAGGGGAAAGACAGACTACATAATCTTTGTAAATCTACTTTTTACAATATATAATTGACATTTCCTGTATTATTAAATGCTCCTCTCTTTTGTGACTTTTATGGTATTTCATGTTACTAATGTTATCTTTTATAGGATGTTCTTTTTCTACCTTGGGAATTATTGACAATATTTGAGAAGGCAAATGTGATTTTATAGAGACTATGTAATTTATGCACATTACATCTGGGGGTTTCATTCCTTTAGGAAGATAAATGTACTTTGAGTAAAACTATTTTGGTGTGAATCCTAGCTTTGCTGTGTGATCTTCAATTTCAGTATCTCAGTTTCTCTTCTTAAAATGAAAGTGTTCAATTCATTTCTGCATCAGGGGCTTGGTGCTAGTTGCTTCCTTTGTTTGGATCACACTGATCTTAGATGTGACATTTATTTACTCTGGTCAGTCAGATCTCAATTCTCTGAAGAACTGGCATTTGAATCAGGATTTCCCTTTACATCCTTTCTGTAGTACATGAAAGTCTCAAATCAGCTGGGAACTTTTGTTTAGTGAGTTGGTAGTAATAAAGATTGCAAATGACATTTTATTAAAAAAAAATAGCAATTCTGTAAGGAAAATGCTCTATTAGCTTAATAAACAATAGAGATTAAATGTTATATGAGGACAAGCAGTCATAAGTGGTAATGATGGTTGAGAGGGTGACAAATGCCAAAAACACCTTGGGGAAAATTTTGTACCTTCTAGGCCACCTAGAAACATCTAATGCATATAGGTCTCCCACAACCTCTTCCCATAGAGAATTAGGGCTTAACCTCTCAAGTTTTCCATAAACCTCAAGTATGCTGGGTTGTAGAAATGCTGAAAACACAGTTCTTCTCTGACTGCATTTCTCTACCTCTTACCACCTGCTTATTCATATCCTCACTATTTTCCTATTTAGATTCTTTTTTCCTCATCACCTCAACTCAGCATACCCATGAGGACCCCAAACCTACCTCATGGCATCATTTCCACTTTCTTCCCCACTGATAACGGCTTCATTTTCTCTCATATGTTTTCAATTCAAATTTCTGTGCAGGAGAGTAGGAGTGCCCCAGCTATCTGTGAGAAAATGCTACAGGACTCTGTCATACTTATCCGTGGCCTGGGAGAAGTGTCACCAGGTTTATATCAATAGAGGCTGCAGAGGGCACAGTGTTGTTTAGAAAGGACAACGGTCAAGACAGGCACAAATGGATGTGTCTGCTCTGATTCCAGCAATGATATTAGCAACAACAATAAAACCAGAAACAGAGCCGCAAAGTGGAAGCACATTAATATGACAGAGAGGAAATTCATATTGTCCAGTCATTTTTTTTAAGTATATGGAATCAGTTATTGGTATTGTGATGAGTTTGATTCTTCATTTATGAAATATGTAAGAATTGTTTTAAATGCTATCAAGTATAGAAAGCTGCTTGTGATCTGTAAGCCTTATTCCTTTTAAGGATGAGATTATATGATTTGAATTTCTGAATTTTGTTTTTTTCAAGTTTTTATTAAAATAATCCCTGTGCTATACTTGGTTTATAATACTAATACAGATCTGCTAAATTTTCCCTGAGAAAGTATCTCTCACCCATCTGCAAATAGTAATTTCTATATAAGGCTAATAAATATTATTCACCTTACTACATTAAATATCATAAGTTATAGAAAATAGACAGAATCCTGACATTCATATTTACAAAAGAAATAGAAGTAAAGAATATTTTGTAATTCTAACAAGCGTAGTACCGAAATACTTTCCAAACCAGAGAGAGAGAGATTGAGAGAGACAGAGAAAGGAATGGGGTGGGGAGCAAGAATGAATGGAGTAGAAGGAAGGAGAAGTTAAATACTAGAGCAAAACCATGCAAGGCAAAAGGATCTTAGAGCCCAACCAAAAGCCAGTGACCACACTGGCGATTTGGTCTCCTCTATAATCTGAAGCCGAATCCCATTAGGGTATGTTCAAAGCAGGACACGTGCGTGAATTTGGGTAACTTCCAGCAGTCTTCTGGAAGAAAGTCTTTGTTACTAGAAACTGTGTTTCAGAGCCAGGCACCAGTCTCCACATCTTTAGCTGCCTATCTAGAGGTCATTCTGGAATACTGATATACTCCAGGAGATATCTTCTAAGACATTGAAATCTATAGGAAAATATGGTAAATACACAATTAGGAAATAAGTACCCTAACTGTCCATCCTGTGCCATGTGAATGGATCTCCTGATTTTTTACTAGATTTACATTTAAAGATTTTAGTTGTATGTACCAGATTGATGAAATATGCCTCATTTTATGCTTAGGAAAACTCAAGTCACATTTAAAACCCTCAAGAAATATTGTTGAACTGCATGTTGAAAAACAGCTGTTTTCCACTTAAGCTTAGTTAGCATTTTTTTTTTTTTAAGATTTTATTTAGGCAGACAGGCAGACAGAGAGGCAAGCAGAGGCAGAGGAAGAAGCAGGCCCCCCGCCGAGCAAGGAGCCCGATGCAGGACTCGATCCCAGGACGCTGGGATCATGACCTGAGCCGAAGGCAGCTGCTCAACCAACTGAGCCACCCAGGCGTCCCAGCTTAGTTAGCATTTTATTCTCACTCTCTCCCCCCACCTCTTTTTGCAAACGCAAATGTCAGGATTCTGCCTATCTTCTACAACTTATAATATTTAACACGGCAAGGTGAATAATATTTATTCATTTTACACATGGGGAAGAGGCCACATCGGAAAAATCCCAGACTTGGTCTGGGAGTAAAATGAACTATGGCTGTCCCCGGCAGGGAGGGAGCTGGTGGTGCAGAGAAGGGCAGAGGACAGACTTTCACACCATGGAGCCCAGGAGCCAGGAGGAGGAATCTCCTTAATATTTGCTTTTGAAAGTGAGAGGCATCTAATCTCTGGGGTTCTTAAACCAGCAGGACTGAAAGGCTGGAATTTAACAAATCAGCTGGCTGGGCTCTAGGAGAGCCTGAATGGCTTTAGCATGCAGAGCCTCCACTCTTAAAGAGACAGCATGATAAAGAGCCAGCAAAAATATAGCAGAGAACTAGCAGTTTGAAAAGCAGCCAGGGGCAGACAGGAGGGAGAGTGATTTGCTTATCTCAGAGTGTGGCCTAGAGAGACAGGGATCAGGGGGACAGGTTTTCCAGGAACCAGGGAGCTGGCAGGTGTCACTTCCCTGCCCTGCCCCCTACCATTAACAACAGCCACCTCAGGAACCAGCACAAAGCCCATACTTCTTACTGACTTGTTTGCATCACCCCTGCCTGCCCCCAACCAGCACTGTGGCAGACCTACCTTTTCCAGTCACACTTCCTTCAGAACCGGAGCTGTGGCCCCTCCCCCAGGAGACCAGCAAAAACCTTGCTAACAGCCCATCTCTTGACCTGCACATTTTGCTAGATTCAGTTCTGGCCACAGGAGCAGGTGTAGTTTCGCAAGCAGACTACTGCACACCTTGCTGCCAACAAGAGTCAAAGAGGGCCTCTGCAAACAACTGGACTGAAGGAAAAAGAAGCTAAGACTCAATAGCAGAGCCCAGGCAACCAGTGTAGAAGACACTCCCTGAAGTGGCCAGCTCCAGGGAACAGGAGACACTGCACTGCAGGGCGCTACAGGACCTCTTCTTCATAAGACTATTACAGTTAAGAGCAAGAGAAGTGGCTGACCTTCCTGACACATAGAAACAGACACAGGAAGTCAGAGAAAATGAGGAGACAGAGAAACATCTTTCAAATGAAAGAATAGCATCAAACCACAGCAAGAGACCAAGGCAAAATATTTGTAAGAAACATGCCTCATAGAGAATTTAAAGTAATGATCAAAAGACACTCACTAGACTAGAGAAAAGAGTGGAGTACATTAGTGAGACTCCTAGCACGGAGATAAAAAAGAAGCAATCGGAGATCAAGAACCCCATAAATGAAACTAAAACTACACTCCGTGGAATAAATAGCAGGCAAGATGAAGCAAAGGAGTGAACTAACAACCTCGAAGATAGTAATGGTAAGTATGCTGCCTATAAGACACTCATTTCAGACACTCATTTCATACCAGCAGAGTGAAAGTGAGAGGTTGGAGAAACATCTATCATGCAAATGGATGTCAAAAGAAAGCCAGGGAAGCAGTACTTATATGAGACAAATTGACTTTAAATAAAAGTCTGTAACAAGAGATAAAGGAGAACACTATATAATAATAAAGGAGACAATCCAACCAGAGGATATAACAATTGTAAATATTTATGCACCTAAAATGGGAGCACCCAAGTACGTAAAAGAGTTAATAACAAGTATAAAAGAACTAGTCAATAGTCATACAGTCGATACAGTCATAGTAAGGGACTTTAACATCCCACTTATATAGATAGACAGATCATCCAAAACAGAAATCAACAAAGAAATGGTGGTTTTGAATGACACATTGGACAGATGGATTAAACAGACATATTCAGAAAATTCCATCCTAAAACAGCAAAATATATACATTTTTTCCAAGTGCACATGGAACATTCTCTAGAACAGATCACATATTGGGCCACCAAACAAGTCTCAACAAATTCAAAAAAATCAAAGTCATAATACCATTTGTCTTTTCTGACCACAATACTATGAAACTAGAAATCAACCATAAGAAAAAAATCTGGAAAGAGCACAGGTACAGGGAGGTTAAAAAACATGCTATTAGACAATGAAGTGGTCAACCAAGAAATCAAAGAAGAAATTAAAAATTTAATGAAAATGAAAGCACAATGATCCAAAATCTTTGTGATGCAGCAAAAGCAGCTCTAAGAGGGAAGCTTACAGCAATACAGGCCTACCTCAAGAAGCAAGAAAAATCTCAAACAACCTAACTTACACCTAAAGGAATTAGAAAAAGAACAATAAACAAAACCCAAACCCAGCACAAGGAAGGAAATGATAGATATTAGAGTAGAAATAAATGACATAGAAACTGAAACAGCAGAACAGAGCAATAAAATTGATAAACCTCTAGGAAGACTCATTAAAAAAAAAAAGACTGAGGACCTAAATAAACAAAAATAAACAAAATTATTAATGAAAGAGGGAAAGTAACAACCAACATCACAGAAATACAAACAATTATAACAGAATATTATGAAAACCTACATGCTCACAAATTATGCAACATGGAAGAAATGGATAAATTCCTAGAAGCATATAATCTACCAAAACTAAAGCAGGAAGAAATAGAGAATTCAAACAGACCAATTATCAGCAATGAAATTAAATCAGTAATCAAAAAACTCCCAAAAAGCAAAAGTCCAGGACTAGATGGCTTCACAGGTGAATTCTACTAGACATTTAAAGATTTTTTTAATCTATTTATTTGACAGAGATCACAAGTAGGCAGAGAGGCAGGCAGAGAGAGAGAGAAAGGGAAGCAGGCTCCCTGCTGAGCAGAGAGCCGATGTGGAGCTCAATCCCAGGACCCTGGGATCATGACCTGAGCTGAAGGCAGAGGCTTTAACCCACTGAGCCACCCAGGCACCCCTCTTCTAGACATTTAAGGAAGAATTAATACCCATTCTTCTCAAATTATTCCAAAAAATATGTATGAGAGGAAAGAAAACTTCCATGTTCATTTCATGAGGGCAATATTATCCTCACACCAAAAACAGATACAGATACCACAAAGAAAGAGAAATACAGGCCAATATCTCTCATGAATATAGTTGTAAAAACCTGCCACAAAACACTAGCAAACAGAATCCAATATATGATAAAAAATCATACACCATGATCAAGTGGGATTTACTCTGGGGATGCAAGCGTGGTTCAATATTTGCGAACAATCAACATCAAACATCACATCAGCATGAGAAAGGACAAAAACCGTATGATCATTTCAATAGATGTAGGAAAAGTATTTGACAAAATACAACATCCATTCATCATAAAAATCCTCAACAAAATAGTTTTAGAGGGAACAGACCTCAATAAAGTCCTTGTATGAAAAATTCACAGCCAACATCATACTGAGAGCTCTTCCCCTAAGGTTAGAAACATGATAAGGATGTCCACTCTCACGTCTTTTATTCAACACAGTCCTAGAAGTCCTAGCCACAGCAATTAGACAATAAAAAGAAATAAGAAGCACCCAAATCGATAAGGAAAAAATAAAAGTCTCACAGATGACATGATATTATATGTAGAAAACACTAAAGACTCCACCAAAAAACTGCCAGAACTCATAAATTGATTTGGTAAAGTCACAGGATATAAAATCAATATACGGAAATCTGTTGCATTCCCCTACACTAATAATAAAGAAGCAGAAAGTAAACTTAAGAAATCAATCCCATTTACAACCACACCAAAAACAATAAAATATCTAGGAATAAACTTAACCAAAGAGGTGAAAGACCTATACTCTGAAAACCATGAAACACTGAGGAAAGAAACTGAAGATGATATAAAGAAATGGAAAGACAGTCCATGCTCATGGGTTGGAAGAACAAAAATTGTTAAAGTACCTTACTACTCAAAGCAATCTACAGATTCAATGTAATCTCTATCACCAGACTAACAGCATTTTTTCATAGAACTAGTACAAATAATCCTATAATTTCCCTGGAATCACAAATGACCCCAAATAGCCAGAGCAATCTTAAAAAACAAAACTGGAGGGACGCCTGGGTGGCTCAGTTGGTTAAGCAGCTGCCTTCGGCTCAGGTCATGATCCCAGCGTCCTGGGATTGAGTCCCACATCGGGCTCCTTGCTTGGCAGGGAGCCTGAATTCTCCCTCTGCCTCTGCCTGCCACTCTGTTTGCCTGTGCTCGCTCTCTCTCTCTCTAACAAATAACAAAAAAACAAAAAAACAAAAAAACAAAACTGGAGCTATCATAATTCCAGATTTCAAGCTATATTACAAACCAGTAGTAATTAAAACATTGTCGTACTGACATAAATATAGACACACAGATCAACAGAACAGAATAGAAAACCTAGAAATAAGCCCACAACTATATAGTCAATCTTCTGTCAAAAGAAGAATAAATATACAATGGGAAAAAGTCTCATGAGCAAAAATATTGAGAAAACTGGACAGCTACATGCAAAAGAATGAACTGGACCACTTTCTTACACCATAAATAAAAATAAATTCAAAATGGATTGAAGACCTAAGTGTGAGATCTGAACACATAAAAATCCTTGAAGAGAGCACAGGCCATGTTCTCTGACCATAGACCATGGCAACATTTCCCTGAGGCAAGTGAGATAAACAAAAATAAACTACTGGAACTACATCAAAATAAAAAGTTTCTGCACAGTGAAGAAAACCATCAACAAAACTAAAAGGCAACCTACTGACTGAGAGAAGATATTTGCAAATGACACACCTAATAAAGGATTAGTATCCAAAATATATAAAGGACTGGTACAAGTCAATATCAAAAACCAAATAATCCAATTAAAAAGGGCAGAAGAGGGGCGCCTGGGTGGCTCAGTGGGTTAAAGCCGCTGCCTTCGGCTCGGGTCATGATCCCAGGGTCCTGGGATCGAGCCCCGCGTCCGGCTCTCTGCTTGGCGGGGAGCCTGCTTCCCTTCCTCTCTCTCTGCCTGCTTCTCTGCCTGCTTGTGATCTCTGTCAAATAAATAAATTTAAAAAAAAAAAAAAAAAGGGCAGAAGACATGGACAGACATTTCTCCAAAGAAGACATTCAGGTGGCCAACAGACACATGAAAAGATGCTCAACATCACTCATCATCAGGGGAATGCAAATCAAAACTACAATAAGCTATCACCTCACACCTGTCAGAATGGTTAAAATCAAAAACATAAGAAATGGCAAGTGTTGGTGAGGATGTGGAAGAAAAGAAACCTTGCACTGTTGGTAGGAATGCAAAGCTTTGTGGAGTTTTGGTGAGCGAACACCTTATGCTGCTTCTAGATGGCACTCTCTCTTGGTGTTGGTGTTTTGCATTCTCATGGCAGAGAAAGTGTCACCATGTTGGGAGGGTAAGCCAATGTTATGAAGAGTTTTCTGTGCAGCCACTATGGAAAACTGCATGGCAGTTCCTCAAAAAATTAAAAATAGAACTACCCTACAATCCAGGAATTGCACTACTGGGTATTTATCCCCAAACTAAACTAATTGAAAGGGATACATGCACCTGTATGTTTATTGTAGCATTATTTACAATGGCAT
>ML106297.1:39380-52788 GCA_003697995.1 Taxidea taxus jeffersonii | reverse complement strand
TATAACACCCAGTGCTCCATGCAATACTTGCCCTCCTTAATAACCATCAATGGGCTAACCCATCCCCCACCCCATCCCTTTAAATATGCATTTTCTACATGTGTGTATAATCACCTTTACTCTAAACCCAAAATATCTCAATGTGATTAAATAGAAAATCCAAGCCATGCATTTACATGTCATCCCTCTAAATATAAAAGAAAAACGAAAAGAGAAAAGAAAAAACAAGTACAAAAGAATAAAAGCAAACCAACCTCCCCTGCGTTCTCAACTTATCTGGCCATAGCTACCCCCTTTGTGCTGTAACTTTAAGTTGGCCGCATGCATTTTTAATTCATTCAGGTTTTGCCTCTGATTCCTTCCCAGGTTTGCCTGGGTCTTCATATTCCACTGCATTTCACCTTCACATATTCTTTTCCATCCTTGCAAGTGGACACTCCCTTAACCTCTTCACACATGGGGCTACTTTCTCCAAAACAAATGTGATGGTTCTTGACTATGTCCATTAACTTATTTTAATATTCTATAAGCAGAGGTTGACAACTAAGACCCACAGCCCAAATCCTGGTCATTAGTCTTTTGCAAGTAAAATTTTTTAAAAGATTTTATTTATTTATTTGACAGAGATCACAAGCAGGCAGAGAGGCAGGCAGAGAGGAGGAGGAAGCAGGCTCCCCACAGAGCAGAGTCCTATGTGGGGCTCAATCCCAGGACCCTGGGATCATGGCCTGAGCCGAGCCGAAGGCAGAGGTTTTATCCCAATGAGCCACCCAGGCGCCCCTGCAAGTAAATTTTATTGGAACAATGCCATGCCCATCTGTTTACCTATTATCCACGGCTATTTCTGCACTGTAAGAGCAGAGGAAAGTAGTTATACATAGACTATCTGACCCACAAAAACTAAAATATTACTGTCTGGTCCTTTACAGAAAAAGCTTGCTGATGGTAATAAGTGAAAAACTTGCATGAGTATGAGGAAGTCTCTACCATGATAAAAATGGTCTTGGGCACCTGGGTGGCTCAGTGGGTTAAGCCTCTGCCTTCAGCTCAGGTCATGATCTCAGGGTCCTGGGATCAAGGGCCACATCAGGCTCTCTGCTCAGCAGGGAGCCTGCTTCCCCCTCTCTCTCTGCCTACTTGTGATCACTCTCTGTCAAATAAATAAAATATTTTTAAAAAATAGCCTACATCATCTGCTTTGACAAGTGGCTAGAGTTGACATCTAGATTTCTGCTCTTCTCTAGCAATCTGTTAGAGGGGCTTTTGAACTTGCCTGCACCAATCACCTGGGGAGCTTAAAAAACAAAGCCTTGATGGTTAGGATACACTCCAAAACAATTAAATCACAAACTTAGGAGAGGAAATTCAACCACTAGTGTTTCAAAACCATCTCTAAAGCTCCATTGTTTTGTCAAAATTGAAAACCACTAACCCTTTAGCAATACTATCTCCCCTGGATTGCCTGACTGATTTCCTTGTATTAAAAAAAAAGGGATAATACAGAGATTTGAAAGCTTGTCTCAAGAATCTCCTCACTATTATGCCATGGAACCTTTGATCTACTTTTGATTATCTGGTGGTTAAATTTCTCACAGACCTTTCTCAAATCATTTCTACTCTAATGAAGCTCCAAACTACAGCCTCTTCATTTCTTATTTTATCTAGTTTCTTACTTCTGGCTTAATGTCCTTTAGTGTATTTTTTCACCAGTGTTTAGAGTTTTGCAGACCATTTTGTCAGCAAATTATTTTATTCCACCTTCATTAATGTATAATAGTTTGACTATGTATAAAATTTTAGGTGAAGTTATTCTACCATTTAAACATATTTCACTGTTTGTTTTGCTGATGAAAATTTTGCTATCGAATAGTAATGCCTTTATAGCAATTTTATAGTAATTGTTTCTCTATTGTCTTTAGGATCTCTGTTTAGATCTAATATTCTACATTTTACCGTGAGAGTGTCAGAACTTTTTCTTTTTTTTTTACTTTTTGTAAAAGCTTCATTATTTGTTTATAAAGATCTGTTCTTTCATGTTCTTCCTTTTCCTTTCCTTTCATAATCTTCTATTCTAATTGTTCTATTTCCTTCTTTTCTGTTAAAGTTTTCCTGATTTTTTTTTTTTACTTATTTTTTTCTTAGGGTATACTTTGTATCATCATGGGATTTATAATTTTTACTATGTCTTTTCATGGTGATTTAGTTTCAGTAGGAGTTCCATGAGAGTCTTGACTTATTCAAATGTCCCTATAAACAAGATCTAACTTCCTTTGGCCCCAGCCCTGTGGACTTTATTAGTTCTTGGACAAATTTCCACCTGAATTTCTTAATTTGGGTTTCCAGAATACATCACAAGTTCTACTGATTTTGCATTCACAAGAAAGTGATTCCCAGCTCTAAGAATAATCACTTTGCAATCAGTGTTTTAGTAGAATATCTGCCTTTTCCCCATATAGACATTAAAATCCATTTTCAGGCCACTAGAGATTATATCTGAAATAGATACCCCATGCGCTAGTGGCATCAACCTGCATGTTTGTCACACTTTCTTTAATGAAACCTGAGGACTTTCTTTTCTGAGTTTGGCTATATGTTTTTAAAATGGTTATATTTGTCTCTAGAGAGCATCAACTCAGTCCCCACGGTTATTGTCTTTCATCATTACACAGATAGATAACCCAAGGATCAACTACAAATCTCATGAACATTACGAATTGATTTCCTGACATATTCACATAATATATTAAGCTCAGTGTATCCAAAATGGTGTTCATTCCTGTTTCCCCTGCATTTGCCATTAAAAAAAAATAATAATGGTACAGTCGTTTTCAGAAACTGTACTAGCAGATCATTTAAAGATCATCTTTGAGAACATATTCAATAACCTGGGTTGGCTGGTTCTTCCTCTCCAGCCTCTGTGGCACATGACATCTGCCAGTGCCAGCCCAAGTATACAGAACAGTCCCTGAATATCTTCTCCAGGACAGCTGCAAACATTTCCTAAGTGCTTTCCTTGCCTCTGGTCTCACATCACTCATTTGTACACCAATGTCTGACAAAATAATATGACCACAGCATAGATCTGTTTACATAGTTTTATACTTTGAAAATCTTTAAGTGGCTTGTCATTGTCTACCAAATAAACCTAGTATTCAAGTTCCACAATTTATGAAACTTCAACTTAACTTTCTACCTCTCTCCAATTACACAGCTTCAAAAACTCCAATTCCAGTGAAAGTAAACTTTTTCCTGTCACCTAAACATTTCTTGAGATTTCTCTTCACTATACCTTTGCTCTGTGTCCCACCTGAAAAAGCCATCATTTCTGATTATGCTTTCATAAATTTACATAATCTTTAATGACTTCACTTTACTGACACCTTCTGCATTAAATTTCTCCAAATTATCCCTGAGGAATTTAATATAGTATTACTTAAAACTTGAATAGGATTTGTTTGTATGTCTCTTAACATATTTGCCTTTTTGACAATGTAATTTCTCTCTATATAATTTTCTAGTTTGCTTGAAACTCTTCTAAAGTCAGCTACTTTTTCATTTTCATATTCTATACAGTATCACCAGACAGTGAATTATATAAAACATGTAATATTTCTTGAATGAATTAATCCACAAATGTGTTAAGGTGCCATTTTCATAATTTGAACAGTTTTCTATGCAATTCCTAATCTTTTCTCTAAATATATAACCTCCTACAGGCTATCAAAGCTCTAAATCCTGTAGCCAGAGAAGACAGCATATATTTATGAGTTCAGACTTAGAATGATACTTTAAATATTATATAGGATGACAAAATAATAAAGGACTTGCCAACCATACTGAAGCTCATTGTGTTAAAATTAAAAGCATAGTGTTACAATAAACTCTGCAGATAGAAATGTGAGTTGTTTTATTTTTATTTGTGCTTGTTAAGGCCATTTATCAGTATTGTGCAAAACCATGATAAAAGAGAAACTGAGGCATTCAAGTCTTTACCAATGTTACCTGGTCAAACAGCCATGAAAAAGTACATACAGTGAGGCCTTACCTAAGCCTATCTTCCCACAATTATCCTACATCCTTTCACCATCCTGGCCAAAACAATGAGGAAAAGCTTGGAATAAATGGTGCAAACACTTTGAATGGAAGCAATCAACCACTGCTATCCTCAGAAGAGAAGAGCAATGCCAAAAGCAAGGAGATGACATGTGATGTCAATTAAACATAATTAAGACATTTAAATATAGGAGCTGTTTTGATGCAATCATGCAGAATACATCCACCAATAAACAATTCAAAATAGCATTCCATTATTAATAAAGTAACCAAAAGAGGGTTGTGATAGTCTAACAGTTAACACTGTAGATGATAATAAGAAATAAAGGCTGTCCCTTGGCCTCAAGAAGCAATTCTGCTAAGATGCTCTTTTGGCTCTCAAATGCTAATTTCATGAGAAAGGAAAAAATATATTCCTTCCTCAAAGGCTCTATGTGAAGGTTGTTTAGACATGACTGTACCAACACAGCTTACATGTAGTAACTATTGCCAGCTATGTGTTATTCTGATTCACAGCAGTGCCAGAATAATATGTAAGGTTAAAAAAAATAAAGTGTAAACCCTCAAACCATATGCATGACACAAAATAGCTTTAACAGATGTCTCATTTTTAGAGTTTTATGTACCATGTTTTGGTAAATGATGCTTTGACTTGCTCTTCTCATTTTTTTTCCAGGCCAACACAAAACCCTCAGTTTAGCAGAAGTTGGAAAGGAACCTGACTAATAAACTATCCACTTAGAAGATGGTGCCACATATTCAAGTGAATTCCAATAGGGCAGATCATCCAATGGAAAGTATCTGCTATATTAGTCATGAGAAATGCTGTCAGTCACTGTGTGTTTAAAAAAGTGAGACTTAAATAAGGACACTCGCTGTTATGCTCAATAATATTGCTATTACCTTCAGGGTCAAGACCAGAATCCATAATGACATGTTGTATCAGAGAGAGGAGGAGTGAGAAACATAACATGGGCAAAATGACCTAAATGGTTTGGTTAACAAATAAGCAGGCTTTGAATTCTTGAATAAATGGGTGTTATAATTTACCTCTCAAAAGGAAAACCAGTGAAAACTGACCACCTTGAGGGATAGGGCTGTGCCCTTACTTCATGACAGAAAGAATGCCATTCTAAGGGTTAGAAATTATACAGAGCTAGACAACAAGTCAAAAAACAATTAAGCACAAGAATTGTCTGATATCATAGGTGTTTCATCAAGGAAACTGGTCACTGATATATGCAATACAATCTTATTCAGAAGCTTTAAGCCAGGTTAGATTTTTACTGGTCTTGGCTAAGAAGAAAGTAAGTGGTGAGGGTGATAGTAGATCAAAGATGCAAAAATTATGCTCTCTAGAAAAACAAAAGCAAAAATAAATTTTTCAGACTATACCAACATAAAAAGCCTTTGCACAGTGAAGGAGACCATCAAAAAAATGAAAAGGCAACCTACCAAATGGGGAAGAATATCTGCAAGTGATATAACCAGTAAGGAGCTAACATATAAAATATATAAAGAACTTATGTAAATCAATATCAAAAAATTATAATCTAATTAAAAAGTGGGCAAAGGACCTGAATACATTTTTTTCCAAAGGAGACATACAGATGGCCAAGGGACACATGGGAAGATTCTCAACATTATCAGTCATCAGGGAAATGTAAATCATACCACACGGAGAAATCACCTCACACCTTTCAAAATAGCTAGTATCAAAAAGATTAAAAAAAAAAAATTAGCACTGAGGTGGAAAAATAGGAACACTCATGCATTGTTGGTGGGAATGTAAACTGGTAGGTACTGTGGAAAACAAAGTGGAGATTCCTCAAAAAATTAAAAATAGTAATTCCATATCATCCAGTCATTCCACTAATGGCTATTTACCCAAAGAAAACAAAAACACTAATTTGAAGAGTAAAACACTAATCATATCCGAAAACTGCTTTTTGTTTTTCTATATCTAAAAGCTATATGTAATTATCTATATTAGCTTAATGACTAATTCATCTTTTACTCCTTATTCTCATTGTTTTGTACCTTTTTTTCTTCAGAAGTAGGAATTTCAGGACTTACAATTCACAGTTAAATATTCTTTGCATGGTAAACCTACACCAAAGAAATATAAGCAATAATAAGAGCATATCATGAGCAACCATGTGCCAGCAATTAGACAATCTGAAAAAAATGGATACATTCCTAGAGATGTATAAACTACCAAAACTGAAACAGAAAGAAACAGAAAACCTGAATAGACCCATAACCAATAAGGAAATTGAAGCAGTAACCTAAAATCTCCTAAAAAAGGCCCAGGGCCAGATGGCTTCCCAGGTGAATTCTACCAAACTTTTAAAGAATTAATACCTATTCTCCTGAAACTGTTCCAAAAAATTGAAATGGAAGGAAAACTTCTAAACTCATTTTATGAAGTCAGCATTACACTTGATTCCAAAACCGGACAAAGACCCTTTCAAAAAGGAGAATGATAGACCAGTATCCCGAATGAACACCGACGCAAAAATTTTCACCAAAATACTAGCCAATAGGATCCAAAGTACATTAAAACAATTATTCACCACAGCCAAGTGTGATTTATTCCTGGACTGCAAGGATGGTTCAACATCTGCAAATCAATGTGAAACAATACATTAATAAAAGAAAGAACAAGAAACATATGATACTCTCAATAGATGCAGAAAAAGCATTTGACAAAGTACAGCATCCTTTCTTGATCAAAACTCTTCAAAGTGTAGATATAGAGGGTACATACCTCAATATCATCAAAGCCATCCATGGAAAAACCTACAGCAATTATCATTCTCAATGGGGAAAATCTGAGAGCTTTTCCCCTAAGGTGAGGAACACTGCAGGGATGTCCACTATCACCACTGCTATTCAACATAGTACTAGAAGTCCCAGCCTCAACAGACAACAATAACAGCAGCAGCAGCAAATAAATAAAAGGCATCCAAATCAGCAAAGAAGAAGTCAAACTCTCACTCTTTGCAGATGATACTTTATGTAGAAAACCGAAAAGACTCCACCCCAAAACTGCTAGAACTCATATAGGAACTCAGTAAAGTATCAGGGTATAAAATCAATGCACAGAAATCAGTTGCATTTCTATGCACCAACAAAACAGAAGAGAAATGAAGGAGTTGATTCCATTTACAACTGCACCCAAAACCAGAAGATACTTAGGAATAAATCTGACCAAAGAAGCAAAGAACCTATACTCAGAAAACTATATAATATTCATGACAGAAATTGAGGAAGACACAAAGAAATGGAAAAAAAATGTTCCATGCTCATTAATTGGAAGACTATTGTGAAAATTATGCTACCTAAAGCAATCTACACGTTTAATGCAATCCCTATCAAAATACCATCAACCTCTTTCAAAGAAATGGAACAAATAATCCTAAAATTTATATGGAATCAGAAAAGACCCCAAATAGCCAGAGGAATGTTGAAAAAGAAAATCAAAGCTGGTGACATCACAATTCCAGTCTTCAAGCTCTATTACAAAATCGTAATCATCAAGACAGTGTGGTACTGGCACAAAAACAGATATCTGGAACAGAATAGAGAGCCCAGAAATGGACTCTCAACTCCGTGGTCAACTAATCTTCAACAGAGCAAGGAAAAAATGCCCAATGGAAAAAAGGCAGTCTCTTCAAGTGGTGTTGGGAAAATTGGACAGCCACATGCAGAAGAATGAATCTCGACAATTTCTTATATCACCCACAAAAATAGACTCAAAATGAATGAAAGACCTCAATGTGAGACAGGAGTCCATCAAAATTCTTGAGGAGAACGCAGGCATCAACCTCTTTGACCTCAGCCGCAGCAACTTTGTCCTAGAAACATCACTAAAAGCAAGGGAAGCAAGGGCAAAAATGAACTATTGGGTTTTCATCAAGATCAAAAGGTTTTGCACAGCAAAGGAAACAGTCAACAAAACCAAAAGACAACTGACAGAATGGGAGAAGATATTTGCAAATGGCATGTCAGATAAAGGGCTAGTATCCAAAATCTATAAAGAACTTAACAAACTCAACACCCAAAGAACCAATAATCCAATCAAGAAATGGGAAGAAGACATGAACAGACATTTCTGCAAGAAGACATCCAAATGGCCAATAGACACAGGAAGAATCGCTCAACATCACTCAGCATCAGGGAAATACAAATCAAAACGTCAATGAGATACCACCTCACACCAGTCAGAATGGCTGAAATTAACAAGTCAGGAAACAATAGGTGTTGGCGAGGATGTGGAGAAAGGGGAACCCTCCTACACTGTTGGTGGGGATACAAACTGGTGCAGCCACTCTGGAAAACAGAATGGAGGTTCCTCAAAAAGTTGAAAATAGAGCTACCCCATGTATCAGCAATTGCACTACTGGGTATTCACCCTAAAGATAACAAGTATAGTAATTCGAAGGGGCATATACACCCCAATGTTTATAGCAGCAATGTCCACAATAGCCAAACTATGGAAAGAACTGTGATGTCCATAGGTAGATGAATCGATAAAGAAGATATGGATGGGATATTATCCAGCTATCAAAAAACCCAAAATTTTGCCATTTGCAACAACGTGGATGGAAGTAGAGGGTATTATGTTAAGTGAAGTAAGTCAATCAGAGAAAGATAATTATCATATGATCTCACTAATATGAGGAATTTGAGAAATAAGACAGAGGATCATGGGGGGAGAGAGGGAAAAATGACACAAGGTGAAACCAGAGAGGGAGACAAACCATAAGAGACTTTTAATCTCAGGAAACAAACTGAAGGTTGCTGGAGTGGAGCTGGGTGGGAGGGATGGACACCGGAGGTGGGTATGTGCTATGGTGAGTGCTGTGAATTGTGCAAGACTGATGAATCACAGACCCGTATCCCTGAAACAAATAATACATTATATGTTAATAAAATAATGTTTTTTGCATTTTATAGTTGTTGTTTTTTTTTAACAATGGATGGATAATTTTGTTTGACTTCTAGGAAATTGCTATAAATATACTACTTTCAACTTTCGGTAGGTTCAGGCTTTGAGTAATCATGGATCAACTCATTTTAAGTGATTTTAAAGGAGTGGCCTAAAATATAATTACGTAAAAAACTTTGCTTTGTTGTATACAACTGCTGACCTTGTGAATTTATAATATGTAAGCATCTTAAATAGTAAAATTAATAATGGATCCTTAGTGATAGTTTCCTTTTTTAAATTAATATTCTCACAAAGAGAGAGAGCATGTGATTCTAAGGACTTAATTTAAGATTAAGTCGATACTCAGACAAAAAGGAATAAAACTAAATGTCTGATATATTAGAATACTACCTTCATATCTTGACACATTTCAATTTTGAAAGGATCTTGATAAACCAAGAGATAATTATTTCAACAAATGCATTGATAAAAATAGAGAAAATGATTATATTTATCAGATTCCTATTTTTCTTTGCCTTTTTTACTTTTTAAAAAGTTAGATAATAGAAAAATAGCCTACATATTTTAAACATGTGTCATATGAATTACACATCAAAAAATGAAGTCTAAAATGTAGATATTTCATTGTCCATTCATATATAATGTATATTCAGTGGCAGTTAGCTGACTTTGCATTTTATGTCAATGATTTGGCATGGTGTGTTTTCCCAATGTGTCCCAGATGTTATGTGAAGTCCTAAGCATATATAAAATATGTGTACACATGCATGTGTATATGTGTCTGGGGGAGCATGGGGAATCCAACAATAGCCCTCATAACTTTAATAAAAGCTGCTATTTAGACCATATGAAAGTTAACTATTTTTATAAAAATTTAAATGGTTTTACTGAGCATTTACAAAATGTAGCTGCCTTATGGCCTTTAAATCTGACAGCTGATGACATAAATTTTCTGGATGGTGATCAAGTACATGTTGATGCAGCTGTTGCCATGTTGCCATATAAGACATGCTGAAGCATCTACTTCAGTTTCAACTGGTTGAGCATGACTCTTTCTTAAATGATTACTAATGACCTATGACTCTTAATAATGAGTATCTAAAAACTCGATTGCCAGTAAAAATAAAATCTAATTTAAACTCTATAAAAGTTTTGGGGAGGAGGAAGATAATTCTCAATGGCGCAAAGAGCAGACTCACATACTGAAAGGCGTCTTTCTGAAAATGAATAGTGTTTCAGAAAATCTACGAGTTGTGCTCCCAAGGAACAAAATCTGCATTGGCAAACATACACCGGTCTATTGTGTAGCTCTCCAACACATCTCCAATGTACTCTGCGGACTGCATTGGACCATGGGTCACTTTGTATCTATCTTGCACTCTGTGCCCCTCTTATCGAAGCCTGGCAAAGTTTTTAAGTTGTAGCATGGTTAGGATTCTCTTTGCTGATGGGACACTATTAATTGCTCAACAATTGGTATTTGAGAGAATTTAGGGTTTCTACTAGCTTTAATACATTACCTATTCTACTTTGAAGAGAAAAACTAAGATAATAAAATATAGTATACATCCATGTTTACATCCATCTTTTAACATTAAAAAAAAACTTGCCATTTGAAAATAACAAATTTCCTGTTTGAAGTGCAAGCCGCACACACTTTACTTTTATGGTTATGCGTTGTTTTCAACTTTCCAGTGAGAATGACCTCACTGTAAAACATACACTCCACATTTAAACACACATTAAAATAGAATGGTGTCTTCTTTTTCCCTTTCTTTCAAAGGAAAGAGAGACAAAACAACTTCTGTATGTTTGAATTTAGAAAATGACAGTACATTTCTTCTTTTTGATTGTGGTTATTCACTTTTGCCTTAAAATCACACATCCTTTATTTTCTGTCTATGGAAACACATTATCTTGTTTTTAAAATTTTTCTTGTATATGCCTTCTGTGATATGTATATATTTCAATTACAAAAAAAAATTTTGCATCTTTGAAAACTCATGCTGGAAACTATTACTATGGAGAGAAGAAAAAAAAGTAACAAAAGGAAGCCAACCAACAAGATCGTTCTCTGTGATGTATTCTTACTCTATTTGCTCACCAAATGACTTTGAGTGACTTATAACCCTCTTCTAATACCGCCACTCAAAATTAGGTCCGCTTGCCTTTTCATTAACCACTGAAACTTCCCTTGACACTCTGAATTTTGCTCACCTCAACCAAAGGAAGTAAACCTGCATCTAAATCCAATTACAGCCCCCAAGCTTCTTTTATGAATGCTCTGCATTTTCATTTGTTAATATGGTGATTATCGTATCTCAATACTTATAAACACCAGGAGAAAATTAGCTAATGTCTTAGAAACAAATGCTTCCCTAAGTAACCAATAATTTATTATACATTTCACAGAGCACAGGCCTGGGGGTTGAGCCTATTTGCAGTCCGTCCGTGCAGCAACTGCTGGTTCTGGAAACAGGCAAGAACCTAAACAGCTCTCTCTCTCCTTCTTCCCCATTTGCCTTTGCTTTCGGGTCAGAGAGAGACAACAAGGAAGTCAGCTGTTGAGGGAGAGGTTGGATGGGGAAATGACAGGCTGAATTTGTCAGGGCAGCTCAAAGGCTCAATTTCATGTTTTACATACTCTATTGAAGTTCTATGTAAAATAATATTTGAAGAAAAATTCATGGTTCCTTAAAAAAAGGTTAAAGCTGTAGAAACCACATTAGATAATTCCTTCCCAAATGCTACTATGAGTTTACACAAACTTATCAACCCACAGTATGCTGAGATGAATAGATGGGTGCATTTGGATATTAATAAAATGAGTAACAATGTCCAGTTTGCAGTAACAAGTGTGCCTCTGATCATAGCTGCATTATACACTTCAAAGCTGGACACTAATAATTAAGTGATATACACAAGATGTATCACTATACAGCGATGGCCCCGATCATACAAGGTACAAAAGATACTCTGCATATATTATAAATGGTAAAATGATACCTTCATGGCTCATAAATGAGCTTACACAATAGATATTAACTACATAGCATTTGTGGGATTTCATAAATACCCTCGCACTGGAATATTCATGTGCCTTGCAGACTTAACAACCTCCTCAAACTTCTGCATACTTTCTTCAATAGAACAGTTGATATTCTTCTTGCTAAAGGACTCAGATGCAGCACCAAAAACTGATATCTCAGTGGCTCCAGCAGCAACCTGAAAAAGAATTTAAAGGCAAAATCTAGTAATTTCAAAAATGTAAATGATAGCAGTCAAAGAAATATTATCTATTCAATAAAGGCATACTTGTGTTCTTTAACATTTGCCTTGGAATTTAAAATTAGAGTCTGCTCATCCTGCCACATATGCTCTTTTCAAATTTAAAGATATTTGATGATAACACAACTCTCTGAACTGTAACATAAATCTGAGGCACAGAAAACACAGTGATGACGTTCCAATTTTGCCTTTCCTAAATTACGTGTAGGCTTCAGAAATATCTTAAATGTAATTATGGAAAATACTAGCATCCCAATAAAACATTTTCATATCTATGGGAAACATTCTTTTTAGACCAATTATTAAACTAGAGAATAGTAAATGCTTCCTGTTCTCATTTCTCATCTTCCTATAACCAAGGGAAAATGTTTTTCCAATTCATCATTTAAACTTTGCCCAAAATTTTCTTCCTGTCTTTTAACCTAGCTTCTGTTGTTTCATACCTTGACTTCTACAACCATACTCTTGTATGTTTAATGTCTTAATCCTCTTGCCAGTCTTCAAATCCAAAATATTATCCTCATTTTTCCCCTTTGCCATATTTTATTCTTGTCTCATGCTTCTCCAGTGACTTATTTTCAAATACCAAGTCTCCTCATTTCCCAGCTGGATTTTTAAAGACTTTTTATTAATATTATCTCTGGCATTGTACAAGATCTTCTCTTTTTCTGACACTCTATTAATATATTATGAAAGAAAATAATATATTAAGAAAATATTAAGAAAAAACCAATAATAAAGAAAATTAATATATTAAGAAAATTAATATATTAAGAAAATTAATATATTAAGAAAACATATTAAGAAAGAAAATATATTAAGAAGATATTAACATATTAAGAAAGAAAATAAGAAAAATTTAACATATTAAGAAAATTTTTTCTCCATTTAAAAAAAAACACTGGCTTCTAGTCCTCCACCTGAGATAAATTTTTAACTTCTAAAATTAAAATTCTATTTATTTGAACACTTACTATACCAGTACTGTTGTTAGTACTTGTGCGCCCTCTTTCTAACATATAATCTTATAAACGAAGTATCATTTTGCCCATTTTACAGATGGCAAAACTATGGTCCACAGAGGCTAAATCACTAAAGCTACTAAAAGTT
>ML106297.1:23357-38980 GCA_003697995.1 Taxidea taxus jeffersonii | reverse complement strand
TGAAGTCCTGCTTTGAGCACAGATATGCCTGACTCCCAAGCCACTGTTTTCACTCCATTACCTGCCCCTCCAAACTATGAGAGGGCATGTACTCGGTATCTTTTTCAAGGTGGAGACATGCCTTACTCTGTTAAGACCTGTGACAGCAATTTTTGCAATTTCTTAAAATGCCCCTTGCTTTCTTTACAATGGTTTACAGCAACAACAACAACAACAAAGAGTGGTTTTAACAAGTTACACAACAGGTAACACATCAACTAGGACCTGCAACCTCAAATTTATGTAAGGTTTGCTTAAAATTGCCCTGATTTCTTCTTGTGCTTTTTGCATATAAATTCTTAATTCACGTAGGACTGGAAGAAACCAACCAGAAGAGAAACAGGGAAGGTTGTTAGAGGCAGCTGCAAATGACAGTGATTAGCTTCACCTAGAAGGAGGGAAAAACCCGAATCGGAAAGCTGATCCAAAAAAGTTGCCAAAAATTATCTACTATAATAGTATTAATAATTATTATATTGAGAAATGCTTAAGTTAAATTCTGTATTCCTTATTTAAGAGGGAAGCACAAAATATACTTTCAAAAGAATTATATCAAAATGGATTACTGTATTTTTTTGTTTTGATTCCTGAATGGTTAAAGTGGAAGGGCATTCCTGTGGAACAATACCCTGAGGTTACAGAACGCAGAGTATTCATGTGCCTACATCACGATAGCATTTATATATGGTAACAAGGAGGCTACATCTGATACCATTTTAACTATGTAAAGACCTTAAAACAGTAAGAAACACATTGATTTAAAAATAATTAGTAGCACACTTACAGCACGGTGAAAACCCTGAAGATTAGGGGTAAGGACAGGATAGCGAACTCCTGGGTATTGATGAATACCTTTCATCACTTCAGAGTGATCAGCCATCTGAAATACAAAGTAGCTATATATGTTCAACTTTATATATTTTTATCAAGCATGTGTTTAGTTTCATAGGAAGGTTATAATTACGCATGCAATTATATTCTATAAATTAATGTTAGAAATAACAACCTATGCCAACATAGCTAAAGATAAGTAGTTCCTAAAGTCCTAAGTACATAAAAACTAGATCTGAGTTTAACTTATTCACATCACAGGACCTGGCTAAATGACAGATTACAAATAGTCAGCAATTCTTAACTATCCTCCTTTCATTTGACTGTTTTTTAGTCTCCTCCTTTCATTTCACAGTCCAAGTTGCAAATAAAATACCCTTGAGATTAGGGAGAGGGTTTGTTTTGTTTTTAATATTTATTTATTTATAAGGAGGAGGAGGGCGAGAGCAGGGGGAGGGATGTGGGGAGAGGGGGAGAGAGTGTCTCAGAAAGACTTCCCTTCCCACTGAGCATGGAGACCAACATGTGGCTCTGTCCCATGACCCTGAGATCATGACCTGGGTGAAAACCAAGAGCCCAATGTTTAACTGACCGAGCCACCCAGGGACCCTTCCATTGGGGAGAGTTTTAAAGGAAATATGCCATGCATTTGCCTTCCATATGAAAATTTTATGTCTAAATAACTTTCTATGTAGGAAATTTTACATTATTTATCAAAAAATTACACATCTGTCTGAATAATTTAACAAAGCTCAGATGTAAATGTATTATTTGGCTAGCATAAATATTTTAGTAATAGTCATAGTGTTCAATGCACTATTATCATCGAATCACTCTTTGCTCTCATAATGCAAACAAAGGCAAACGGAGTACATAGTAAGAAAATTTAACACATTCTTCCAAGCCTTTCTTTTTATATATTTTCTATGAGTCTTTAAAAATCAACTTTAAAATTAAAATATGAATTCTGCTAGCTTGCCACAAAGTCTTTAATTTAGCCTCTTACAGCAAATAACTGATGATCAAACCTCATAATCATCACATAGACAAATTAACATTGACATACTCATGAGCTTTACATATTTAGGAATAACAAATTATGACAGGAACAATAAATAAATGGAATAATACATAAACAATGAAAAGTATACAAAATGAGCAGGGATAAAGATGTAAAAACATGCACCAAACCAAATTCTGTATCTTCAATATGGGAATAGATGAGAAAAGACTTGCTTTTTCTCTATACATCTTGACTTGATACAATAAGAAAGTATTATTTTTAATTTTAAAGTGAAGTAAAAATCAAAGTGCAAACACTTTTTAATGTAACTATACACTTCTAAAAATATGAAGTATTACAATACTTACTGCTATTAGCTGATGAGTCTTACTTTCAGTGAAATGCCAGTGGAATTACATTTAATACTTTCAATGAACATAATATGGATTAAATGAGCTTTTAATATGTTTTAAATTTAAAATTAAATATTTAAGAGGCAAAAAGAAGTTGACTGCCATCATAACTTACTAACATTTAACCCTCCAAGATTTCATCCAATCCAAATACATTTACTTCTGTTTAAAATATGATTCTTGCTTACTTCTTAGGGATCACATTCACTATCTGCCACCGATATCTGCATTCTGTACAAAGACTAATCACTGTGTTCATCTACAATGCACAGAACCTGAGCCTCTAATTTCATTGTGAGCTTATTTGACTTTAAGCCAGATGTTTATTAAGCACCTGCTGTGTCCAAAACCCTATACTAGACCTGTGGTAAATATAAATACAAGTAAGTCAAGTCCTTGCACTAAATAATTTGTAATATAGTTGGGGAGAGAAAACACATGCACTAACAATTCAAAGGTATATACTGGTTGTAAATGAGAGCACAGATTAAATGAGTCAGAAAGGGGAAGGCTTGGTAGGGCCTATAATAGCCTATGAAAGTTATAAGAGGTACGGGATACGAACTGTAGAACATGGCTATGACGTATTTAAATTTAAAAAGGGGCACCTGGGTGGCTCAGTCAGTTAAGTGGCCAGCTCTTGATTTCCACTCAGATCATGATCTTGGGGTCTTGAGATTAAGCCCTGGGTCACCCTCCATGCTCAGCAAGGAGGCTGCTGGAGATTCTCCCTTCCTTTGCCCTTCTCCCCCGTCCACGCTCAAATAAATAAATAAATCTTTAAAAATAAATAACATTTAAAAAGTGGCCACAGCAGTATTTCTAATCTCATATGCTCTTCCAGAAGCTCAAAAGTCCCTATCAAGAGGTGAACTGTGTTTACCTGCCACTGAAACGTAGGCAGACTTGTGATTGGTCCAAGTGACAGAGTAAAGCAGAAATAATAACATGTGACTTGAGAGCCCAGGTTATAGAGAAGGATACAGCTTCCACATGGCTTTCTCTGTGGCTGGGGAGCCACTCTGGGGAAATGTAGTGAGAAAAATTAGCTTCTGCGGAGCGCCCATGTGCAGCAGCCCATGTGGAGAGACCCACATGCAAAGGAAGTAAGGTCCCCAGGGAAGAGCCAGCATCACCCCCTAAATTCATGACTGACAGAGCATTCACATGACTTTAGCCTCCAGCATTCAAGTCACCCAGATGAAGCCCCAGACACTGTGGACCAGAGACAAGGTGTCCTCCTGTGTGTGCCCTGTTCAAATTCCAACCCTCGGATTTCTTGAACATAGCAAATATTTATTTATACTACTAATTTCTCAGGTAATTCATTACATACCCATAAAAGCTGAAACACAGAAAAATCAATAGAGTTGGAAAAGAGAGAGTGACAGGTGCCACAGTAGGAAAGCATTATCTGGCTAGAGAAGATTATGGGTAAATGATGCAGGAATAGATTATAAATGAAGATAGGGGACCATACTTTATGATGTGTCCCTGAGTTAGGTTCATGTTATTCTAAAAATACAGAATTTATCATGAAGGCAATAGAAAGCCATGGGGAGTGGGTGTTGAAGTAGCTGAAGACTGGGAAACATGCAGTATTTTGGAAAGATCAACCTGGGAGAGATGCAAAGGGCAGTCTAGAGACAAGTGAGGCAATTCTCAGACAGTTTTGAGAATTCATCAGGCAACAAGTTCTAGAGGAATGGTATTAGGAATAGAAGTTCCCAGGAAAAATTAATAGGCCACACTGTCTAGTCCTGTAACGGAGAGGACTTTATTCAAAAATGTAACCCCCATTAGTTTATAGCCTTTTAAAATTGTTTAGCATTTCTGCCTATTTCAACATGGGCTTTCATTATGTATCTATGAATTCAGCCTTTCTGTGCCTCTTTCTCATACACACACACAAATGTACATGTGATCATGTACACACAAACTATAGTAAAAAAATTAGAATACCACTCCTAATTTCAAGCAGAGGCACTGTAATGAAATCTAAAACAACACTCTTACTGGACAGGAATGTTAGTTGATATGACTTATACTTATATCTAACTGAACATAGCATGTTTAAATATTTATTAGAAACATTTATATAACCATGATAACAGAAATGAATAAAGTTCTTCTCTAGACAATATACAGATTTGGTTAAAGTGTGCATCAATAAACAGCATTGAGGGCACAAAACACATTTTAATCTTTAAGAAATATAGGTTATATTGACCTATATGCTATTATTTCATTCCATGTGTAAATTAACAAAAATTTCAATAGGTGTTCCAGTCAGTAAAACTGAAAAATGAATAGAGATGACAGTAACCAAATCCCTAGGTCATGAAAACTAACCTTTGATAATCATTGAAGAAACCATAGTAAAATTATAATACATGAATTTGATTCCAACAAATCAGTACTTTTTCCTTTTTTAAAATAGTCACAGTATAAAGAGGTCATTTAATAAGTAGTAGCATTCGGTCTAAATTTGGTAAATAAAGAGAGTTATGTAAAGAGCTTTAGAAAATCCTGATAGGATATAATTTTATTACAATGAATAAAATAAAACAGGTTTCAATTAAAGGTATAAAATTCTTGCCTTACTTTTTTTTTACTCTTAGGAAGCAATGCTATACTTCAATCTTGATGTTATTTTAATGTCTAAATTTTAAACTATTATTCAAACAATAATGGAACTATTCCTTTACAGCACTATTTTGACATTTTAATGAAACCTTTCTACATCTGGTTTGATTTAACATATTTTAAAGATTTTGCTGTGACTTTTCATTTAAGATCATAAAAATCCTCATAATTTGGTTGATAATATACTTTGCTATCATCTGACCACAGTTTGGAAATGGCAATAACTAGGTCTACGTGGCCAACAAAACTGGCTGTACCTTGGCTAATCAGTTTCTTAGGAGTCCAAATTTATATATGGATTCAAATAATAATATTCGTGTAACACTTTGCAAGGGTATTAAAGATATGCAAAACGTCTTAAAGATTAAAGTATAATAGTCATATAGTTTAGAGATTTTATTTGCTACTGTCATGAGGTAAATTTAGACACTCCAGGGGCGCCTGGGTGGCTCAGTGCATTAAAGCCTCTGCCTTCGGCTCAGGTTGTGATCCTGAGGTCCTGGGATGGAGCCCCGCATTGGGCTCTCTGCTTGGCAGGGAGCCTGCTTCCCCGCCCCCCTCTCTCTGCCTGCCTCTCTGCCCACTTGTGATCTCTGTCAGTAAATAAATAAAATCTTTTAAAAATAAATAAAAAAATTTAGACACTCCACATTATACATATTTAGACCTCTTACTAATATTTTGTCATTATCTGAATACCCTAATCGCTCCTAAATACATAGGGTCCTCATCCAAATTTTCTGAGTTCTTTGGGATTTCAAGATAATGCACAAGTCATAAACAATGTCAAAGCGTTTCTCGTAAACTAAATGAGAGAAAAAAAATTAGACGTTTCAATTATATTTTGTAGACAAACTATCAAATTTGCATTATGTCCTAAGACCTTAAAAATCAATTTTTAAAATTCATTTCAGTATTTTATACACTTACTATATATATAACATGGCACAGAAAAATTAAGGAGACAAAGTTTATACACACAGAATCCACAGACCAGCACGGAAAGATATGCGTGTATATGTGTACATGCCAAACCACAAAATATAAATGTCATGGGATCTGGAGTTTCATGTAGCACAGATAAGAAAACATTTTTCTTGGTAAACTAAACTAGAATAATGAGACAAATATTTAAGCTATACTTTGTCTAGGCCAAATGTAAATAACTGAAGGTCTGTTTTTTAACAGAGCAAATTACTCATAAGGATTTAATGAAGTAAAACTATTCAGAGAACTTGAAACTATTCAAAAATATTCATAGAACAAGACTATTCACATATATGTATATGTTTACTTTCCACGATAATTTCAACTTCCTATGTACTAAAAAGGAAGGGTTTAATACGCCTAAACTTAAAATGTAATTTTTCATTAAGATTAACAGATAATTAGAGGGTGAAAGATTTTGTAAAATTTTTTTTAAATCACATAATTCTTCCATTTTCAAATCCAATCAAATGAAAGTAAAAATATCTATGACTCTTGATCTCTCTTCCAAATAACAGCTGACAGAACAGAATATTCACTAAGTAAATTTTGTTCAATTCCAACTGAATATATGTTGTCTGAGATGTTCAATAAAGTGAAATATTTATAATAAATTCTGGATAAAAGTACAGGAAAAAACTGAGACTTTATTCTATTTTTTTAGAAGAACTAACTCTTATTCACTTAACACTGATTAACATTTTTTCCTTTTCCCAGAACAAATCCAATTACAAAGATAACACATGGTACAGTGTTTTAAGTTCCAGAGCTGCATTATAAAAATTTTATGGAAGTCTCACATACACTGATGACATATAAAATCACTATATTATTATTTTAACTCAATAAGAGTTTAATCACTAACAAGACTGCAAAATACATAAGAGGAGTTTAGTTGTTTTGTATCACCATGGAAATTATGCATCTCTGTGGCTCTGCTGAAAATGAGGAAATTGTATTCTGTCATGGCTGGAAATATTAAGAATGCAACTTAGCACTGGGTTATTAAATGACAAAAGTGTTGGGGTAGAATCTAAAATTAATGTGAAGGAAAAAAAATATTTAGTGACCCCTTCTTTACATTGCTATCTGCAGAGAAGTATTTGCCATATTACTTGACCATGTCTTACAACTAGATCTTACAACCTAAATATGGAACTCTACTTTTACTCCTTTTTTCTCTGCCCTGGTACAGCCAACATGACCAAGTCAAGCATCCTCAATGGGTGAGTATTACCCATTTTCCCTTCCTTCACTCCAATCACCTACTAAAAAACTCAAATTGTTTCCTCCCTTTCATTCTAGCAAGACTGCTGCACCTGATTTCTTCTTGTGGTATATTAAGAGGAAAACTGAAAAGTGCTAGGAGAATAAGGAAAAGATAGACAGAAAATCTAAATAATCAAAATACCAATAAAGTTGGAAGAAAATAGGATGGAGTGTGAGAGAGATGTCTTGGTGGCAAAATGATTTTATTGCTCTGGAGCAGTGAGCAAATATGAGAAGAGAAGACAAAAGGGCAATTATACAAAATGCTGCTTTAATCTATATGGTGGGTTTTGTAATGGTCTTCAAGTCATACACATAAAGACCGGAACACCATTGGGTTCCTTTACATTGCTATGTTATATTTCTGTATGTATGAATTCAGGCCCAAATTTTGCCACCAGGGAAAGCTTGTGATTCTCGTGCTCTTTAAGAATATTGGCAAAAATATTCTCATGTATTTATAATACATAAAATACATAACATATAGTATTGAGTTACACCTCCTATTAAAATCCTTATTCTAGAGTTAAACAAAAATTCCATATTCACCATGTCCTACAATATCTGGCAACAGAAGTACATAAATATTTGAGGAAAAACAAGTTTCAAAATGTATAGAATCAGAAGCTAGTCTGTAGAAAATTCTGCTAAACATTTTATATATAAAATTGTAGATAGAGGATTCAGTTTTCATCAATGTCAAATTAAATGGAAGTTCTTTCTTATCATAAATAAATGCAATATGCAGTATATAAAATTACATTACTCATATTTTTATCTATTATAAAAATCACAGTATAGAATATATATCAAAATTCTTCCCTGTGAAGGGCACAAAACTATGGTAGTTCTTCTGAAATAGTATATTTATAAGGTTACACATCACAAAGTGTTAGATACAATGTAGAAAAACATTACCAAAAATGTATTATTAAACTGAAATACACTTTACTAATCTACCAAAACCAAAAACAAACAAACAAAAAAACCTGAACACCACAAGAGAAAAGACTCAATCATCTTTCTAGTTTCTCCATAGAAAATATTATGAAGTGCTATTATGAGAAAGAGTCAAACTAAGAGTATGTAGTCAAAAAATATAGAAAAACATGAAGCAATGGACAATCACAATGGTATGAGAAAATGGTCCAGTTTCAACTAGCAATGACTAGCAATGAGACTAGCAACGTGACCGAATCAGTAAAACTGAACAAAGTAAAGCATAAGACTACATGAGTTCTATCAAACATTTAAAGAAATCTTAATGCCAATCCTTCTGCCAATTCTTCCAAAAAAATCCAAGAGGAGGGAATACTTCTTTTTATAAGAACATGCAGTAGAAGCTGGTCTCATAAGACCTTGATAACAGAACCAGACAAGACATTACAAAAGAAGAAAATTACAGGGCAATATTCCCAATGAACACAGAGGAAACAATCCTCTACAAAATACTACCAAACCAAATAGGATGTGTAAAGAATCATACACCATGACTAAGTGGGATTTATCCCTGGAATGCAAGAAAGATTTAACATGCACAAAGATATATGATACACTACAATGACAGAATCAAGGATAAAACCAAATGATCATCTCAACATATGTAAAAATTTGACCAAAAAAATGCTTCATTAAATAGAATTTGACAAAATTCAACAGCTTAATAATAGAAACTCAAACAAAACTTTAGAAATAGAAGAAAATTACTTCGATACAAGAAGTACCATATGTGAGCCCACAACTATCATTATACTCAATAGTGAAAAACTTTTCCTCTAAGATCAAGAATAAAACAGGATACCCACTCTTCCCATTCCTATTCAACACAGAATTATAAGTCCCAGCCAAAGCAATTAGGCAAGAAAAATAAAGGCATGCAAAGGAAAGGAAGAAGCAAAATTTTCTCTGTTTACAGATGACATGATCTTTTTTTTTTTAAGATTTTATTTCTTTATATATTTGAGAGAAAGAGAGAAAGAGCATGCAAGCAGGGAGGACAGAGAGAGAGAAAAAAAAATCTCAATCAGACTTTGAGCTGAGTGCAGAGACCAACATGGGGCTTGATCTCATGACCCCAAGATTATAACTTGAGCCGATATCAAGTCAGATGCTTAACTGACTAAACCACCTAGCCTCTCAACCGATAATATGACCTGAAATGTGGAAAACTCTAAGATTCCACATAAACAAAAACAAAAAACCTCTTAGAATTAATTTACAAATTCAGTAAATCTACAGGATACAAAATCAGTGTATAAAAGTCAATAGCACAAAAACAGACACACAGATCAATGAAACAGAACAGACAATCCAGAAATGGGCCCACAACTCTATAGTCAATTAATCCTCAACAAAGCAGGAAAGAATATCCAATGGAAAAATGAGAGTCTCTTCAACAAATGGTGTTGGGAACATTAGACAGCCACATACAGAAGAATGAAACTGGACCATTTTCTCATACCATACACAAAAATAAACTCAAAATGGATGAAAGACCTAAACGTGAGACATGAATCCATCAAAACCCTAGATGAGAACACAGGCAGCAACTTCTTTGACCTTGGCCGCAGCAACTTCTTGCTAGATACATCTCCAAAGGCAAGGAAAACAAAAGCAAAAATGAACTATTGGGACTTCATCAGGATAAAAAGGGTTTTGCACAACAAAGGAGACAGTTAACAAAAATAAAAGGCAACCCGCAGAATAGAAGAAAATATTTGCAAATGACTTAACAGATAAAGGGCTATTATCCAAAAATCTATAAAGAACTTACCAAACTCAACACCCACAGAAACAAATAACTGGGTCAAGAAATGGGGAGAAGACATGACCACCATTTCTCCAAAGGAAGACATACAAATGGCTGAAAGACATACGAAAAAATGCTCAACACCCCTCAGCATCAGGGAAATACAAATCAAAACCACAATGAGATACCACCTCAGATGAGTCAGAATGGCTAAAATTAAGACGTCAGGAAATGGTAGATGTTGGTGAGGATGTAGAGAAAAGGAAACCCTCTTACACTGTTGGTGGGAATGAAAACTGATGCAGCCACTCTGGACAACAACATGGAGATACCTCAAGAAATTAAAAATAGAGCTACCCTATGACCCAGCAATTGAACTGCTAAGTATTTATCGAAAGGATACAAATATAGTGATTCAAAGGGGCATGTGCACTCCAATGTTTGTAGCAGCAATGTATACAATAGCCAAACTATGGAAACAACTCAGATGTCCACTGATAGATGAATGGATAAAAAATGTAGTGTGTGAATACACACACACATTCATGCATGCATGCACACACACAGAATATTACTCAGCCATCAAAAAGAATGAAATCTTGCCATTTGCCACAATGTGGATGGAACTAGAGGGAATTATGCTAAGCAAAATAAGTGAGAGAAAGACAAATACCATATGATTTCACTTCTATGTGGAATTTAAGAAAAAAACCCAAATGAACATAGAGGAAGGGAAGGAAAAAAAGTAAAATAAGATAAAAACAGAGAGGGAGATAAACTATAAGAGACTCTTAACTACAGGAAACAAACTAAGGGTTCCTGGAGGGGAGGTTGGTTGAGGGATGGGATAAGTGGGTTATAGGCATGAAGGAGGGCACTTGACATCATGAGTACTGGGTGTTACATGGAACTACTGAATCACTAAATTCTATCCTTGAAACTAATAATATACTATATTTCAATTAAGTTGAATTTAAATAAAAAATTGTTTAAAAATCAGTTGCATTTCCATACACTAACAAGAAATCATCCAAAGAGGAAATTAAGAAGACAATCTCATTTACAATAATATCAAATAGAATAAAATACTTAGGAACTAAGTTAACTAAGGAGATGGAAGAATTATAAATGAAAACTATAAAACATTGATGAAAGAAATAAAAGAAGCTAGAAACAATAGAAAAATATCCCATGTTCATGGATTCCAAGATTTATTGCTGTGAAAATGCCCACACTACACAAAGTGATCTATAAATTAAAGATGAAATCTCTACCAAAATTTCAATTCCATTTTTTTCCTGAAATAAAAAAAAAAAATCTTAACATTTACATGAAGCCAGAAAGAAGCCCAAATAGCCAAATTAATCTTAAGAAAGAAGAATAAAGCTGGATATATTATACTTCCTGATTTCAAAATACATTTCAAAGCTACAGTAACTAAAACAGCTTAAAAGACAGACATATAAACCAATGCAATGGACTAGAGAGCCCAGAAATAAACTGATGCATATACATTCAATTGATCTTTGACATGGATGCCAGAAATACACAATGGGGAAAAGACAATCTCTTCAATAAATGGTGCTGGAAAAACTCGATACCAACATGTAAAAGAATGAAATTGGATCCTGATATTAAACCATACAAAAAAGTGAACTCAAATGGACTAAAATTTAAGACCTGGATTCATAAAACTCTTAAGGAAAAAAAAAAGAAAAAGAAAAAAACTTTATAGCACTAATCTTGGCAATGACATCATATATGACACCAAAAAGATAGACAACAAAAGCAAAAACAGACAAGTGGGACTACACAAAACTAAAAAGCTTCTGCACAGCAAAGAACACTGGAGAGTGGAAAGGCAACACATTGAGAGAAAATATTTGCAAACCGCATATCAGATAAGAGGTTAGCATCCAAAGTACAGAATGCATGCTGCCACCCTTATAGTAAAAATAACAACCCAATTTAAAAATGAGCAAAGAATTTGAATAGACATTTCCAAAGGAGACATACAAATGGCCAACAGACATATGAAAACATGTTCAATATCACTAATCAGGAAACAAAAAGTAAAACCACAATAAGATAATTACTTTTTACCTATCAGCATGGCTAGTATGAAAAACACAGAAGATAACAAGTGTTGGCAAGGAAGGATGTGAAGAAAATGGAACTCTTGTACACTGTTGGTGAAAATGTAAAATGGCACAGCCACTATGTGTGAAAGTGCCAAAAAAATTAAAAATAGAAATACTGTATGTTCTAACAACCCTAACTCTAGGTATTTATCCATAAGAATTAAAATCAAGGGGCACCTGGGTGGCTCAGTGGGTCAAAGCCTCTGCCTTCAGCTCAGGTCATGATCTCAGGGTCCTGGGATCGAGCCCCACATTGGGCTCTCTGCTCAGGCTCTCAGGGAGCCTGTTTCCTCCTCTCTCTTTGCCTACCTCTCTGCCTAATTGTGATCTATCTGTCAAATAAATAAATAAAATAAAATAAAAAGAATTAAAATCAAAATCTCGAATAGGTATTTGCATCCCCAAGTCAGAGCATAATTATTCATAATAACCAAGATAAATAAATAGTCTAATTCTCCATGGATGAGTGAATGGATAAGAAAACATGGCATAAACTGACAACAAAATACCAAAAAATTAAATTGTGCCAAATGCAACAACACAGATAAAACTTGAGTACATTAGGCTAAATGAAACAAGTCAATTGTAGAATGATAAATACTGCATAATTCCACTTATATGAGGTATCTATAATATAGTCAAACACATAGAAGCAGAGAATACAATAGTGATTGTGAGGGGCTGAAGGGGGAGGAGAAATGGGGAGTTGTTATTCAATGGGTAGAGTTTTAGTTATGACAGCTGGTTAACTTCGGAATGTGTTATACAACATTCTGCCTATATTTAGCAATACTGTATGGTACCCTCAAAAATTTAAGAGGGTAGATCTCATGTTAAGTTTCTTTCCCATTAAAAAAATTATGATGTAATCTTAGACACTTAATTTTTAAAATACTTTTCCTTAATTTCAAGGTAACTTTGATATTTGATAACTTTCAAAACTTTACAATTTCATGAGGTTTTTAGCTCATTCAAAATTAAGTTAATTTTGCTACCTAATTTTATGCTTGACATTACACACTCTTTTTTCTTAATGAGGGTCTTCCAATTGATATCTTCAAATTTGAAAGTTCCCTACAAAGTGGTAAGCCTGTGTCCCCTAGTGATTCCCAAATCTCAGAATGAGAAAGATGGCCCTGAACGGTACAAATATTAGTAGTTAGCAACAGCACAACAATTACTTCATTTAGAGTTATGAGACCTACGTGCTGGCCAATTATCTCAAAACTGAATGACCTCAAGTTCCAGATCTACTTTGCACCTTACCAAAAACAATCCTTGAACAGGAAGGCAATTGAGCCATACATACCTCTTTGTTCATTGGAAAACCGCATATTCCCTAGCTCAAATATTTGTGATAAGCAACCTTGACAGAGGCAACAAGGTTAAAAGTTGACCGCAAGAGGCATCAGATAGGAATAAAGTTACCAAAAGGAGAAAAAGGAGAATAGACTATAATAGGATGGGTTCTTTGGGTAGCATGATTAACATTGATAAGCTTCATGGAAATGAAAAAAGATCCTAAACAGAGGAAAAGCTGGGTCAGAACAAAGACCCCACCATCATTCAAAGAAAGCTTAGTCATTGTCAGCAGGATGCCTCCCTTACCCTGACCCATACACTTTATCTTTGCTGGTGCAAGCCAGGCACCCACTGTGATATGCAATCAGGGATAAACAGATATACAGAACCTAAGAAGCATAAAGAAAAAGACTCATTGAAAGAAGAAGAGACTCTAAAACATATGTGGGGCATAGGACATTTAGAGAGGTAAGGAAAGTAAATTTTCAAACTCTCATAATAGGATACAAATTGGGTCCCTTTTAATCTTCCATATAGTGCACCAGTGAAGACTGGGAGGACTTAATTATTTTGACATTCTGAATGTATATACACAAGTCATGGCCAAACCATGATCCTGTGGAACCCTCAATTTTATTTGAATTATATCCAACTGAAAGAATTAAGACCCTTCCTCTTGTTAGCTACTCTCTATGTAGACACAGATTTACTGAGAACTGTGACTGGAGATCTCTTAGAAAACCCATTCCCACCAGCAGGAATATGGGCATGGTCTGTAGCACTTACTACAAGGTCCAGTGTACTTTGAGAAGCGCTTCTCAAACACCAAAGTCTGAAGACTGCCTGGGTCAGAATTATCTGGGATGGTTTATAAAATGCCTATTTCTGTATTGTATGGAAGCCCCAATGAATCAAAATTTCTGAGAGCATAAACTGTAAATGTGCATGGCGGAGAAGTTCGTTGGCTGATTTATATGACCTGTCTAGAGGAGTCTGAAACTCCATCCTGGAGTGAAGAATCAAAATTTTAAAGTTTCTCCTTCAACTCACAGAGACCCAATGGAACAAGATTTTTCTGTTGCTTTCTACTAGCATCACCATGGTCCAGAGTGCTGTGGTTAGGTCACACCACCCCAACTCCAGAAAACTGGTGTCACCTTAAATCAGACACCCATGACCACAATAGCTGAGGATAGCATTATATCACAGTTATTCATTCCTTGGCTAGAACCCTATTCTCCTCTTCCCACTGCTGAGATTTCAGAATAGTTTGAAACTAAGCCCTTGAAGGTTTTGAGAACTCCAGAATCCCATTTTTCCATAATAGTTCATCTAGTTCTTGATGATAGTTCATCTAGTGCTCTCAAATTTCCTCTAGCCATAGCAAAATGTTTGCAAAACTATGTCAAACTGCTTTGCCTCTATGATCCTTTGCATGTACAGTACAATTACATCTACCTGAAAATCATTTTTTCATCATGTTCATTTATTTCATCCAATAATCAGTTCAAAAACTCCTAAGACATTCTCAACAATCAACTTGATTCATGTGTCTCTATTACCTCACTAGCTATGTGCCTGTATAACATTACTCTCATTACATTTTGTATGATTTGTTTTATATGTTTCTCTCCTTAAATTAGCTCCATAATGATGCTGCATAAAAGGCATTTAATAAAGGGTAGTTTAAATGAAATGAAATTTCTCTTTCTTGTCATTTATTCTATTTTGAATTCAACCCATCTTGAGCCATGATTCTTTGTCTCTACTAAGTCGTCTAAGATTTTACTGTTAGCAGTGATAGTGATAATGATGAAAACAAACATTTACTTTATGCCAGTCTCTATGTTAGGTTTATGTGTGCTGAATTCCTTATTTGCATTATCTATTTAAATGTTTTTAATAACCCAGTGAGAGGAACAATTTTTGTAGATGATAACTAGAGATATTAAGGGTGAGGAAGATTACCCAGCTACTGACTGGGAGAGCCGGGATGGGACCCAAGTCTACCTGACTGTAAAGCACATTCTCTAATACCTCTTTGATAAATATAACTCCTATATAATCTATTGTCTTTATCTTTTATTTGAGTCATTGTTAAAAATTTCATGTGTCAAAAGATCAAGGGAAAAATCCTAGAAAGATCCTACCCTCAAGCTAAACAATTTGGGTAGGTATGCATGGTTTAATTATCTAAACCAGTGCCTCCCAAACTAGATTCACCATCAGAACTATCTGAGGTA
>ML106297.1:0-18357 GCA_003697995.1 Taxidea taxus jeffersonii | reverse complement strand
TTTTTTTTTTTTGCTTTTGTTTGCCTCAACTCCACCACCATCACCTAGGACAACATTCACATAAGTTCAACATAAGCAAGCAATGTCAGAAGGCATTTGCCTACCATCTCTATTAGCTAGATGAGATGTAACTGATGGTATTACTTCCCATAGGCAGCAGAGTAGCAGGAAAGATGAGTACAGAATGTATAATTTCTTCAACACATGCCTTTGATTACTATAAAAATGTAAATAACGTGGTTTCAGGCACTATAACGCAAAACTAAATTTGAGCAGTAACTCCTCTTTAAACGTAATAGATTTGTAATTTCAGTAATGAGAAAAAATGAGACTAGAGCTCAATTCCGGGTGAAAAACGCTCTATCCAGCTATGAACAGCACTGTAGCCTGGGTACTATAACCCTGTCTCATTCACAGACTCTTTGCACAAACCCCATATATCTTAGCCTCAGTAGCACACAGGAAATTTTGGTCTGCTTGAAGAAGTAAGACAGTTTTAATAAATCACAGTCTTGTAATAATAAACACAGGAAATCTCTGGAAAATTGAACATCTAGTTTTTTTCCCCCTCCCCTACCCAATACTCTGCTTTGGTTACACTACTAAAATGGTCCGACACCACACTTTAAAAACTTCTTAAGTTCAGAAGCCTTAAAACTAATTTGGTCTGGTGTATAATTTCCTGAACTTCTTTATTCAACCTTACCTTTGTATTCTAAGGACTTCTGTACTTCCTGGTACTGGATGGAACACACATGCTTTTCAAGAGTGACCAAATCAAGTAACATAGGACCCCTACTCATATGCAAATGCAGACAGGACATTTTAATCATAATCCATTAATGTCTACAAATATTCATTTTTAAATTACAAAATAAACCTAATCTACCCAATGGATTTGTGGGTTATCGACCGGAAGACCAATGTTTCAGACAGAGAAACCAGTCATTTTATTCAATAACATTTCCCAGTATCCCAAGATAAACATAACAAATACACATTAGTTATTCTTTGTTCAGGTCAATGCCTTTGTGGCCACCCTCCTGGTCTTCCCGTGTCAAAACAATCATGTTCCCAACATCACTCTGAAGTAGGGGCAAGAAGTCTCAAAGCTCCCAGTACATAATTTTCTTTCCAGTCAACTGTGTTGCCTCTCATATATCACGCCTTTGTGTCTGATAATAACACTGTCAACATTGTTATTCTCCATGCATGGAAGAAGTCATTTTTAAAATACTCTATCTAATTGTACTCATTCTATACTGACTAAATGGAGTTTCCCTTCTCTACTTACACATCTTTCTTATAAGCCACCTCTATCCACAGTGGAGAGTCACACTGAGAAGAGGGTAAGCCTGGGTTGTTTGAGGGAGACTAGCTGACTGGCAGTTAAGGGCTATAGTAAAACGGTCTCACTACTGTGAAAAGCAATGCCATCACTGTGAAAGGTGCATAATCAAATATAATGATTTGGCCACTGTATGGATCTGAAGGTCTCTTTTTTGTCAACAGTACAGAACGCAGAACTTTAAAATATTAGACAGAGTGACCGATGGCTAACTGCTTAATGTGTCCTGGTACCAGGTTCTATCTTATTATCACTAATTTACAGATATTCATTTGATTTTAAAACCTCTAAGTTTTAATTGTTTGTAGTGATTTCATCCCCATTATCCATTTTAATTTTATAATTGCCTTGTGTCAATATTATGGTTATTGCTAGTAAATACACATTAGTCAGTTTTGAGCTCAACAAAGAACCTGATGCAGCTTTTGATAGATACAAGAGAAGCAATGAATGAGCGAATGAATAAATGAAAAGGATCTAAGCCATAGAGAGATTTAAAAAATACTTTGCCAAATCACATCATAAATGAGTAAGAGTCAGGTTCCAGATTTTCTACCATTCCATTAGAAAAAGTAGATGTCATTATATCTAAACAGTAGATGTAATAATATCACCAAAAGCTCAGGAAACCTGCAGCTTGAGGGCTTGGAGAAGAGTACAACTGTTTTGGGGTTACTAAGAAATGCATTTCTTAATACATATTGCAAGATGAATTCAATAACAAAATTCATCAGTCTTTTTTTTAATTTTTTTTATTTAAGCTTTTTTATTTAAACATATAATGTAACCCCACCATCCTCTCCCAACCCCTCTTCCCCCCCACCCCCCTCAGTTTGTTTTATGACATTAAGAGTCTCTTTTGGTTTGTCTCCCTCCTGATCACATCTTGTTTCATTTTTAATTTTCCTACCACCTTAACCCCCACCCCCGTTGCATCTCCACTTCCTCATATCAGGGAGATCATGTGATAGTTGTCTTTCTCCAGTTGACTTATTTTGCTAAGCACAATATGCTCTAGTTCCATCCATGTCATCACAAATGGTAAGATTTCATTTCTTTTGATGGCTGCATAGTATTCCATTGTATATATATACCACCTCTTCTTTATCCATTCTTCTGTTGATGGACATCTAGGTTCTTTCCATAACTTGGCTATTGTGGACATTGCTGCTATAAACATTCGGGTACACGTGCCCCTTTGGATCACTACGTTTGTATCTTTAGGGTAAATACCCAGTAGTGCAATTGCTGGGTCATAAGGTAGCTCTATTTTCAGTTTTTTGAGGAACCTCCATGCTGTTTTCCAGAGTGGTTGCACCAGCTTGCATTCCCACCAACAGTGTAGGAGGGTTCCCCTTTCTCCACATCCTCGCCAGCATCTGTCATTTCCTGACTTGTTCATTTTAGCCATTCTGACTGGTGTGAGGTGATATCTCATTGTGGTTTTGATTTGTATTTCCCTGATGCCCAGTGATGTGGAGCACTTTTTCATGTCTGTTGGCCATCTGGATGTCTTCTTTGCAGAAATGCCTGTTCATGTCTTCTTCCCATTTCTTGATTGGATTATTTGTTCTTTGGGTGTTGAGTTTGCTAAGCTCTTTATAGATTTTGGATACTAGCCCTTTATCTGATATGTCGTTTGCAAATATCTTCTCCCATTCTGTCAGTTGTCTTTTGGTTTTGTTGACTGTTTCCTTTGCTGTGCAAAAGCTTTTGATCTTGATGAAGTCCCAACAGTTCATTTTTTCCCTTGCTTCCCTTGCCTTTGGCGTTGTTCCTAGGAAGAAGTTGCTGCGGCTGAGGTCGAAGAGGTTGCTGCCTGTGTTCTCCTCAAGGATTTTGATGGATTCCTTTCTCACGTTGAGGTCCTTCATCCATTTTGAGTCTATTTTTGTTTGTGGTATAAGGAAACGGTCCAATTTCATTTTTCTGCATGCGGCTGTCCAATTTTCCCAACACCATTTGTTGAAGAGGCTGTCTTTTTTCCATTGGATGTTCTTTCCTGCTTTGTCGAAGATTAGTTGACCATAGAGTTGAGGGTCTATTTCTGGGCTCTCTATTCTGTTCAATTCATCAGTCTTAACTGAGAGTAGTGTTACAATTTATTAGTGTGTCTCATCACAGCAGGACGTGAAGGTTGGAAGTAAGCTGTGTTAGTGTTCTAAAGTTATTGGCATGAACCAGCTTTGACATGTTGGTATTTCAAAAAGTACTTAATTACGCAGTTTAAAAAGATAAACATGAACATGAATACTTAAAACAACTATAACCTATGCACCTTTGCAATCATAAACTAGAAGCTGTCTAAGACTTTTATAAAATGAACAGCATTCTTCAAAGAATGTTCTATATATTAACAATGAAAACATCTAAAATTCACAGATGCTCTTCTAAATTATAATTTAAATCAGATTTTAATTTTATAAATTCAGTATTCAAGATAAGTGAATCTGGGTAAAAATGTTTCAAGTATAATAAATAAGTTTTCAACTATGAAACTTATTGGTTCTTTTGTGATTTGGGGAATGTAATGTTAACTTTAGAATGCTTATTTATCTAAATCTCTTTTTACTACCTATTATTCTTAGAAAATGGTCCAAACATTTAATCAGGCATTTTAGATTAGAGTGAGTGTCTGTGTTCGCATGTGTGTACCTAAAAATTAGACTCCAAAACCTCCCAAACTTCACTTTTTAAAAATTAACTAGAAATCACAATTCTTTATAAACATATTAACAAAATATATCTTTAAAATCAATCTATTTTCACTTTCAATGCTCAGTATACAAGGATCATCAATTTTTGGAAGGAACTTTAATTCCTTGGCAGACTCTGCTTCTTAGAAGGGACCACATTTAAGTGGTTGTCAGGAGACATACCAATGGAATGAGTTTACACAAAATAAGATCAATAATGTTTACCAACAAACTAACCAGTGCAGTGCTGAAAAGAACATTAAAAAGTTAGACTCAAGTCTTTTCTGTGCCAAAATATACTTCTATTCAGCTTTTATGCAATTATATTATATGCAGACCTTCCAACCATCAATGCATATCGATAGTCCTAAAAGACCAGACTTTAAGATCAGTTTAATCAGATACAGAAATTGGCTTTGAACAACTGTTTCTTTATTTCATGGGAAATAGAAGAGAAATATGATAAACACAGTAAATTAAATATAAGTGAATAAAAGGTGAGATAAAGAGTTTTAACATTTGGTTATGGTACCTTTTATAAATCTAAGAACAACCCACCCCCCCGCCCAGTTTCTTGGTCAAAATATGATTAATCAAATTAAGTAATCATAAAAGTAGTACACACTGAGCATAATAAATCTTTGAGTATAGTTTTTGGCTTCATGAGGAAAAAAATCCCAAAATATTGAATTATACCCTTAGCATGAAAAAAAAAAAAAATAGGAAGTATAACCAGTAGAGTTGTTGACATTATTGCTCTTTTTTTTTTTTTTTAAAGATTTTATTTACTTATTTATTTGACAGAGAGATCACAAACAGGCAGAGAGGCAGGCAAAGAGGCAGGCAGAGAGAGAGGAGGAAGCAGGCTTCTGGCTAAACAGACAGGCCGATGCGGGGCTCGATCCCAGAACCCTGGGATCATGACCTGAGCAGAAGGCAGAGTCTTTAACCCACTGAGCCACCCAGGCGCCCAACATAATTGCTCTTAAATATAAGTTTTGTTTTGGATACAGTAGTGAAACTCATGCTAGCTACAGAGCAAGTTGGTATTGAATGCTGAGTAATATGTATGTTAGTAACTCCTATCTTTTCCAATTTCATTGCAAAGTAGAACCTTAAACCTGTTCAAAAAGAAAAAAAAACCAGTAAATTTCACTATTATAACTAAAACACTCATTTTCATATTTCCACGTTCTTTTTTTACTTTCTTATTTATTATTTTTTATTATAGTCCATGTTCTTTTCTGAGACAAAAGGTGTTTTAAAAGTTTGTGAATATGGGGCGCCTGGTTGGCTCAGTGCTTTAAAGCCTCTGCCTTCAGCTCAGGTCATGATTCCAGAGTCCTGGGATCAAGCCCTGCATTGGGCTCTCTGCTCAGCAGGGAGCCTGCTTCCCCTGCTCTCTCTCTGCCTGCCTCTCTGCCTACTCGTGATCTCTGTCTGTCAAATAAATAAATAAAATCTTTAAAAAAATAAAAGTCTGTGAATATATTTTAGGCAATTTGCTTGCCTCGTGAGAACAGTACTGAAGTAGTTATGCAGTATTTTAAAAAATACTTTAAAATATTTCATTCAGTTTAGTCAATGATTAAAAAACATAGAAAATGATTAAGCAAAGCCACACTTGATCAGAGAAATGCAAGAATTTCTATCATCACTATTTGTAAGGCTATAGTAATACCCACTATTATATGAACAAAACTTATATAGGATAGAAATCAAATTCACCACCATATTGTAGAGAGCCTAGTATAGCACTCAGAATACATCTGATCACTCTTAAACAGAGAAAACTTTGACAGCAAATCTAGAGAAATATTTTAATACAGTAACTTAAAATAATGCATGATGTTTGTTCACAAAGAGTAATAAAAAACTACTTGCTACTTTTCATTTCTAGAGTACATTGACATTTACTTTTAAAAAAAGTAAAGAGGGACGCCTGGGTGGCTCAGTTGGTTAAGCGGCTGCCTCCGGCTCAGGTCATGATCCCAGCATCCTGGGATCGAGTCCCACATCAGGCTCCTTGCTCAGCAGGGAGACATGGAAGACACAGCTTCTGGGTATACAGAAAGAATACTCTACAGCGAAGATAGTGATTTCCTACAGCTCCGTGTGCTCACCGTCTTCAGAAGGATGATGGGGATTTGGGGATATGGAGGAAAACTGCAAGCTCTAACTTTTTCCTTTTGTTTTCTGGCTTTTTCTTTTCCCTTCCACCCCATCATCCAGCAAGAGGTGATTCTCCCCTCTTGGGGCCTCCTTTTTCACTCAGGAGCATGTTTAGAAATTGGGACACAGGGAAAAGCTGGCTTCACTTTAGGGTAGAAGGGGTTATGAAAACAAAGGCCTAGGACTCCGTTTCTCCAGCTTCTACCTCATTTCTGCCTTAACCAGAGGCGAGAACGTAAAAGATCGGGAGGGGACTGTGAAGACAGCTTTCTCCCCTTCATCTCTTCAGTTGTCTAGTCAACAACCTCTTTTTCAAATGCCAACCCGAATCCCATTGGAAGCAAAAGAGTTTTATAAAGGGAGTGGGAAGGAGATAAATATTAGCAGCCCTGACAGTGCTAAAATATTTATGTTTTTGGAATTTAGGGATTTCAGAATGCATATCCTGCTTTTCCAACTATATTTATTCTTTAATTATTAGTGAGAAAAAATGTGGAACCAGATTACTATAACCTTTTTAAAAACATAAATGTCAGGGCACCTGGGTGGCTCAGTCAGTGAAGCAGCTGCCTTTGGCTCAGGTCATGATCCCAGAGTCCTGGGATCAAGCCCCACATCAGGCTCTCCACTGAGCAAGGAGCCTGCTTCCTCCTCTCCCTCTGCCTGCTTCTCTGCATACTTGTGCTATCTCTCTGTTGAATAAACAATAAAAATCTTTATAAATAAATAAATAAATGTAAAAAATAAAAGTGTCACAGATTATAAAAACAGCTCCAGTGGTATTTCCCACACCATGTACTCCTCTAGAAGGACACTTTCCAAACAAAAGGTGACGTCTACCCCCTCCCTTTGAAACTGGATGGCTTTGTAGTTGGCTCAGCTAATAGATTATGGAAAAGTAATGCTATAAAATTTCTAAGACTTGGTTATAAAAAGTACACTGTTTTTGCCTGTCTCTTGGAGCAGTCACTTTTGCAATGCTAAGCCACCATTTTAGATGTCTTAGCTGCCATGATATAAGGATATCCAAACTAGCCTATATAGAGAGACCACAGAGGGCGGTTCTAAGAACACATGGAGAAAGAGGTGTCCAGCCAGTTCCCAGCTACCCCAGCCTCCCAGTCCCTGCTGTTGCAGCTCTGACCACCATCTGTAGAAAACCTCTAGCCAGAGGTGCCCAACTGGGTCACATCAAAATTCTTGATAGAAACCACAAGCAAAAACAATGGCTGTTACTATCTCAGGAGACTGAATTTGGGGATTATTTGTCATACAGATAATAAAAAAGAACCAACATTCATTTTACTAGCTTTCAGGGGCATATGGCCATTGCATATATGTGAATACACATGTGCACACACATATAGAATATTTGCCACATGTTACATGATCAGTGGGACAACACTGGACATACCGAAGCAATCTGAAGAGGCTGTGCTTTATGTCATTAAATGCTGGGGGAGAAATGAGGTAGAAAATATCCTATGCTTGTTTTTTATTTTCTTGAAGGGCTAATGTAATTTATCTATGTGGATATAGCATTCATAGCACAATTTTATCCCATCCACTTTGAATAACTATCGGAGCTCATTTTCTTAAGAACTTTGTCTATTTATTCTCTGAGATCAAATATTAAACAAATATTGAGCAATTATTTTGTTTGTTTGTTTTTTATTTGACAGGGACAGAGATAACAAGTAGGCAGAGAGGCAGGCAGAGAGAGAGGAAGGGAAACAGGCTCACTGCTGAGCAGAGAGCCCGACGTGGGGCTCGATCCCAGGACCCCGAGATCATGACCTGAGCCGAAGGCAGAGGCTTTAACCCACTGAGCCACCCAGGTGCCCCGAGCAATTGTTTTTTGACACATAAGAAATTCAATGTGCTCCAATAAGTTGGAAGGAAAAAAAAAGGCCTATTCAACATGCTCAAATAAGCTGGAAGAAAAAAAGAAGACTAGAAACTATTGCTTAAAAAATGAAAATATTTTTTAAAAGACCCTTAAACTTCTTTTGCGGCACTTGGGTGGCCCAGTAGGTTAGGTGTGAGACTCTTGATTTCAGCTAAGGTTGGAGTCTCAGGGTCATGGGATCAAGCCCTGTGAGAGGTCTGGGCTATGCATGCAGGCTGCTTAGGATTCTCTCTCCCTCGGCAGCCCCCTCTCCACCATGTATGTTCACTCTCTCTCTCTCAAAAACAAACAAACGTTTTTAATATAAGCCCGTTTGTAAGGAGGCAGCACTGGTGAGTGCACCCGGACTGCCAATTCAGGAGATAAGAAAAAGGAAATGGAGAGCTCACCAGTGACTAGTCTGGTGATCCAGACAGTCTGGTACCTAATGCTGACTGAGGTAATGACACCGACACATCTCTGTTACAGAAATGGGATGTGGAAGGCCCAAAGCTATGCAGTAGGATGGCAATTAAGTGAAAGTCAGTCTTAATGTGCAGCAGAAATGAGTGTCCTCAATAGAGAATCGAGCACACTAAGGCAACCTCCCTTGAAGAGAATCAAGGTTAAATTCCGCTCCTGCTTCAGCGACTCCCCCAGAACTACCTGGGTAAAAGGACTCCCTGTAGTCATGAAATGGGAACTGTGGTCTTGGTAAGTCTCTCCTGCATCCCTTTTGGGGAGATGACAGAGGCCAATTCATCTGGGGTATAACGAATGAGACTTGCACTGGAACACTTCCCAGATGATGATTACCCTGTCAGTTAATTGTGCCTCATAAGCAAATTAATGTGGGGGCTCTGTGCGTGTGCACACGCTCACTCACTCTCCTTCTGTCTCTCATGCACACACATGCACACACTCACACACTCAACAGCTATGGTAAATTACCCTCTTCCTTGCTTCTTTTCCACACACACATCCTTTCAACAAGAGTGGAGCCAGAAAGAGAAGCAGAAGCTATTGCCTCCCACATCTCATCAATGTAAATCTCTATTTGAAACTTCAATCCAGTAACTGTTTTCATTACTAATAAAGAATTCTGTCACACACTGAAGGAGAGCAGGGAAAAGTTTACCCATTCTTTGCTCACATTGTATTTCAGCCATATTTTTAATTGTTCAACTGATTCGTCAGTAATTGTTACAGTTTATAAGTGTATTTCTACTTTTACAGAGAAAAACTATTTCTACATCACGAGTTGGAACCCACCCTTTTCAACAGTTCAAAATTAATTTTAAGAGGGAGCATTTGCTGAGATTTTGCATATGACCTATATAAGCATAGACTGTTGCATACATTTAATGTAGTTTTCTTTTACTTATTTTTTTAAAAGATTTTATTTATTTGAGAGAATCATCAAGAGAGAGAGAACGTGAGCAGGGGGAGGGGCAGAGGGAGAGATTGAAGCAGAGACTCCCCTCTGAGCAGGGATCCTTACTTGGGGCTTGATTACAGGACCCTGGGATCATGACCTGAGCCAAAGGCAGACACTTAACCCACTGAGCCACCCCGGCTCCCCTGTAGTCTTATTTTTCAGTAAGTGATACTCACTTTAATCACTCATGTGCATGAAAATAGTTAAAACCAAATTGCTAAATACTATGACTGTAAAATGTTTTGTTCACTTTTGGAAATTATTGTATTTATAAGGATTTAAATAGCTTACTACTAAAAACCACATTCCAAAATTGCAGTAAGTCTATTTTTATAAACATGTTTTCTTTCTGCTATTATTGTTCATTCCATAGAAAGTGAAGGGCTATCTGGATTCATTTCAAGTGCTCTTATGTTATATGTCACTCTTAGGAAAACTTTTTTCCAGATAAGTTGTAAAGAACATATTTTATTTTTGGGTTTTTTTTGTTTTTTTTTTTTTTGGTTTTTTAATGGCAGGTATTTTATCATCTCTGGCCATTTAGATTATAGGTGTGGGATCCTGTTTTATATGGCACCCTGCTACTGTGGAACTTTTCTTCTACTGCCTTGGAAAGCTGCTGCCAAACAAAACAGTGGGAGGCAACTGTAAAAATGCTTTAAAAAGCTAAAAAAAGAATAAGTGAACAAGCAGCAATCTAAACATAAACTAGAGGACATTCCCATGACCTATGTTTAGGGGAAAGAAATAGAAGAAAATGTAGAGAATTAATGGATGATTGATTTAGAGCCACACTTGTCTTTAGAAGACGTAATAATTACTTCAGACCATTACACATAAGCTGTTGGACTAAAATTGTTCTGTCCCATCTCAGACATTAAGTTAAAGGAGTCTGATGTTATGACATTTTCTTCAACAGTGAGTGATTAGATATAAAATTTCAAAAAAATTATTATGAATTAGTTCTGCTAATTTAATGCCTTTTTTTTCTTAGCATAAAGACAACAAAATCAGCAGAATTACATGATGATACCCACCCACCCACAACAATAAAAACTGCTCTGCTCAGGCAAGCTCACTGAAATCTAAAACCCAAACACAACTCCAGAAGAAATCAAAGTGCAAAAATGCAATATTCTCAATTATTGCCCTTTGAAAAGTCCTGATATGTTATGTAGTAATTGACTGGTATAACTCTGGAAGAAACAATCTGATAATATCTTTGATTTAAGCACACTGCCCCCCCCCTTTTTAAACAGATTTGTGATTTATTTTTTTCCCAAGATTTTATTCAGTCATTTGACAGAGAGAGTGAATGTGCACACAAGCTGGGGTGGGTGGGGAGCGGGCTCCCGGCTTAGCAAGGAGCCTGACATGGGGCTCTATCCCAGGACCCTGGGATCATGACCTGTGCTGAAGGCAGATGTGTAACTGACTGAGGCACGCAGACGCCCCTGGATTTGAGACTGACTCATTGATTGACTGACTGATTCATTTTTGGTTTGGAATGCATGTAATCACATGAAAATCAGAAGTGAAATGTAACACATCTTTAGTATTTGAAGGACAAGGATCTTCAATTGTTCCCATTAGGTTTTCCTGATCCAATATTTAAACTAAACACACTTTAATCTTTAAGAAAAAGACTTTTGACCACAAAGAAGGAGTCCGGTCAGTCAGTCCATTGGCTAGTCAGGCATCCCCTCCGAGAATACTGCTGAGCGTGGGTCAGGAGCTAGGTGTTCTGGACTCTGGGCATTCACATGCAGGGAGCCACTCATGGCCCTTACTGCCCTCAGCACTCCCATGCTCTAGGCAGCACTGCTGGGATTTCCCAGGTTCAAAGAGGTTAAGTCACTGACTCAAGCTCGGGGCAGAATGTAGACAGAAACACAGTACCAGAGGTACTTCTGCCTCACCACAGCTGGCCCCAGGAGCTACAAGGGGAAGTCCATCATTGATTCAATAATACTTTGAGAGTACGAAGTGTTCATTAAATCTCAATTGGTTAAGTCCTGAGTTCACTTCCAGACCAAGCCCAGAATAAATCATCTTATTTTACGGTCCCATCACCTACCTACTTAATGCGAGACCAGAAAGCATTTTCCTATTACTGCATACAAGGGACTGCCTTCCCTTTTGCTTTGACCATTTGATCTTTTAAATAGCTAAACAAGAAGTATGGCCCTCTAGGAAGGGCTCTGGCCTCATCTTTCTGTAAGTCACCGGATGCGTCCTAGATTAGTTTCAGGAATAATCTAGCAAAGTTTTTCCAGTGCTGTATAATAATAGAATAGGACAAAGGGCATCCTTTTAGCAAAGAATAATATTTGTAGGCAGCTTTATAAAACCATTGGGAAATAATATCTTGAAAAGAACCTAGTAAAATATATTATCTGAAATACAAGTATGATTGGTCATCAATTAATAGGACCAAGACCTCTCCTTCTTTCTTCATTACTCTCAAGTTTCTCTCCAACAATAATCAAATTTGTGAAATGAGCACTAACTGAATCAAGCAGAAGACTTAAACATGATAAAAGACTCTCACATTCCCTTAAAATTAATGACAGCTGGTAAAATAACAATGGCTAGCCATTTTGCGAAATGGCAATGTCAAGGAAAAACATCTAGTCTCATATAGCTATCTGTGCCTTCCTAAGGAAAAGATTTGTGGCCTGCATTACACAGGATCAAATACATGAACAAAAGTAAGAGTCAGTTGCCCATACCAAAAAGTTTAAAGTATGCATTATTATTGTTTCAGACTGATGGCTTCGTTATTCACTTCACAATTACTTACTAAGCACCTACTTACTAGGCACTAAGCAAGGGGGTGTAGTGATGAACAAGACAGACTTGGTTGCTACCTCCATAACTCTTACAGTCTAGGAAATAGGCATTTTTAAAAATATTTACCAAAATGGCTCCTGGGTGGCTCAGTGGGTTAGCCTCTGCCTTCAGCTCAGGTCATGATCGAGCCCTGCATCGGGCTCTCTGCTCGGCGGGGAGCCTGCTTCCCTCCCCACCTCTCTCTGCCTGCCTCTCTGCCTACTTGTGATCTCTGTCAAATAAATAAATAAAATCTTAAAAAAATATTTACCAAAAAATATACAATTATAAACAGTGACAACTGGGATAAAAAAAAGTTAGATTCTCATCTCAGGAAAAGTATAAGTAGCCCTGATATTTGAAAAACTCCTCTGTGAAAAGTGATGTATTACTGCAATTCTAATGTGGCTTCTGGTGCTTCCCAGGTCTTGCAATTAAAAGGCTTCACCGTTTTAAGCCTTATTACATCGTCCTATTGTAACTGCAGAGCAATGCAGAAGTTGAGAGATGCACAAGCAAGTTTAGATAAGGTGCTATAGAGATACAGAGGCAGGACTTGCAATCAGGGAACAAGCAGCAATTTGGTTTGGCAGAATCCTCAGGAAAATGAAGTAGAGAAATAAAGTTAAGGCTGGAAATGAAAGAAGGGGCTAAGGTATAGAGAACCTGGAATACCAGACTAGTTCCCAGACTTTTTTAATAGGGAAAAGGAAATCTCTGAGGGGACACCTGGGTGGCTCAGTCAGCTAAGTGTCTGGCTTTGGATCAGTTCATGATCTCAAGGTCCTGAGATCAAGCCCCATGTTGGGCTCTGTGTTCAGCAGGGAGTCTGCTTATCCCTCTCCCTCTGCCCCTCTTCCCACTGGCCCACTCTCTCTTGCTCTCTCTCAATAAGTAAAATCTTAAAAAAAAAAATAAAGAACTTAGAAGTTTGTTATTTCAGGAAGATTTTAGAAGCAATAGGCAAAATATAAAAGGAAAAGTGAAATAATGCTTATGAATATCATTTAAGTGACTACCACAATAATTGGCTAATAAGGGTGTGGATTACTAATGTTACCAAGGGGACTGAAGAGAAGAGACATATATAAGCTATGCTGAGGAAAAATAATTTTTTCGTGTCAGTAACTGACTAGATATATAAGAGAGACCTTTGAGTACTGAAGTCCAGGACTCCAAAGAGAATAGATGAGCTATTTACATAAAGCCAGGTAGTCAGAAAGGAGCTTGTTTTTACCCAGCTGAGCCTGAGGTACTGGTGGCACATCTAGCTGAAACTTATCAGAGAAGGCAGGACCAGAAGTACAGAATTTGTCATCCGTTTAAGGTGACTGTTGATGTTGGAAGGATAGGCAAAGAAGAGAGCACAGTTAGGGGTGCCCGGGTGACTCATTGAGTTAAGTCTCTGCCTTCAGCTCAGGTCATGATCTCGGGATCCTGGTATGAAGCCCCGCATCGGGCTCTCTGCTTGGCGGGGAGTCTGCTTCCCCTACTCTGTGCCTGCCTCTCTGCCTACTTGTGATCTCTCTCTCTCTCTGTCAAATAAGAGAGAGAGAGAGTACAGTTAGATAAAATTGCTGAAGGCAGAATATTAGGGGAACTTTAAACTCATAATGAAATAATGACAGAAAAAGAGAAATTGGGAAAGTAAATGAATGAGGATTATGGAGAATAATAGAAACAAGGGAATGGGATGAGAGAGGAGTCAGTGAAGTTAAGTGCTAGGCAGAGACAGAAGGATCTAAGGAATAAGAACATGTATTAGATAGTGAAGGAAACTAATCACGTTTCAAAAACCAGAGCCAAGTCTCAGGAGTCATGGTTGCTCCCACATGCCTGTCATCTCTGGGTAAGTCTCTATCCTCTTAAGAGAAGATTCCTGGGGAGCCTGAATGGGGCAGTCAGTTAAGCGTCTGACTCTTGGTTTCAGCTCAGGTCATGATCTCATGCTCTTGAGATCAAGCCCTGCGTCTGGCTCCACAATCAGAGTGGAGTCAGCTTGGGAATCGCTTTCCCTCTGCCTCTGCCCCTCTCTCTAAATAAATTAATCTTTTTAAAAGGCGGGGGGGGGGATTCTAGATAATTCCCTTTGCCTTATCTGTGATAAATTTCTCTAGCAAATATTAAATGCAAAAAAAAAAAAAGCAAAGTGTAGGGGTGACTGGGTAGTTCAAGTGACTAAGCAAATGACTCTTGATTTTGGCTCAGGGTCCTGAGATCAAGCCCCGGGTTGCCCTCATGCTGAGCATGTAGCCTACTTATGATTCTCTCTCCCTCAGCCCCTCCCCTGCTCTGTCTCCAACACAACACAAAACAAAAAGGAAAGAGTACACATCTACATTTCTGATTAATATGAGGTTGTATGGAGACAGTATCATCAGGCCATCATCAATACTCCACTCTAACAGACAAAAAAACTGAAACGCCTGAAAATGTTCTGACTATTTGCGAGGTCAGTAACATAGTAAGTGGATGGCAAGCTCCTAAATTGCTATTTATGTGCCTTGTCTACCCATTAATTTACTATAACATATAGTCAGGCAGGCTTAGGATAGAGTTCCAAATACTTTTTTTAGAAGATGTTTCATGATAGGGGGTTTTCTTTAATCATGTCTCAGTGCTTGAGCTAATATTGATTAAAAACATAATAAGTCATTATAGCAGGTTAATATCACAATTTGTATCACAGTATTTGCTAAATCTTAGAAAAGTTGAGTTAAAGATTCAGTTAAGGAATTATGGATTTACATACCTGTGGTACCCATCTGGAGGACACAAAGCTGGTCACTTCTATTACAGACAAGCCAGTTTGGGAAAGTTGATTGATAAATTCAATTTTTATATCTGTAGGAACTATAACCTATAAGAGCATTAAAAATTATTTTGTAAGTACTTTGTATAAGGTCTATTGAAGCATAAACAGAAAATAACTTCCTAACAAAAGCAAATTGTATTTAATATGCATAAATTTAATAACAATTGAAAAAAATCATGTAATCTATGAAATGCATGTGTTTAGAATCTTAATAAATATTTTAACTTAGCATTTGAAATAAACTGTCTAAAACTAATATCAAACTACCTTTTCATTCTGCAATCCATCCCTAGGTCCAACTTCCACTATTTTAACATACTCAGGGAGTCCAGATAACTGGGATGTTTCCTGAAATGCAAAATACAAGGCAAGAAAAACAGGTTAACCGTGAAAACATAAAATTTGCTTTTTTGAAAAGTCAAACAGTTACACTTTGTTAAGTAAAATTCTCACTCCAGAAATGTAAAATAGCAAGAAACTGACACCATGCTACATACAACCCAAATATCAAGTTTATATTATTGGCAACATGAAGTCATTTTTTTCTTCTAGCTCAATGATATTCAGTCTAATTATGGTCACAACTGGAAAGATTAATTTTTAAAATACAACTGTGGAAGTGTAACATACTCAAGATCTAAAGAGCAAACTGTTAAATAACTACACATGTGATGATAAATTTACCATTTTTAGAATTAATTTAAAAATTATACCTTTTGGGGCACCTGGGTAGCTCAGTCAGCTAAGCATCCTGGCTTGGTTTCAATTCAGGTCATTCATGATCTCAGGGTCAGGAGATCAAGCCCTGTGTCTGGCTCCATGCTTAGCACAGAATATGCTTGGGAATCTCTCTCCCTCTGCCCCTCCCACTCATGCTCAATTGCTCTCTTTCTCGAAAATAAATAAATCTTAAAATACAGAAATGAAATTAAAATAGAAGTCCGTTATATTAACAGACTGTTAATATAACAGACTTCTACTGAGCACAGTCATAAAGATGCCACACTCCATACTCTGAACTTAAGGAATGTGGCCCTGGTTTTCTGTCCTGTGCCCAGAATGCTGAGGCAGGAGAAATGGGTCTGCTGTTTGTTTATTTCCTTTGTCACAAGGCACAACCAGCACCAGAACACAGCTTGCAGAAGGACAGAGCCCCTCCACTGAGACCTAAACCCTCAATGGTCCACTGGGAATATCTAACTCTAAGCCCAGTGCAATGCTCTGTTCTACCTTTTGGTCAAATCTGGAATAGAAAGAGGGCCTGGACTCTGGAAACTCTGGCCCTAAACCAAGTACTATGGACATGTCATATTTAGAAAGACATAAGTTCAAAACAGGGAAAATATAAATTTTCTAAACATCAGTTTGCAGTTAATATTGGAATCATCTTCTGGTCTCTCCGAGCCATGTTAAGTGAGGGTACTACCATCGATTTCTTCAAGGGATCGCTGACAGAATCAATCAAAATCAGCAAGACCTGTACTTCTCAATGGCTTTCATTTTGCCTTTCAACAGGAATCATGAATGTGGACTAACCTATGTGTATTTTCCCACTCTTTCCTTGTGGCAATCATTGACATACACTGGTGAAGTGACTGGTTTGGATGCGGAACCCAGTCTATTTCTATGACACCGAAAAGTGCTGCCTGGCCCTTTTAGGGCCCATAGTCAATATGTTGTCTTATTGACATTCTATGCTATCTCACTCAAGAGAAGTACCCAGATGATCCCTTCTACAAATTCTTCACATTTCCATGAAACTGGGCAATGCAATAAGCAAAAATTAACCACAAAGAAAAAGAATTCCAATTTCTACACCTTCTGAGCAGGTTGGAATCCATGCAGCTGAAAGGGTGTAGGGTTGAGAGAGGAAGCATGGGGTTATGGGGGCTGCTCAGCTTTAAGCTCAGCTTGGGATGGCAAGCAAGAAACCATGTCTCATTTACAGTGGTCATAACTGCAAGCAGGCACTGAAGGCTAGATGGCAGGGGAAGGTGGAGTAAAGAAAAGAAGTTCACTTTTCTTTGTTGTCACCTCTAGCCCTAGGATTGCAGAAACAAAAAACAAAACTGGCCAATCTTAAACTGTGTTTTTTTCATTATCATGGATTGTTTCCTGAAACTATGCTTGCAACAGCAATTAGCTTGGAGCATACATGGCTACAGAGGACATCTTTTTTTTTTTTTTTTTTTTTTTTTTTTATTTATTTGACAGAGAGATCATAGTGGGCAGAGAGGCAGGCAGAGAGAGAGAGAGGAAGCAGGCTCCCCACTGAACAGAGAGCCCAATGCAGGCTGGATCCCAGGACCCTGGGATCATGACCTGAGCCGAAGGCAGAGGCCAACCCACTGAGCCACCCAGGTGCCCCACAGGACATCTTTATCGAACAGCAGTGCTTTAACCACCACAAGGAGGAACATAGTATTTACTAGGGTCTAACAATATGCTGAATACAATTAAAGAACTCAAAGCCCTCTTCTGTAACATTGCTGTAGCTAGCAGAAGGAAAAATCTGGAAAAAAAAAATCTGAACCCCTCCCAATACAGCCATTTCAGTCAAAGGGTTGGGTAGAAGCTAGATATGAGTGCTGAAGGTAACACCATGAGGCAGAGTCCCAGGTTCCAGAAGGGTAATGATAGAGACATGAACTAGAGGCAGGATGGTGACAAATAAGCTACACATTAAAAGCCTGGGAGCACCACATCCTGACCTTGTAGTTTCTGAGCCCTTGAGGCTGACACACCAAAGAGGTTGCAGAACATGCCCTGTCCTCTTCCACCTTTGCCCCAGGGAAAATTCCATACTCATTATACTGCATCTGCATTGTGGGTACAGCCCTGTAGGATGTAGGTTTGTATGGCATGATGGTTTGTAGTACAAACCTTGTGGGATCCAAAATTCCCCCTCCTAACCTGTGGGAAGAATTCCCCACGTGACTGGAAGCAGCCTCCATTAGAGAACACCCCAAAGCACTTTACTGCTCCTCCTAGACCAGAGAAACCCAATAATATCCAATCCATAAGCAGCCTAGGGCCTGCCTCCACCTCATGGAACATGACCACTCTCCCACCTTGAGAGTCTGCTTCTGCTTTAATAAACTGCTTTGTGCTTGCTACTTTCCTTCTGGTGGTCTTTATTCCAGCATGGATCCCCTCATAAATCTTCCC
>ML106296.1:12199-32349 GCA_003697995.1 Taxidea taxus jeffersonii | reverse complement strand
AAATAAAATAAAATAAGAGCTAGAGATAGACATTATTTTTGAAGTATGATCTGTGTCGTTTCTTAACTGATAAGGTGGAGTTCAGTAAAGTTTGGAATAAATTTATTGTGTCTGTAGGCATGATAGTTTGTTACTATGCAGAGTGAAGGGAAAAGTAGTGTCCTTTACTAGAAAATAAAGCTTCCCTGAAGCCTATAGACAGGTCATACTGACTCTTGAGGTAGTCCCATAGAAAAGAGGGTACCTATAATATGTTTAATATATATTTTTAAGTTTTTATTTATTTAAGCAATATCTACCCACAGCATGGGGCTCAGACTCTCAACCTTGAGGTCAAGAGTCACATGCTCTTCCAGCCAGGTGCCCCATATGTTTAATATTTTTATTCCTCATTTGATAACCAACATTTAAGCTAAGGTGTTGTTTTTGTTCTGTCATAGTACAAGATTCTAGTAACTTTATTTAAAGTAGAACGAATTGAAGGTATTCCTCTGTTGTTCACTAATCTCTGGTGGCTCTCTCGCTGCTTGTCCCGCACTATTGACTGAATCCCAGCTCTCTGTCCTTTCACCCTGCCAGGAAGCCCAGGTACTCTCTCGTCTCATACCAGAAGTACAGTCTCAGAGTCTCAGACCTAACTGGGTACCATGATCTGTTTAATGTCCCATAGCCACCAAACCACAGGGCCCACTGTGGGTTCTTTCTTATCACTACATTAGACCAACTTCTTGATTCTCTGCCGGCTTTTTCCCACTCGGATGGACATTTTCTCTTCTACTCTCTAAGTATTTGCACTTTGTCTGCTTCCAGAAGTGTTTTATGTGATTTGTAACCAAATGTAAATATACTTAAGACTTTTAAGATGGAGGTGCCTGGGTGGTTCGTAGTGGCCACCTTTAGTTCTGGTCATGGTCCTGCCCGAGGTCCTGGGATTGAGCCCTGCAGTGGGATCCCTGCTCAGTGGGAAGCCTGCTTCCCTCTCTGCCCTCCCCACCCAACCTGTGCTTCCTGTCTCTCACTCCCTCACACTCTCTCTCTGAAATAAATAAATCTTTAAAAAAAAAAAAGACTTTTGAAACGAAAAGTCAAAAGCTAAAAGGAGAGGTGGTATAGAAGGAAGAGACATACATGTCCTAAGTGCCCAAGCTTATTCACCTACGAGGGTTCCTAGCTCTTCTTTAGAATAGTACTAATTCAAAGGAGATTATTACATGAAATCCTTTTACAGAATCCCACAACTGGGAGGGCCTTGAGGTCTGTAGCCCAGCCCACCAAGGTATCATATCCACTAGGTGGACTTTGTTCAGGCTCTGCTTAAATACCTCCATCACCAGAGAGCTCACTGCTTCCTGAGACAGTTTCGGCTTTCAGGCAATTAGTAGAAATGTCTTCCTTTTTGCAAGCTGAGCTCTTGTGTCCATGTAACTTTCCTGTTGGTTCTGGTTCTGCACGCTTTAGCCAGATAGAATAACTGAACCGAAGATAGAAATCAGCCTTTAATATGTGCCAAGTTTGTGTGTATTTTAAACTTAAAACCCTTGATTTATACAACCATTTCTAAATGTCATGATTCCAGATCCTGTACTATTCTGGGCTCCCCCGTTTTTTTCTCCTCTTATGCTTTGATTTTTAAAATTTATTTTTTTTATTCCTATCAAAGCAATACATGCATATATTTTTAAAGAGTCAGACATTTCTAGCTGGATTTTTTTTTAAGTCTCCCCCATTTTCTGTTGCCCTGAGGCCATCACTTTCAAATCTTTGAACTAAATCTTTTGCTTTTGCCTCAGTATCTCTAACACGCTTGTATTTCTACCTCCTGATTTTCTAGTTTCTGGCTTTAATTTTGGGCTCCCGTTACGGATGATGAAGATTGAGCTCTCTTTCAACACCATTCTTGGCCCCCTCCCTGGGAACACTTCTAGTGGCCCTTATCTGTTATCTAACCTCCTGCTATAGACGTGTCATCATTTTGTTTGGATCAGTATTTAGTCTTTACATCACGACTATGTAAACGTTCTTCATAGCTGGGTCACGTAATATGTCATCTATCTTACATAATCTTTTGTTGCTCTTGGAGATAATTGCCTTGTTTTGCTGTTTACCTAGTTTCCTATGCACTTAATGACTAATTTACCTCTAAATTCTTGCCTCCTTGTGTGAATTTCTTTGAGTCAGCTCAGATACCTTGGATACTCTTTTCAGTTTCTATTTCTGGACTCGATCTCTTCCATAGCTCCAGTCTGGGGTGGCCAATTTTCAGGCCTGCTGCAAAGCTCTTAATTTGAGATTTCCCTTCACATCCTACCAGGGATTATCTTGGTCTTTCTTGTGTTGGAGTCCCAGTTATCTGGATCCTGTGAACGTTTTAAAAGTTTAAAATTTTTTAAAATTTTAAAAGTTTAAAAATATTTAAAAATATTTCTAAAATGTCAGTGCGGCTTTCTTTTATTTTGTGAATCTGTGTAAGGAAAATGAAGGAAAGAGGGAAGAAGCTGTAATAGAACTGGAGGAAGAAAACTTCTTTTTTTGCCTTCAAACTGCAAGATCTGGGAAGAGTTCAGAACATCTTTCTGCTTGAAATGAGACCAGTGAATCTGATCAGCATGGTCGATTCAATATGCACTTATCTCTTCTCCTTCTCCAAACTCCTTGGTGTGGCATTAATGTAGGTCCAGATCACCTAGGTAGGATCTAAGGCCTAGGGATCCCTGAGGGCATGGGTGAGAAAAAGAGGTTGAAAACAGCAGAACTGGTTGATAGTGTATGTTAGGAGTAGGTAGACCTTTGGATCACTTCTCCAGCCAAGCAACTAGATGTACACACTGCCCTACAGTTTTCTATTTTTACATCTTACATTAAGGTCTGTGATCCATTTTGAGCTCATTTTTGTAGAGGGTTTGAGGTGTAAGTTGGGGTTTTTTTGTTTGCATTTTTGCATATAGGTATCTAATTATTCCAGTATAAGTTGTTGAAAATGCTGTGCTTTTCCATTGAATTGCACTTGTACCTTTTACAGATATCAACCATATATGTGTGGGACCTTTTCCGAGCTTTCTATTCAGTTTCATTCACCTGTTTTATGGTAGCTTTATATACTATATATCAAAGACAGGTAGTGTTATTCCTTTAACCTTTCCTTCTTTTTAGAGAACTGTTTTGGCTGTTATAGTTCTTTTATCTTTCCTTATACATTTTAGAATCAGCTTGTCAATATCTACCAAAAAAAAAAATTCCTGCTGGGGTTTTGATTTGGCTTCCGTTACAACTATATATCAATTAAGGAAGAATTGTCAAGTTGTCAAATAATACTGAATTTTCATATCTGTGATGGTGGCATATTTGTATTTGTATTGTGTGTATTTAAGCCTTTGTTTCTTTAATCAGTGTTAACTGTTCTGATCTTTTCTTAGTTTATTCCCTTGATTTGGTAAAATAACTCCTCCTATAGTTTCCTGAGAAAGGATACTTGAGATAATTTTTTTTTAATACTTTGCATGCCCTTATTCCTACCTCCTACCGATTTTACGTTTGGCTGGATGTAGAATTCTGGATTGGAAATTATTGTCCCTCAGCATTTAAAATGTGTTGTTCTTTTGTCATCTTTGCTTCTAGGGTGGCTGTTGACTCTGTTGCCATTCTGATTCTTGAGTTTTTGGTGTTCAATTAGTTTTATTCTCTCTGGACCCTTTTAGGATCTTCCTTTTAACCTACGTTCTGACATTTTTCAGTGCTGTGTCTTTTAAGGATCTGTTTTCATCTGTTACGCTGACTGCTGTGGAGTCTTTCAATCTGGAAATTTGTGTTTTGCAGTTGGAAAAATTTTCCTGAATTTTCTTTGATTCTTTTCCATCTTTTTCTCCTGTTTCTTAATTTTCTTCTTTCATTTCTTTTTTTTTTTTTTAATATTTTATTTATTTATTTGACAGAGATCACAAGCAGGAGAGAAGCAGGCAGAGAGAGGAGGAAGCAGGCTCCCTGCAGAGCAGAGAGCCCGATGTGGGGCTCGATCCCAGGACCCTGGGATCATGACCTGAGCCGAAGGCAGAGGCTTTAACCAACACTGAGCCACCCAGGCGCCCCTCTTCTTTCATTTCTGAACTCTGTCTTCTCCACATTCTGGTATATTTCCTCAATTTATCTTTCAGTGTTTTTTTTTTTTTTTAAAGACTTTATTTATTTATTTGACAGAAGAGACACAGTGAGAGAAGGAACACAAGTAAGGGACCAGCAGAGGGAGAGGGAGAAGCAGGCTTCCCACCGAGTGGGGAACCTGCAGGGAGCCCAATGTGGAACTTGATAGGACTCTGGGATCATTACCTGAGCTGAAGGCAGTTGCTTAACGAAATCAGTTAATTTCCTGGGGTATTTTATTTTGTTCTCTTCAACATTTTTTTTTCCGTATTTGCATCTTCTGTTCTTATCTCTCTGCACATATGTGTGCGCATTTGTTTTAAATTCAGTTCTCTATCTGCATCATCTGTTTCTTCAAGCTTTGCTCTGTTTGTCCCTGCATTCATGTTAAAACTTTCCTTAAATGTCTAATAATCTTAGCTATCTGCTCAGTATTGAAGTATGGGGCTCTGAAAGGTTGTTTGAAAGTATTGTATTCATTTGAGAATGGTAGACTGGGCTTCCACTGGAGGGTGGTCTGGCTGACCTGTTTCCTTGGGAAACACCCAGTGTCCATATCTTTTGGACTGGTCAGGTTTTCCCAAAGAAGTTTCTTCCTGTCTCTTGGAGGGCATTACTAGTCTGGTTGCCAGAGTTCTGGGACACAGCGGGGAAAGAAAGTTGGGTGGGAGTGGGTCTCTATTTAATATGTAAACCTCCACTTAACTTTTTTTTGTTTGCATGGGGTACCCCTGGCCACAGCCCTTCTGGGCAGACAAGGAACAGTTAGTTGCTCCATTGCACACAGGATGTAACTGCCCTTGGGCCTCCTTGCACTAAATTCTCCCATTCAACCTCCAGTTCCAGAAATACCTTATACCACTAATTCCTGAGGTTTGGGGTTTTTTTGTGCCATAAGTTGGTATGCTTCCTGGCTTTTCCACTGTTGACTCAGAATTTAGTTTTTTGGAGTTTTCTAGGTCAATTATCTCTCTACTACCCACTTCCAAGCTCCAAAGACTTTAAATCCTTTTACTGTCATTTTAGTGGCATTTTGGAAAGGAGCAGAGTTAAATGCATGTATTCAGTAGGCCAGCATTTACTGGAAGTACTCTCCAAGTCTCTTTTTTATCTTTATGAGTTCTAGGTTAACAGTTTCATTAGTGTGGTGCACAGAAAGGAGCTCACTAAACTAGACGAAGTCCATCCTTCTGGATTCTTCACATTGCCCAAGGTGGAATTAGCTTTTCCAGTAACTTCACTTACATTAGAAAAGCCCTAAGTCATTTTTTTTTCCTATCTTGCTGTTTCTGTAATGTTGGATTTTTAAAACATGAGGACAAAACTTGAATTTCCCTAGGAAATTAAAAGCTGTTGGTTTTGCCCAGTTTTGTAGACTTTCTTAAACTTTTGGAATTCTGGGGACGCCTGGGTGGCTCAGTTGGTTAAGCGGCTGCCTTCGGCTCAGGTCATGATCCCACTGTCCTGGGATCGAGTCCCACATCAGACTCCTTGCTTGGCAGGGAGCCTGCTTCTCCCTCTGCCTCTGCCTGCCTCTCTGTCTGCCTGTGCTCGCTCGCTCTCTAACTAATAAATAAATAAAATCTTAAAAAAAATTAAAAAAAAAAACCTTTTGGAATTCTGGCTTTATTATCCAGTATATTTAGTATTCCTTTCTTTTTATTTATTATTTATTTATTTATTATTTCTTAAGTTTTTATTACCTGATGATTGGGTCAACAAGCCAATTATGTCTTCATATTCATTTGGGAAAGGGCTTGTTGATTGTGGGGTTGACTGGCTGGCCCATTTCCACTGGAAAACCCCTATGTCATTATCCTTTAGTCTTAATACTGTTTATTGTTTATTATTATTATTTTTAAAGATTTTATTTATTTATTTGGCAGATAGAGATCACAAGTAGGCAGAAAAGCAGGCAGAGAGCGGGAGTGGGGGGTGGGGGAAGCAGGCTTCCCGCTGAGCAGAGAGCCTAGTGCAGGACTCAGTCCCTGGACCCTGAGATCTCGACCGGAGCCGAAGGCAGGGGCTTTAACCCACTGAGCCACCCAGGCGCCCCTATTGTTTAATTATTATTAAAAATATTTTTCATTTCTTTTCAGGACATCTCTAACTGGTAATTTCTTTCCTCAAGACCATTTGAGCGGTTCTGGGGTGCCTGGGTGGCTAAGTGAGTTAAGCCTCCAACTCTTGATCTCAGCTCAGGTCTTGATCTCAGGGTCATGAATTCAAGCCCAGAGTTGGGCTCCATGATGGGCATGGAGTCCACTTAAAAAAAAAAAATGCTCATTTGAGCAGTTCCAAATGTATTTGACACTTATTTGTGTCCACTTTCCCCCATCTTATCTTCAGAGATAGTATTAGATGAGATCAACACATTTTAGTAAAATTCAGCTGTATCATGTTCCCCAATCATGTCAGACAAGGACATGACATTAACCAGGAATGGCTTGCCCAGGTATATGTGCTGGCTCTTATAGTTTACCTCTTATTTTTTTTTTAAAGATTTTATTTATTTGACACAGAGACAGAGATCACAAGTAGGCAGAGAGGCAGACAGAGAGAGGAGGAAGCAGGCTCCCCACCGAGCAGAGAGCCCGATGTGGGGCTCCATCCCAGGACCCTGAGATCATGACCTGAGCCGAAGGCAGAGGCTTTAACCCCTGAGCCACCCAGGCGCCCCTACCTCTTCTTAAGAGCCCTCAAGCCCTCTTTTGTTAATCTGCACTAGAATTTTACTCAGAGTTGAAGTTATGTTCAATTGCAAAGTTTGTGACATTCACTTCATTCTCCTTTCTAAAAGTGGGGATGCTGACATGTTTCCTCTGGTTCTCTGCCATTGCGGAGGGCATATAGATGTCTATATGTCTAGATGACCAGGATGTGAACTGTCCCTTAAGTTAAAATAAGACACTGCTTTATCCCTGTGTTCTCAGCATACTGCACCCCTCTGATATGGAAGACACTCCATAAATGTTAGAGTGAGTTTGTGTTTTGAGATAGCTTGGGGTTCTTTCTGGACTTCCTCACCTATTCACCTATTGGGCTTCAGTGTTTCCAACTCAGTGTTGAGTTACATCCTACTAAATTTTGGTAAGACTTCTAAGGGTGTACTTTCTCACTTGTGTTTATAGTGTCAAGATTTATATATTTAAAAAAAAGCCTTTTCAGAGTACCTCTTGGTGTTGCAAGCGTTTTGCTGGCTTTTGGATCTATGGTGAAGAAAAGACAGCTCCTGCTCTCATGGAGCTCACCCAGTAGGGAGAAAGCATTGAAGTGCCAATGGTAAAGTTGTGCACGGCCCCTCCTGTGCATGTGTTGTCTGGACATTGGAAGTCATATGTGGGATACTTCTCCCCCCCCACCAACCAACATTGTCTCCTTGGACTGCCTCTAGTCTTTCTTTAGGTATCATATCAGGCATGTACTAGCTTTGCTGCCACTACCCTAGTCTGAGTTAACATTGTCTTGTGCTCAGGGGCCTTCACTCCTTTTTCCACACAGCAGTCTGTGTGATCAAAAAGCAAACTCAGATCCCATCTTGCCTGCACCCAGAACCCTCCAGTAACTTCCATCACACTGAAGTGTGATATCCAGACTTCCTTTCTGCCTCGGTCTGGCTCTGCCTGCCTCTTCAGCTCCCCTCTTGCCGGTCCCTGTTCGTTCTGTTCTGGCCAGATTCACTGTTTTCAGACATGCTGAGATCCTTCCCTGTCAGGGCCTTGCTTTTCTTCTCTCTGCCTGACGGGACCCTCAGATTTGTCAGCCTTGCTCCGTCGGTTCTGAGATGACCCTTCTACTCCAACCCTGTCATGGGCTAATTCTTACTTGGTTGTATGTTTCTTTAAGCTGATCATCACCTGAGCTTATTTACATGTATTTACTGGCTTTCTCCCTCTGTAAGCTCCACGAGGACCAGGATTTGTCTGGTTGGTTGAATGCTGTGTCCCCAGTGTGGCACCAGGCTGTGGCAATTGGGAGATGGTCAGTCAGTGTTTCCTGTAGGATGAATGATGCGTTACAGTATTGGTTTACATCATGGCTTCTACCTCTCCATGATTAGTTCAATGCCCTTTTGATGAGATAGGCCTGTCTGTGAGCAAACGCATTCTTCCATACTTAATAAGGTGCCTCCTGGTAGAGTTGCATCTTAAACCGTAAAAAACTAAATTCTGTTCTTTGATGCTGTTTGTGTAACTAGTGGTTAATTTTCCACCTGTTTCCTAGTCCTGTCAGAATAATAGATAAAAAGACCAACTGTGGCTCTAACTCCTTGGGTTTCATAATTCCTAGATGCATTTCTCAGGTTTCTGCTGCTAGGCTTTTAGTGTCACATACTTTTTTTCTTCTTTTTTCTTTTTTTTTTTAAGTAATCTCTCTGCCCAGTGTTGGTCTCAAACTCATGGCCCTGGGATCAAGAGTCATATACTCTACTGACCGAGCCAGCTAGGTTGCCCCAGTATCCAGTAATCTTGACAGGCTTTCACTTACTCTTGGATTCCTCCTGTTGAAACTTGTTAGACTTGTTAATTTTCTGGTAGCATGGTATGATGGTTTTCTAGAAGATTCTGCAAATCCTTTGTCTTCTATTTATCTTATGGCTCCTCTGGTATAGATGTTTCATTCCCTTCTTCCTCAGTGTTCTTGTTTAATGGTATCTTTTTTTTAAATCACCACCAGCTGGTCATGGGAAACACTTTGTGAAGCAAAAGGAATGGAATTTGGTCTTGAGAAAGAATAATAACTTGAGTGGGAGATAAGTAAAGGAACTCTGGCCTGTAAGAATGGCACAAGCGGAAGAACAGAAGGGCACAGTGCACAGTGTGTTTTGCAGAAGTGTTCTGGGATGACTGGAGTATGTGTTTATCAGTAGTATGGGATCTGGCTGAAAGATAGACTGTGACTTTAAATGAAGGCTCAGGATTATGGGGTTTCTGTATTCTTTCTCATAATATTTTTATATTCTTTTTTTTTAAAGATTTTATTTATTTATTTAACACAGAGAGATCGAGATCACAAGTAGGCAGAGAGGCAGGCAGAGAGAGAGGAGGAAGCAGGCTCCCCGCTGAGCAGAGAGCCCGACGCGGGGCTTGATCCCAGGACCCTGGGATCATGACCCGAGCCGAAGGCAGAGGCTTTAACCCACTGAGCCACCTAGGCACCCCTATTTTTATATTCTTAGTGTGGGAATTATTTTGTCCTTTTTACATACTAGTTGAAGGTGAAGATCTCTTAATTTTTTTCCTGTCTTCAACAGCACCCTACCTGGTAGCTTGCACATAATAGGTGTTCAGTGTTGAGTTGAATTGAATTCTGATAAGAAGATTTAGTCTCCCCAAAAATCTAGAAGGCCAGACTTTATCTATTGAATTAATCTAAAGAGAGAGATAAATGATTTTGTAATGCATACCTCATATGCATCTGTACTGTGGATGTTCTTTTTTTTGGCATCTGTGCTTATTACACATCGCTTTTCCATTTATAATCTATGTTATCACAGCAAGCAGTGCTGGCATCAAGGAGGGGCCTGGGGGATATTTAGCTTTCTCAGTATCTCCATCAAGTTCCTTTTTTTTTTTTTTTTTAAGATTTTATTTATTTAAAAGAGGGCTAGAGGGAATGAACAGTGGGAAGGAGTAGAGGGAGAGAGAGAAGCAGACTCCCACTGAGCAGGAAGCCTGATGTGGGGCTCGATCCCAGGATCCCGGGATCATGACCTGAGCTGAAGGCAGGTGCTTAACCGACTGGGTCACCCAGGCACCCCAAGTCCCCATTCTTGATAGGACAGTTAATGTATTCATAATCTCCAGTGTGTTCCTGGACAGGGGCATCTTCATGTACCCCCTTCCAATCAGGGATTGCTTCTGTTACCTCCAAGAAGAAAAATCTGGAGCCACTATGAATTATCTGTGTTAGGTATAGGGTCCTGTTCATAGATGAGAAAACCAGTTGATAGAGGTCAAAGTCTAAGATTATTTAGCAAACAAATGACCTGGAGTTAGAACACAAGTCTTTGGTTGTTTTTTCTCCTCTCTGTCTTAGGTGTCCTAAATCCCACACAGAGTTGATGGGTGCCTTGGCCAGTTGAAAAAAAAATGCAGTTTGTGCAGCAGTGGCTAGTCCATGTGCTGAAAGAAGGCCTTTCCCGTCTGCTGAGGGTTTAGGCAGATTCAAAGCCTCTGGCCTTTCTTGTGACATGTGCATGAAAATAAATAAGAAAAAGAAAAAGGGGCACCTGGGTGGCATAGTTGATTTAGCATCCCACTCTTGGTTTTGACTCAAGTCATGATCTTAGGTTTATGAGATCAAGACCTGTGTGGGGCTCAGTGCTCTGTGGGGAGTCTGCTTGAGATTCTTTCCCCCTCTTTCTCCTTCTGCTTCTGCCCTGCTCGTGTGTGTACCTGCACTCTCTCTCTCAAATGAATAAATAAATCAAATAAATAAAATCATTGAAAAATAAATATTTATACCACATTAAATATTATGTTAAAATAATTCCATTCAGCGTGTTTAAGTTTTTAATTTTCCCGTATTTTCACCAGTGACATTGTAATTCTGAAAAGGGCTTTCTCCATTGGGCATAAACTGGAACTAAGACTGGTAACTTTGACTAGAGGAAGAGTCAACCATAGTTTATTTCTAAGACAAGATGCTGATGAATTAGAGATGGAGGTTTTATTCCTGATTGTCAGTGTAGACAATATGGACTGTATTTTGCTTTTATTAATACTTGTCAACTAGGTTTTTCTACCCACCCCCCCAACCAGTTCTGACTGAACACGTAGCCCATTGATTTGAAAAATCCGTATGTAAACTCAGGATGCTGGGCTTTATATCATTTCATGGTGGATGATTTGTGTAAAATTGCAACTGAGTGAATTTCATTCAAGCAATGAGAGTCTTGAAGGTGTGAGTCCATTGTGAAAAAGTATTATGTTCTGTGTATATTGTCTCCTTCTTAACCTGCAGTTGCAGAGCAGTAATAATTCAAGCCATTGATACCCATCAGTATCCTAGTTCATTAACCCATTTAGCATTGCTCTTAAATTATAGTTTTTGGGGTGCCTGGGTGGCTCAGTTGGTTGAGCAGCTGCCTTCAGCTTAGGTCATGATCCTGGAGTCCCGGGATCGAGTCCCGCATCGGGCTCCCAGCTCCATGGGGAGTCTGCTTCTCCCTCTGACCTTCTCCCCTCTCATGCTCTCTCTCACTCTCTCTCTCTGAAATAAATAAATAAAATCTTTTAAAAAATTATAGTTTTTGTTTTTCCTCAACAGAATGTGCCTGATTTTTAGTAATATTAATAATAAATTACTTTTCCTGCCTCAGGGTCTTTAGAATCAGACAGCGTATTTTAGTTTTAAGGAGCTTTCAACCCCATGTCTTCTGTGTTTTATCTGCACCACAGCCACGTGTGAATGGGTATGGTAGTTCTCGGAGTTATTATTTCTCTATGCATTCAAGTATATTTCACAGGGCTGAACGATAGGGTAGGTTAGGAACACTGACATTGAGGTTAGAGATAAAGGTAGTGAATAAGGCTAATAAAAACAAAGGATATGCTCATTATAACAAACTCTTTATGCATTCGTTAGATAAATCCCTAATTCTCATTTTATTGGATGTTTTCCTATGAGCAATACGAAGCTTCTTCTTTCACACTTTTATCCTGTTGAGCTGTGTATCTTTTACACCAGCATTCGATTCAGAATTCCCTCTGGATTCTGCCCTCCGTTTATTCATGTGGTCTTTGTCCACTGAGTAAGATGGTACTTGAGGCATGTTGACTTTTTCAAATAAGCATCTTACTCCTGCCTCACTGCTTTTACTTATGATGGTCTCCTTTATTTGGAGTTTTTTACCCTTCTGTTCAATTCTGTCCTGATGAACCAGCTCGTATTCCTTCCTTTACAGAAGTGGTTCTCTTTAATCTATACTGATCACTCTCATCTCTGAACATTTAGCATGTAATCATCTCACTAGTCTGAGTATCGTTATCTAAGTGTTCTTTGTCATCTACCTACAGAAATACTGACTTCTTAAAGTCCTAGAAATGAGGCCCTGTCACTCTGGGCATGAAGCAAGTTCTCATGCCCAGAATTTAATTAATATATTATAGAATCAAATAACAGTAACACCTATTTATCAGCTTACTTTGATAGTTGTTATCTGTTTACTTTGCTGCATGTGGTGCTGTGTGTTTTATACCTATTATCATTAGTCTCACATGGTTACAGATGAGAAATTAAGGGCGCATTGGTTAAGTGAGTTGCTCCAAGGTTAGATAGTAGCTTCTTTGTACTAGAGCCAGGGTTTGTAAACAGGTTTGCCACGTTTCACAACCGGTGTTCTTGGTACTGTGTGAAACTCTTTGTACCTTTAATTCAAACGTGTGTGTGTATAACTGAAGGAATAAAGTAGGAGTCTTAAGTTTCTTTGAACATGATTTTCTTTGGTAGACAGTGAAGGCTACTATCCCATAACATTATCATGGGTCCAGGTTGTGAAGGATAGTAATTTTGCTGTTCCTGTCCTCAAAGCACTTGAATCTAATTGGGTAATATAGGCATATGTATTGTTACCTACATACAAGGAAGGACGGGATAATATCTATAAAAGGAAAGTAAATAGTCATGTAGGTCCATGGAAGAGATTATCATTTCCAACTGGAGGAATTAGGGATGATATCAGAAGCTAGCATTCTGGGATAGAAGTTGGAAAGAAGATTGTGTTGAATTTGGACTTTGGAACTTCGAGATTCGGGCTCAGTTTCTTACACCATCACTTACTAGCCAGATAACCTTGGGAAAATTAGCCAATAGCTCTGATTTTTCTTCCTTTAGTAACACTTACCCCCTAGGGGTTAATGAGAAGACTCTAGGAAAAAAATTACATGTGCATCTCTTGGCATTGTGCCTAGTATGTAATAAGCACTCAGTAAATGTTAGCCAAAGTAATTTTGTTAATGAAAAGGTCATGAACAAACACTTAGAAGAAGCTTGAAGGTGACTGTTAAGTTTGTGGAAGGGCTTAGTCTCTTTGGGACACAGTGGGCTGAGCCTTGAAAGGAAAATAGGAAATTTCATCCTTAGACTATTATTGCCTCTTCCTTAGACAAATACAGCCTTTAGAGTTTTGTTTTTTGAATTGTTTTGACAGGAAGTGATGTCTTATAACCTGAATTTTAGGAAAATAAATTATAAGAATGGGAAAACTAGACTGAAGATAATTGGAGGGGTATAGGGAAGACTGGCTGATGATGCAGCAGACTAGGGGAGAACTGATCAGAATCCAAACCAGAGCCAGTTGGGGAGGAGTAAGGGGGAACAAGAATGTGAGACCTTGTAGGGACAGGAATAACCTCTTGTTACTTCACCTCAAGATTATATGCACTAACACCGAAATGTATGAGTTTTGTTTTTTTTTTTTAAAGATTTTATTTATTTGAGAGAGAGAGATAGAGATAGTGACAGAGAACTCCAGCCGGGAGGAGAGGGAGAAGCAGACTCCCTGCTGAGCAAGGAACCCGATGTGGGGCTGGATTCCAGGATTCTGGGATCATGACCTGAGCTAAAGGCAGATGCTTAACTGACTGAGCCACCCAGGCACCCCTGAAATGTATGTATTCTTATTGTTCAAACTATAAAATCTTCATGTGCTCATTGTAGAGAAGAGCTTAGAGTGAAATAATCATTTATAATTCTAGCACATAGAAACAACCACTATGTGCTTTTATTTATTTATTTATTTATTTATTTATTTATTTATTTTTAAAAAGATTTTATTTATTTATTTGATAGACAGAGATCACAAGTAGGCAGAGAGGCAGACAGAGAGAGAGGAGGAAGCAGGCTCCCCAGAGAGCAGAGAGCCCGATGCGGGGCTCGATCCCACGACCCTGGGATCACGACCTGAGCCGAAGGCAGCGGCTTTAACCCACTGAGCCACCCAGGCACCCCTGCTTTTATTTATTTTTTTAAAAATGTACTTATTTATTTAATGTGTGGGTCCATATGAATTTTATTTATTTGAGAGAGAGAGAATGGGTAGGGAGAGGCAGAGAGAGAGAGAATCTCAATGTGGGACTTACTCCTGTGACCCTGAGATCATGACCTGAGCCGAAATCAAGAGCTGGATATTTAACCGACTGAGCCACACAGGTGCCCATCCCTTCCAAATTTAGAATGTCTTTCATACATAATTTTGGTTGAAATATTGATTTATTCTAATCTTCACATCACTTCATGTCCATGTAAATGTATTTACATTTACATTTTACATTTACATTTACAAATGCATTTACATGCATTTACATACATAAATGTATGCTGTATTAAGGTGGTTTCCCTTCATTTGTTTTGGGGTATTCGTATTTTGTTGTGTTAGGTCTGGAAGATGTGGGGTTTTTTTTGTTTCGTTTTTTGTTGTTGTCGTTGGTGGTGTTTTAAGAGCCCTTGAGCAGAGGGAGGGGGAGAGGGAGACAGAGAATCTCAAACAGACTCCATAGTCTGTCTAGAGCTGGCCGCAGGGCTTGATCCCAGGACCCTGAGATCATAACCTGAGTGGAAATCAAGAGTCAGGCACTATTTGACCGAGCCACCCAGGCAGTCCTTAAATTTTTATTTGGAAATAATTTTAAATTTACAGAAGTTGCAAAGAATACAGAATGTTCCTGTATTCCCTTCATTCAGCTTCCTCTATGTTAACATCTTACATAAAATTTATACATTTATTAAAACTAAAACTAAGAAATTAATGTTGGTACAATACTATTAATTAAACTACAGCCTTTAGGGACGCCTGGGTGGCTCAGTTGGTTAAGCGGCTGCCTTCGGCTCAGGTCATGATCCCAGCGTCCTGGGATCGAGTCCCACATTGGGCTCCTTGCTCGGCAGGGAGCCTGCTTCTCCCTCTGCCTCTGCCTGCCTCTCTGTCTGCCTGTGCTCGCTTGCTCTCTCTCTAACAAATAAATAAAATCTTAAAAAAAATAAACTACAGCCTTTATTTGGGTTTCCCCACTGTTGTGTTTTTTTTTTTCTATCGATGCAATCTAGAATCCCTTACTGCATTTAACCATTTTATCTTAGTTAACTCCTGCAATCTGTGGCTTTCCTTGTATTTCATTGCTTTGTCCTTATTGAAAAGTAAGCATCTATGCTTTTGAAGTAATGAATTTTAGGCTTTCCCACTATCCAAAAGTAGAGCATTCCCATGAAACCTTTTGTAAGCTCGAGATGCTGAAGAAACAATTACCATTTCATAAGATGAAAATCCTCTTCGAATTTCTTTCATTTGAGAAATATAAGAACTAGTGTAGTTCTTTGGTAAATCAAACTTTTGGATAACAGGGAAAACCTGTGTATAATTTGAAATCCACTTATGGTGGGCCCATAGGAATTTTAAATTCTTTTTTTTAAAGATTTATTTTATTTTTTTAAAGAGGTTATTATTTATTTTAATTAGTTAAAATTTTAAAACATTTTAATTAATTTATTTGATAGAGTGATCAAGAGAGAGAGGGAGAAGGAGCAGGGGTAGGGGCAGAGAGAGAGGGAGAAGCAGACTCCCGCTTATCAGGGAGCCTGAGAGGGGGGCTCAGTCCCAGGACTCTGCGATCATGACCTTAGCCCAAGGCAGACGCTTAACTGAGCCATCCAAGTGCCCCTATTTATTTATTCTAGAGAGAGAGCATGAGCAGGGGGAGGGGCAGAAGGAGAGAGAGGGGAAGCTGGCTCCTAGCTGAGTGGGGATCCCAACATAGGGCTCAGGCCCAGGACCCTGAGATCATGATCTGAGCCGAAAGCAAGTGTTGGACACTTAACTGACTGAGCCACCCAGGCACCCCTAAATATTTTTTAAGATGATTAATAATGACATAAAACAGATTTATGAAATTAAGATTTCAGAATTAATTCAAAATCATTTTGAAAAATGATTTAATAAGCTTGTTAATCCTCAAACTGCAAAATTACAGGTTGCAGGCCTGGAACTAGTCAAATAGCATTCTTGATGCATTGATAGGAATTTGGAGTTTAAGAAACAACCATACTCGGGTGGGAGTTAAGGTGGTAGGAAAAGAAAAAATGAAACAAGATGGGATCGGGAGGGAGACAAACCAAAAGAGACTCTTAATGTCATAAAACAAACTGAGGGGGGAGCGGGGGAGAGGGGTTGGGAGAGGGTGGTGGGGTTACATTATATGTTTAAATAAAGCTTAAATAAAAAGAAAAAAAAATTAAAAAAAGAAAGAAAGAAAGAAACAACCATACTCTACAGCTATTGAGTATGTAGTCAGGCACATTTCAGTTTGTCCTGACTTTAGGGTTACATCACAGATGTAAAGCTCTAGTGTTAATTTCAGCCCTTTCATGAAAAAGTATGTTTTTACAGTATCAGGAATGGTAAACACATTCTAGAAATGAGTTTATGTCAGAAGTTTTAGGATCACTTTATTTATTTTTTTGTAAAGATTTTATTTATTTACTTGACAGAAATCACAAGTAGGCAGAGAGGCAGGCAGAGAGAGCGGGAGGCAGGCTCCCTGCTGAGCAGAGAGCCCAAAGTGGGGCTCGATCCCAGGACCCTGAGACCACGACCTGAGCTGAAGGCAGAGGCTTAACCCACTGAGCCACCCAGGCGCCCCTAGGATAACTTTAAACTTGTAAGTTCATCTTCACACTGTCCTAAATATTGACTTGTCGATTAAATTTTGCCTTTGGCTCTTGCTTTTTGTTCATGAACATGTGAGCCATGCCAGTGGGACAAATGCTTGATAATTCAGGCCTGTCCCTGAAGGATGCACTTTAAAGGTAACCACAGATATTCTTTTGAGATTAATTTGTAAGATTCTCTCATTTTTAAATTCAGTGATTCCATTGAGTAAAGGGGTTCGTCAGCCTTGGAAAAATGAATGCAGTTGCCATGGGCTTGATTCACTTGTCCGGTTTGAGTCAGTACACTTGTATTTCGTTTGGTCCTATCAGTAGTGCTCCAGGGTTTTTTTTTTCCCCTGCAGTTTCAGTTTTGGTGTGTTCACATGTCTTGTCACATCATGGAGGAACAATCTTGTGAGTCACCAGGGGGTCTGACAAGTCGAGCCACTCAAAGCCCTTTAATTCCAAGTGTCCTTGATCTGAGGAAGCAGCTCAGTAAATCTTTTAAATAAGTTTTCACAGCCCAGCCATATGCTTGCATTAAAATAAAGGAAACTTTTGTGCACTGCTTCACCTTCTTCCAAATATTCCTTGCGTTTGTGATGGTGCAGGCCATAACCTGGAGTTATAATCTGTCACTTCCTTCATCACTTCATGCAGTGAACCTGATTCATTCATTAAGTAGTAATTGAGTTCAGTATGTTCCATACGCCAGCAACTCTTGTAGGTACCCGGGAGACAGCACAGCAATAGGCTTTTTTTTTCTAGTGGACAGGGAAGGTGCACCACATAAGTAAAATACACAGTGTAGCAGATGGAGATACATGCTATGGGGAATAATAAGGAAGTGGAAATAGAGAGAGAGAGAGAGTGTGTGTGTGTGCGCGCGCGCGCGTGCGCATGTGCGCGGGGGTGGGGGGGTGCAATGTTCCGAATGGTGGTCGGGGGAAGCTTCACTAAGCTGACGACATTTGAGCAAAAGCCTAAGGGAAGTGAGGGGGAAAGCCAGCTTGATTACCCAAGAAAGGACTACTCTAGGCAGAGGGAACTCTGAATTGCAAACGTCAGGATTTGGTAGCAAGCCTGAGAGACGAGAGGGCCAGGAAGGCCGTCCTGGTTGCAGGTATGTGTAGAGGGAAGGGGACAGCTCAGAGGTGCGTGGTGCTGGAGCACCTCGCGTGCTGTTCAGCCGTCCTACGAGCTGGCCTTTGCTCTGAGTGATGTTGGAAAGCATTGTGGGGTTTTGAGCAGAGGAATAATGTGATCTGGCTTTCCGATGAAAAGGTTTTCATTTTATTGAAGCTAGTGTTAAGGGGTCAAGGATAGAAGCCAATAGAAGGCTGTTGTAATTCAGGTATGAGATAATGGTGGCTTGAACAAGGGTGGTAGAAATGGTCAGATTCTGGACATATTTGGAAGATAAGAGACATTAGCATTTCTTTCTTTCTTTCTTTTTTTTTTTTTATTACAGAGAGAGATAGAGAGGGAACACAAGCACCAGAGAACTGTGGAGGGAGAAGCAGTCTTCCCGCTGAGCAGGGAGCCAGATATGGGGCTCCATCCCAGGATGCTGGGATCATGACCTGAGCTGAAGGTGGAAACTTAACAACTGAACCACCCAGGCGCCCCAGACATTAGCATTTCTTAATGAATGGAATATGTGGTGTGGAGAAGGCCAGCAGGTTTTCAGTCTGGACACTTGGGAAGATGGAATTACTATTTGCAGAGATGGGGAAGGCTGTGTTTGTGGAGCAGGTTGTGTGGGGGTTCAGGAGTTTTGGTGGGGACTGAGTGCCTCGTGAATGAGATGATGGGGCCAGGTGTGGCCACCGCCCTTGCTTGAATGTACTTCAGAAATTTGCATATGCCCTCTCTCTTCACTGCAGGTACTCTGCCTATGACAAATGATTTAAACTTTTCAATATTTAAATCAAGCATCTTAAATTCCTTGATGGCAAGTACTTTGTGTCTATTAGCTGTCTGGGTTAAAAAAGAACCTCATATCTCAAGTGGGCTTTACTGTGCTAAGTAGGTTGCAGTAGACCTGATGGGTCTGGAATATGGATGTTTCTGCTGCCACACCATATAGATAAACCTGGAAAAGACAAGCAAACCAAAACAGAACAAAACTAAGACTTAACAGAGCGCCTGGATGGCTCAGTCGTTAAGCATCTGCCTTCAGCTCAGGTCATGATCCCAGGCCCACATCAGGTTCCCTGCTTGGTGGGAAGCCTGCTTCTCCCTCTCCCACTCCCCCTGCTTGTGTTGCCTCTCTCACTGTATCTCTCTGTCAAATAAATACATACAAAATCTTAAAAAAACAAAAAACTAAGACTTAACAATTTAAAAGTAAAATAAACAACCTCATGTTGTGCAAAATCAGGCTCTCAAACCAACAAGGCTGATTGGAGAAATGGAGTTGGGACAGAACACTTAAAACTGAGGAACTTTTTAACTAACAGAAGTAGTAGTCCTACTAGAAGTATTAAGAAAAAATTAGAGTTTACTGGTGTTGCACCCAGTATGGCAGTGAGAAACTTCTTTGTAGCCTTACACTCCTGTGCTCAGGCTTTCTTCTTTGGAGAAGTGGGTCTTAGGGGGTATTTGCTTTTAATAGAACTCTTTTCATCAAAATTAAAAATCTGATCCAGGCTATATAGCCTTCATTAATCCATGGTTGTAATACATGGAGAAATGTCTTTGCAGCTTCCTTATCTGCATTTACAGTTTTGCCAGATAGTTTAGAAGATGGAAAGTGCCTGGGTGGCTCAGTCAGTTAAGCATCTGCCTTTAGCTCAGGTCATGATCCCAGGGTGCTGGGTTCAAGTCCCTCATTGCACTACTTGCTCAGCAGAGAGCCTGCTTCTCTCTCTGCCTGCTGTTCCCTCTGCTTGTGCTTTCTTTCTGACAAATAAGATCTTTAAAAAATAAAGATGGGAAGTGTCATTGTATTTGAAGCCAATGAATCAGCCACCCCTTAAAAATAAGTCACTTCTGTAGATTTTTCAGCTCCCCCCCCACTTAAGGTCTTACTAAGGCTTTCTCTTTAATAATCATGAGAAAGTACATGGGAGCCAATGTGACTTTTTCATTATGCAGATGTCATTCATCTATTGCCAGTTGTGTGTGAGATAATGCGTGTCAAAGAAACACATTGTGGCAGAACAGATTGTACCTGATCTAGGACTCCTGACTCCTGAGAGCTGACCATACAATCCAGGACCAAACTTAGAGCTATCTCTTTATTAGATAGTCTAGAATTTTTCTGTTTAAAATAAAGTATTCAGGGAAGGTGCCTAGGTGGCTCAGTGGGTTAAGCATCTAAGTCTTGATTTTGGCTCAGGTCGTGATCTCAGGGTGGTGAGATA
>ML106296.1:0-11799 GCA_003697995.1 Taxidea taxus jeffersonii | reverse complement strand
TGTGTGTGTGTGTGTGTGTGTAATGGTAAGTATATAAGAAATCAATAGAGCTTTCTCAAGTGTTGACAATAACCAGTTAGAAACATAATAGGAGGAACATCCCTTCAGTATAGTAACAACAAATATAAGATACCTAGAAAGAGCCCTAGTAGGAAATATGTGGTAGTGAAATCAAGAATACCATAAAACTTGAGATTTTTAAAGTAAAACTTGAATAAACTAGAGGGACGTACCTTGTTCATGGATGCCAAAACTGGAAGAGTGAGATGTCATTTTTTTTCCCAGTTAATTTACAAATCTAACATGATCTGAGTAAAAATTACATACATTTTTGGAGGGACTTGAGAAAATGATTCTAAGTAATAAAGGAGAGACTAATATCAGATAATAAAACTTAACATATAGCAGTCAATTGTGTGTTACAGTTTAGCATAGTAGTCATGATGTCAGGTGTTGGAGGTAGAGTACTGGGATTCCAGGCAGGGGACCATGGCCCAGTTACTTAATCCATCTACTTCTGAGTCTTCTCACCTGTGAAGTGTGAGATCAAATGAGATAATGTAATAAAAGGCCGAGCAAATTGCTGGTACATGGGAAGTACCAAAATATGGTAGTTCTTGTTTTGTGTTGACACAAGAGTAAAAATAGGTCAGGGGAAGAGAATGTATAAACCTGAGACCATAATATAAATAATAATTGATTGTTTATTAAAAGCCATTTTGAATCAGACAGCTGATTAGATATTTAGGTTAAAAATCATGGATAAGCTCATATTACACATCAAAATAAATTTTATGGAACCATAAACAAGTAGAAGAAAAAAAAAATGTATCAAATAGTTAAGAGCTTAAAAGCAGCAAGCAAAGGTCCAAAGTCAGATTGATTTGCCTAGACAAAAAATTTATTTCTGGGGCACCTGTGTGACTGTGTTGGTTAAGCAACTGCCTTCGGCTCAGGTCATGGTCCTGGAGTCTTGGAATCGAGTCCAGTATTGGGCTCCCAGCTCTGTGGGGAGTCTGCTTCTCCCTTGAACTTCTCCCCTCTCATGCTCTCTCTCACTCTCTCTCTCTCAAAGAAATAAATAAAATCTTTTGAAAAATTTATTTCTGTATAAAGGAGAAACTCACATGTTGGGTGATAAACTAAGGCATAGGTAGTGGTGTCTTGGTAAATATATAATAACCAGCCCTGTGAGGGAGGGAAAAAAAAATTCCCAGGTGTGTCACATTGGCAGGTTTCCTTGGTATAAATTCTTCCAGCATATTGATTTCAGGCTACCAACATTAAGTCAGTGAGTGGAAACTGGGAAGGGATGTTCATTGTTGGCTATCATGAGCCTGGTGCAAGCTGGCTGCAGCACACCACTTGCTCAAAAATGGCACAGAATGCCGAGAAACCACCTAGAGATCATCCCAGGCCCGAGCACATTCCTGCTGGAAACCACCTTCCCAGGGAAGCATCGGATAGAGATAACTGAGAATAAAAATCTACTCATTGTATTATGGAGAATACTCTGAACTAGAATTGCACGGGGATTGCACGGGGTATGTGGGGTGGGTAGGGCCCATCCTGGGAGCAGCCTCTTTGGAAACAAAATGATATATTGGTTGAGGACCAAAGGTGGGGCAAGGTGTTGGTAGGCAAACGCTTAGCAGAAAAAGAATACTTAGAAGAATGGACCAGAGCCGAGGTTGTTTTTCCCTTGGTTTCTTCTGAAGCTCTTGGTACTCTTGGTAGTGGCACACGTGTTTTATTATTTTCTGTCCCTGCATATTTATATTCTTTTTTTTTTTTTAAAGATTCTATCTATTTACTTGACAGAGATCACAAGTAGGCAGAGAGGCAAGCAGAGAGAGAGAGACAAAGAAGCAGGCTCCCCGCTGAGCAGAGAGCCCGATGTGGGGCTCAATCCCAGGACCCTGAGACCATGACCCGAGCCAAAGGCAGAGGCTTAACCACTGAGCCACCCCGGCGCCCCCCTGCATATTTATATTCTTTTTTTTTTTTTTTAAGATTTTATTCATTTATTTATGAGAGAGAGAGAGAGCGCGCACAAGCTCAGGCAGAGTGGCAGGCAGAGGCAGAGGGAGAAGCAGGCTCACCGCTGAGCAAGGAGCCCGATGTGGGACCCGATCCCAGGACGCCGGGATCATGACCTGAGCCGAAGGCAGCTGCTTGACCAACTGAGCCACCCAGGCGTCCCCATATATATATTCTTATCTCTGTGTTTTTTATTTTCCTTTGGATATTGTTCAGTTACTGTCTATAGTAGTTTTCGTAAGTGTGGTCACCAGGAAGACCAGTCATGGTGGGAATGATGATGTGTGAGAGCATGAAATCTTGTGTTTAGACAGTGATGAAGTGAGCCATACGCTTTTTTATGGTAGACTCAGAGGCCAAAGACATGTCTCATTATGATCAGAGAATGATGGTATTGTCAGAAAGGGAGGCTTCAAGGTCTGGAGACTTGGGGTCCTGTCTCATCTTTGTTGGATTTTGGGATTCCATCAGGGGCTTGTACTCTGGTCCACAGTAGATTGCTAGCTTTGTTATTTGGTAACCCAGTCTCACATTTATCATCTCAGATGATATCTGGATGATCATATATGGAGTTCTAATAGTTTGAAAATAGGATTTAATTGGATTTCAAGGAAGTGGAGACTTACTGCATATGGGAGCAATATGGCTAGAAGTTGTATAGTTGCTTGAAGCCTATGATTGAGAGTCATTATATACTTTTAGGCAGTAAAGAACCAATTGGTATGCAGTGAAATAGGGGCATGGAAAGGGAGAAGTAGTTACTTTTAAGGGGTTAGTGAAAATTAATCCTGTGACACAAGAAAAGTAACTTAAATGGACATACAAAGGACTAGTTGGTTGGAAGGATGGGTTGCTGGGTTTGGATACAGACTGGTCAAGGTACAAATGAGGTCAGCCAGAGTTGGGAACTTGGCTTTGGAGATGGATAAACATTGTTTCTTATGAGTGGGCTTTTTTTTTTTTTTAATGGGATTCACACCCAAATGGGGGGCTTGAACTCATGACCCCGAGATCAAGACATGAACTAAGATCAAGAGCTGGGCACTCAAACCGACTGAGCCACCCAAGTGACCCAAACTGGGAAACTTTAATGACTCATTGGGCATGGAAGTTTACAGATGTTCATGTTTTTAGAGCATTTATTTATTCAAGTTTGGTCCATTAACATTCATATTTCTTAGTTGATTATTTTTTTTAAGAGCAACTTTAGTATCTGTCGTTTACAGGGCTATTAATTTGATGATTCAGTATTCCTTCTTACTTACTTGGGTGTTTGTAGTCTTTTTCTATGCGTTTTCTTTAATCACTTCAGATCTTTAGCTGGTTTTCATTAATTTAGTTCCTGATGTGCCCACATATTTTCCTGAAAACCTTCTCCTGATGATAGAACATGTATCTCCGGGTTGCACAGGACTATAATGGTTTTCTTTTCTTTTTTTTTTAAAGATTTTTATTTATTTATTTGACAGACAGAGATCACAAGTAGGCAGAGAGGCAGGCAGAGAGAGAGGAGGAAGCAGGCTCCCTTCGAGGCAGAGAGCCCCATGTGGGACTCGATCCCAGGACCCTGGGATCATGACCTGAGCCGAAGGCAGAGGCCTTAACCCACTGAGCCACCCAGGCGTCCCTATAATGGTTTTCTAATCCATCAATTTGATGCTTGAATCTCCTGTATTACTCTTTTCCATTTCAGACTTACATAGCTGGTGTCTTGATTTTTTAATAGTGGGATTTATCAAGAAGTGGGATTTGAGGGTTTCTGGCATTCCTAGGCCCAACATTCACTTGGCGATAACTAACTGGTCATTCTTAGGGATGGCTGAAGGCCAGCTGGTTATCTGATGCTGAAACATTGATACCATTTGGTGGCCCTTACTGCTGGGTACTCTGACCTCTAACTTTAAACTCTGGGCAGGGTGTGGGAGGGTGGTTGGATTTAGGACTCAAATTCTAGGCCCAGGCTAAGGCCAGGACTGTCATGTTCCTAGGGCTTCCTCCACAGTTCTTATCTATTTGTAGGCAGAGAGAGGGTGTTTGAGGTTGGTGGTGGTATAGAACCAACCTTTGTTTCCCAGGCCTGCCAGCTAACAAGGCCACCCTGTAGGCCCAACAACTGCCTGTTTGTAAATTATGCAGAAATGCTGGGAGAGGTCTCTAAAAGGGTTCTAAATTATAGCTCTTTAATATTTTCTTTCTTTTTTTTTTTTTAAGATTTTATTTATTTGTCAGAGAGAGAGAGAGAGAGAAAGCACAAGCAGGGGGGAGCAGCAGGCAGAACAAGAAGCAGACTCCCGCTGAGCAAGGAGCCTTATAGGGCACTCGATCCCAGAACCCTAGAATCATGGTCTGAGCCTAAGGCAGCTGTTTAACTGACTGAGCTACCCAGGTTCCCTCTTTAATATGTTCTGCTTTTAGAATTTGAATGCAGAATACTTGGTGTGGTTCAGGTTTTACCAAGGAAGCCCAGCTGATGTTAGAATTCACCAACCCCTAGAGCTTTGGAAGCTCAGAAAGTTAAGTTTGCTAGTACATATAGAGCGCATCCTTCTGTTAATAGTAGAATCATGTAAACCTGAGTCATAAGACACATGTCGACTCAGGAGGCTATATGAAACTTAGATACAGACCCGAAAATTTTAGTTGCCTTAGCTAGTAAGTATTAAGGTAAAGCCAAATTATTTACTTATTTATTTATTTTAAAATTATCCTATTTATCCTTAATGGAAAGTAACACTTTTTTTTTTAGTGGTCCAAGCCATTATGGAAATGTGTAAGTTGAAAGTCCTTCTGATCCCACCTGGTGAAGTAACAGTTGTTCACCTCTTAGTCTAGATATATTCATCCAGACTCTTTGCACACACAGGAGCTTCTGTTACTCTGTTGCTTTATTTTTCTGTAGCTCTCTAGTTAGATTATGCACATCAATTGTTCAGTTGTGGGAAGAAGCTGGAGGACAGTCAGAAGGTTGCCTGATGCCATGCAGTCAGACGAACAGAGTAGCCTGGATGACTCACAGTGTAGCAGCCTGTCAGAAGCCTGAATTGTCTCTCCATCAGTCCAGAGTCCACCGCCCCGGCACCTCTTCTTCAAGACAATTTGGAAGGGTGGTGTCAACGTTTATCTCTCAGACTGTTATTTTTTTAGTGTAACTGGTCAAGTACAGATCCTGCCATTACTAGGTGCTAAATAAAGAGGAGCTGTGCATGGACCTGCCCTTTCTGGCCCTTTTCTCAGACAAGTACATTCTTTGCCTAGGTATGTTCGTACCACAGTCTAGTTTTGCCTTGGCTTGTGTGCCCTTTGTTCTCTTTAAGATGACTTTCCTCTTTCTACTTTGATCTGCTTTATCTTTTAGTTCAGTTCGGTATGGCCTTATTTCTCTTTTCCTCTTGTGCTGCCCATGGGAGGATTAAGCTACTCAGTGAAAATCAGCACTCTATCTAGTAATTCTTGTAATTTCTGATTGCTCACAAAAATGCTTCCTTCATCAAATTTCATTATGACCCAACTCTTTACCTCAATTAAAATAATTCTGCTTTTTTCTTGTTGTATATCTAATATAGCTGTATTAGATGTGTTTGTGTGATGTCTCTCATGAAATCAGTAGAACACCATATGTGAAGTGGCCAGTATGGCCACCTTTTAAGTGTTCTCTGTGATTCAGACATATAACAACTTTACTGAGACATAATTTTTTAGGGGGGAAGGGGCAGAGAGAGAGGAAAAATTTTAAGTAGCCTCCATGCCCAGTGGGGGGGGGGGCGGCTCAGTCTCCCAACCCTGAGGTCATGATATGTGCTGAAATCAAGAGCTGGACACTTACTAACCCTAACCCTAACGACTGAGCCACCCAGGTGCCCTGAGATTTCGTTCTTAGACCATACAACTCACCCATCTAAAATTTACTGTCGAGTAGTTTTTTGTGTATTCAGAGTTGTGTAAACATCACTACAATCACTTTTAGAGCATTTTTATCATCCCCCAAAGAAACCCATGAGCAGTCATGTACCATTTTCCCCCTCAACTCCCATCCAATATTAGGCAAGCTCTACTACTTTCTATAGATTTGCCTATTCTGGATGTTTTATATACATGGAATTCTATAATATGTGGCCTTTTGTGTCAGGCTTTTTTCACTTTGATGTTTTCAAAGTTCATCCATGTTGTAGTATGTATCGCTGCTTCACTCCTTTTTATTCTAAAATTTATATTCGATGCTATGGATATAACACATGCATTTATCCATTCATCAGCTGATGGGCATTTGTATGTGATTTCTTTCTTTCTTCTTCTTCTTTTTTTTTTTTAAAGTAAGCTTTATACCCAATGTGGTGCTTGAACTCATGACCCTGAGATGCAAGAGTCACATGCTCTACTGATTGAGCCAGCCAGGCACTCCTGTATGTGATTTCTTATTAGCAAATTAGCATTTAGTATTATTTTTCTTTTTGAAATCCAAACAGTGTTGTACAAAATATGATGGAAGTTACAGAAGGCTAGGAAGAAACAACAGTTGGTTCTACCTGTTAGACATCACTGCAGGTGTTTACTTCAAATATCAACAGCAATATTTGGACATTTGGAAATTATCTTTGAACTCAGAATGCAAAATATGTTAATAACATGTTATTCTTCGTTATGGCCTATAATTTTCCTGTAAGAAAAATGTTAACTGTGCAAAAAAAAAATCAATTTAGATGAAATAAGCCACAGAATGTACTACAGTAATTTTGCTGTAATTTTTATGCTTCTCATTGTTCTGTTTTCCCTCTTCTCTTCCACATACATCTTCCAGTCTACAGTATCCACACAGGACATTAACCACAGTCAACATGGAAGAGCAGAGCAGTCCTGAGCCATTGAGCTCAACTACCTGCTTCACATCCCTGCTGTTTTAGTATTTACTGGCTGTGTGATTTGGGCAAATTACTTACCCCCTCTGCTGTTGTCATCAGTAAAATGGGAATAATAGTACCACCCTCATAGACTTGTGAAAATCAAATAGGTTAGTATCTGTGAAGTGTCTAACACATGGAATACACTCAGTTATATAAGCTGTAGCCTGTATGTAGTGTCACACAGGCTCTAAAGCACTTGATAATAAAACGTTATTTTGGTAATCTTTTTTTTCCTTAAGATTTTGTTTGTTTACTTATTGAGAGAGAGAGTGCGCCCCCACAGGCCAGGAGGGAGAGGGACAAGCAGACCGAGCACTGAGCTGATTTTTGTGTGTACTTTGGTTAACTCTGGGTTTTAGAATTGAGGTGTTCTTCCTATTTCATAAAAACTTTAAGACCTGGGAAGGCATTTCAGTTGCTCTTGTTGCCATTGCCATTTGAAGGTTACTATTAATGTGTTTCTGTATTTACCGCGATTATCTCTACAGCTGTGCACTTACTAATTTCTCCTGATTGTATTTCCTTTACAACTGATTTTCCATTTTTTCAGGCACACATTTTAGAATGTAAGCAAAACGGGAGCCATTTTTACATGCTTGATATGAGTATTGGTTGGAATTTAATTTTTAAGATGTTTCACAGGGAAGATTTTCCCCTTTGCCAGTTGTGAAGGGGCATTAACAATGGTTTAGGGCCTGGTCCTAGCTGGGAGCTTTACTTAAAATCATTGAGTCCTGAAAACCACAGCATGTGGTATGGGGATAGTCTCCTTGACCTTATGAGTGGGGAACGCAGGTCAGCTGATCATATTTCTATTTAGAAGAGGAGCTAGGATTCGAACCCAGGTTTATGTTGCTTCCTCTCACTGTACCCGTGTATTACCTCTCTAATATTTTGTACTGTATTTATTATCTTCCTGATGTTGCCACTTCTCTTGCTTTTTTTTGGAACAGCCTTGCTCCTGCCTAGCTGATTCTCAGCATATAGCTTTCCAATGATGTTTAAAGTGTTCTATCTCCTGTCAATAAGTGTCAGATAGAAGGACATGAATGTTTTCTGGTGGTTTTCACACTGTGTCTGTTTATAGCTGATATTATACTGAGAAAGTAGAAAGAGAATAATCTGGAGAAATGGGAGCCAGTGTTATTTTTTTGTTGTTATTTCTTCCATAATTAAATAGCATTAATGGAAATCAAAGTGAAGAAAATGCATCATAAGTCAAACTATTTAAAAGTTGCACTATCTCCTTCTAGTGCTTGTACATTTTCATATACTGTCTTACAAGTTGTAGAGCCAGAGCACAGGATACAATTTCAGACCATGTTTTTATTTTTTATTTTTTTAAGATTTATTTTATTTTATTCATACCATGTTTTTAAATACAACTTTTTATCATTATCATTTTTATATGTTGCAGTGCAAACTCTTTGTATTCTTGTAATTGCTTCGTATTCCATTCTCATATTTAACTATTTTCTGTTAATTTCTAATTCTTTCTGCATAATAGAGCTGTATTGAACATCTTATGTGCAGCTCTTTTAATGTTGTAGATTATTTCCTTGGGTTTTTGAAATGTATTATCAAATACTTTGCAAAAATATCTAACCAGTTTAAATTGCTTTCAGTTTTAGCATAGTCTGAACTAACACTACCCACCTTCACTTCTTTTTTTTTTTAAGATGCCTGTTTATTCTTTTTTATTTTTAAAGATTTTATTTATTTATTTGAGAGAGAGAGATCACAAGTAGGCAGAGAGAGAGAGAGTGGAAGCAGGCTCCCCGCTGAGCAGAGAGCCCCATGTGGGGCTCGATCCCAGGACCCTGAGATCATGACCTGAGCCGAAGGCAGAGGCCTAACCCACTGAGCCACCCAGGTGCCCCCTGAAAGTGTTTTTCAGTGGGAACATGAACCCTTGTGCTCTGGTTTCCAGAAATGTATTGTTAGAGAGGTTGGCACTGTCTGTATTCATGTCTCCCATGACCCCATAAGTTTTCGAGAGTCTCACAGTAAGGTCTCATACAAATCCCACTTGAAATAATAGATTTTGTTGGCATTTCTGGAACTTATTTAAATCTGGAATTTATTTTTCTTGTAGATTTATTAATAAACATCTTTGGGGAATACCATACTATATATAATATCTCTCAGAGAAGGATCCAGCCTATGATGCAGTACAGTGCTTTTTAGGGACGTGATCTCGTTCAGGAGACAGTAAGGATGTTTGCTATGACATGTCACGTCAGTGGTAAGGAACCTAGCCTTGTTCGTTCATTCATTAAAGAAATTTAGAGCTGTGTGCCAGACACTGTTCATCTACTGAGGATATAGCAGTGAGTAAAACCAACAAGTCCTTGCTCCTAAGTAGGCAGTAGAGTGGGAAGAATGGTCATTGTATGTTTGCTCCCTTAGAGGAAGATTCTGTACACATTGTTTTGTTTTGTTTTTAAGATTTTTTTTCTTATTTGAGAGACAGAGAGAGTAAGAGAGAGAGCTGTAGGGAGGAACAGGAGGAGCAGAGGGAGAGGGAGAAGCAAACTCCCCGCTGAGAAGGGAGCCCAAGGGCGGGGTGCTCTATCCTGGGACTCCTGGGACCATGACCTGAGCCGAGGGCTGAGGTCTTAACTGACTTAGTTAAGTCAGTTAAGGCCGAGGGCTTAACTGACTTAGCCACCCAGATGCCCCTATACACATTGTTTTACATGGAATAGGGTTTCACTTAAAGAACTTTAAGTGCCAACTGTAAACAGTGCTGATCCATGATTTACTTGGGGCCGGGGGGGAGAGGTTATGCTTACCTTCATGAAGTTTGTAATCTATTGGGGAAAACAAATAATCATAATGTGAAATGATAATTACTGTAATGGTGGTATATACATATCGGGTTATAGGAGCACAGAGGAAAGGAATCGAATCCATATTTTGAGAGTTCTAAAAATTTTTAAGCTATTATAGGAATTTGGTCACTTAAGGGTTCTTAAGCACTGCCACAGAGTTGAACATATATTGTTTCTGTGTATTTTTACTGTGAACCTAAAAACCTCTTCATTGGCAAAGACAACATCTAATTCTGATTTTTTAATTTTTATTTTAAAGATTTTATTTATTTATTTATTTATTTATTTATTAGAGAGAGAGAGAGTATGGGCAGGGGGTGGTGCAGAGGGAGAAGCAGACTTCTTACTGATTTCGGAGCCTGACACGGGACTCGATCCTATGACCCCAAGATCATGACCTGAGCTGAAGGCAGATGCTCAAGCGAATGAGCCACCCAGGCACCTCTCTAATTCTGACTTAAAACACATTTACTCAATTCCACCCACCCATTAACCGTGTTATAGTCGGTGTAATCTTCATATTCCTTCTCCTCAGTGAGTATAGACTTCATAAGCCAGTTCTTACTTACTGTGTCATGGAAAGAAAGTCAGATGTGAGTTAGAATCCTATGCTGAGTACCTATGACTCCTGCTTTAATACATGTTTCTAGGATAACAGGGAAACTCAGTAAGCAGTCTGGAAACTGGCTGTCCTGTCACAGGGAGGTGGTGCAAAGTAGAGCTTTGGTCTTACTCGTCTGTCCTTGGTATCCTCAGGTACCGGATACGTTCTGACCCTTGTGGGATGTAATGGGGGTGGGGTGGGAATGAAGGCATAAAAATAATATAATCATAAATAAATAGTAATTTCAAGTTAAAAACATTGCTCACAACTGATTCAGAAGAAAGACCGGTTAGAAATACAGTTTGAGGACGGCAGACAAAGCTCGTCTGGATAATTTTGACATGTTTCATTGATGATGAGGTGAAAGATGCTCGTAGCTGTGTTGCAGAGCAGGATGGCTTTGGCCTCTGCCCACTAATTATCATGTGTTCGTGGCAAGAATGACAGCCACTGAGGAGTCTGTTGGAAGAACTCATCTTTGTAGCAGGCCCACAGTGATTTATTTATTTTTAGGGCAGTTGGAGGAAGGGTGAAGACCAAAGGGAGCTCTCTCCCCATGCCCATGATCTTTCCATCGCTGTGTAACTAAATAACTTAGAGAGCAGCTCTAGTTGCCGTTTCCCCCTTTTTTTCTTCAGCGGATGAATGTTTGTGATTTAGCATAAAGTTCATGAACTAAGAAAAGCAGTTGGACACAGATGCCTGTATCTTCCCACTCAGTGTATCTTATTACCTTTAACTGCCTGTTAAAATCATGCTTTTATTTTTACCTTTCAAATATAAATTGCCATCACCAGGCTTAGCAAATGAAACGGATTACTTATGGTAACTGTAAGTAGTTATGCACTCCAAATCCTTGAGAGAGCTTTCCCAAAGGGCAGGCAATGTCTTTCAAAATCCTATTACAGGATTTTATTTGCAGGTGCTATGAACAGAAGGCTGAAAGCCTCCCATGTTTTATTGCTGCCCAACTTCATCAGGACTGCTCACTCTATTGAAAATTGTGGCAAAAATGATACACATCAGCTCTTTTATTCTTTTGTTACTACTCTGCACAAATAAAAGCATATTGGGGAATTTAATGAAGCAGTATGTCCTTGGAGGGAGCTTTGAAGATTTGGAGTGTGTGACTATTTGTCTTTAATACTGGAGATTTTTGTGTAAAACAGACTGGCATGAACAAAATAAAGTCCTTATGGATAGCCTAGTGTTTGCCACATGTGTAATTTAAATCACGCGGCTATCTAGTGGCAGTCACCTTGGAGATGCATTCAGGGACTACCTTAGAGGCTTTCTGGATGTGCCAAAGAGCAGCCAGGACAATGAAAACTGTAGCAGAGCCACTGGAACTATGGAGCCAATTTTGGAGGTGGTCTGTTTATCCAGGCAATAGAGAGACTATGATGTTCCCAAAAAAAAACCC
>RCUC01148898.1:0-53530 GCA_003697995.1 Taxidea taxus jeffersonii | reverse complement strand
TTCTTGAGTTACACCTAGAAATCTGATCACTTGGCTTACACCGACCTTCTCAATATTCCCCCAGCCCTTACCTCTTTATCAAAACATATGTGATGCTTTCAAACTCTGCCCCCTGGTTTGCTGCTTTTCTTCCCTTCACTTTTTTGTTTTTTTAAAGAACCAATTAAGCAATTAGAGGGATGTTTTAAGAAGACCCAAGTAAAACATCTTAACTAAGAAAGCACTACCTCAGTATACATAAAAATGCTCACTTATGTACATTTAATAGTTTATATGTTTCTGTGTCATTAAAAGCATCTCTTACTGCCTTCAAGCACTCTTCTCTGTTAAAGACTTAATACAACACAGTTTTCTTCTCCTTATTGTAACAATAAATCTGAACATCCAGTTCTTTAATAAAGAAAATACTTAACGCTAAAAAAAAAAAATCATGATAAAATACAGTGCAGACCTTCTCTTCTTTCATGACGCCGATCATGAGACTGTGAAGTTCGTTCATGGTCATGCCTCCCTTTCTCTCGCATTGGAGAGCGATGTCTTGGGGGACTTTGCTTTCTCTGAGGAGAAGACAGAGAATGTGAAGGATAAGGAGACGCAGAGCGTCGTAAAGGTGGAGTTATTGTCCTCTGATAAGATGGTGAAGGAGATCTTTTTCGACGAGGAGAAGGAGAATGTCTTTGAATAGATGATCCTGATTGTGAGGAAGATGAGTGATGTCTAGACGATATAGGAGAGTGATGCTGTCCTACTGGGGAAGTAGACCTGTAAAGAAAAGCAACAATAAAAAAAGCTGAATGCTAAAGTTAAAGCTAGAAGTGTGAATTATAATTCCAGGATAAATTTCAATTACAATGCTTGTATAGTGAGAAGCTAATTTTTAAAGATCTGGTTGATTTTAGGTCAGCCTGAGGCCATAGTCCTAGATGAGATATGCATTGCCTTGCTCCCAAGCTTGGGCTCCAAGCAGCACTCTCCCTGAACACAAATAGAATATTATCCTCACTTAAAGTATGGAATTCACTCTTAATCAGAGATAATCTCTGACCTGTGAATAGGTACTCGGAGGAAGGAAACCACAAGAGGCTAAAAAGAAACATACTAGTAAGATCTAGATAGAAAGCGGCTGTGAGAGTGCCTATAATTCAAGGCTGTGGGGAAAGGGAAAAGTCATCATCAGTTAAGAAGCCAAAAACCTGAAGTCTGCCCTGCTTGGGGTGAGATTCAGGATGGGGAAAGAATGCTACGGTTAAGGACATACTGTCTACACTGTCTTTATCTTAAATAACCAGCCTTCACTCTTGGCCAGTACAGATTAAATTCATGAGTCCTGGTTTAACAAAGGCTTCCTCTACTCCCTTCCAATCACCTTCTTCCACTGCTGCTGAAGAAACAACTTATAACCACACAAAGCACAACGGAGTCACTCCTACAATATGTTAAATCCTGGGCCCTGCTTTATACTGATTATGCAAAATGTGTGTGTGATAGGAAGCTGGAATACATACATTTGTGCAATAACTAAAAAGAAATGGGACTAAGGTTTAAAAAATAACATTCCAGACACCACATACCTGGATTAGAATCCTAGTCTTCATCCTGAAGACTAGATATTTGTTCAAAAACATTCTGGAGTCCTAGTCAAAATATTTTCGAATTACCTTCAGTGCCTATGGTATTTTTAATATCCACAATGGTAGCAAAGTCATTATTAATCCTACACCAGGGTTTCTCAATCTTGGCGGTCCTGACATTTTGTGTTCAGTGATTGTAGTGGGGGGCTGTACTGTACATCACAGGGAGTTCAGCAGCATCCCTGGCTTCTACCCACCAGAAGCCAGTCTCATGCTCCCTCTCACCCCCATTCCTAACAATAAAAAATTACTCCAGACACTGCCAAATTTCCCCAGGAAAGCAAAAATCACCCCTTGTTAATAAGAACTGCTGGCCTGAACTATGTTCTTTATAAATGATGCCTCAGTAGACCTTTTATCAATACAAGTGCCAAATACATATAAAATATATGTTACTCATTCAGGGAAGTGATTCCACTATATTGAAAAGAATTTTGCAGAACAAGGATTTTAGCAAACAAAAACATCTTTTGGATAACAGTTGACTAAAAGAAGTCAGATAACCAGAACATGATATTCACCTAGACATTGTAATTATTAGTAATTCCACTAAACCTTGACACTTTTCATAAAAATTTTCTTTTCATAAAAAAATAAGCTATAAGCCACTATAATTTAACTGACTCTTAAGAGAAATGTATTTACTTATAGGTAGGAATAGAAATGCTCATAGGGTCTTACCCAAATTTGGAAAACCAACTATGATCAATGGTCATTCAAATGCATCTTACTGAACAGAAAAATACTGCAAGATTGAGAATTAGAATGATTACTGTTTGGTACGTTCCAACTGCAATGTCATTAGGTTCTTGTCAATTTGGAAATCTCTAAATTGATAAAAAAATGTGGCTTTTCACTGAACTGACATTTTGGTTAGTTTTATTTATTGTGCATACTAAAAACTGCTTCAAGAAAGTCTGTAATACCCTTTGGTGATTAGTTCACGGAACCTAAAAAATAAAATAGCTCATAATACCATCTTTAAAAAACACAATACAGTCCAATCACATTTCTATTCAAATTCAGTGTCGATAGCATGAAGTAAAAAATTCAGTTCAAGCTTAGGAAAATCAACCTATATCAAATTAAGATAGACCAATCCATCGTTAAGTTATGGTTTCAGCATTTTTTCTTCTTACCCATCCTCCAAGAAAAAAAAAAAAATTAAGAAAACTTGGTTTAAATTAAAAGCATCTGTTATGGACTGAATGTGTCCCCCCAAATTTATACAACCTCCCAATGTGATAGTATTTGAAGGTGGAGGCACTTGGGAGTAATTGGTTTAGACGAGGTCCTGTTAGTGGAGCTCCCATGAGATAATATCCTTACAAGAAAACGAAGAGACCAGAGCTCATTCTCTCCTGTCCATGCCAGGACACAGTGAGCAGACAACTGTTTGTAAACCAGAAACCAAATTTGCTGGAACTCTGACCTTGGACTTTCCAGCCTGTATAGCTGTGAGAACTGAATGTCTGTTGTTTAAACCACTCCAGTATATGGTATTTTATAATAGCAGCCCAAGTGGGCTAAGACAGCATCTTTATTTTCCTATTGTTTTAAAAGTCTGATGACTAAAGAATAGTGAAAAGAGGATCTGTTACCAAAACGAGATGGGTCAGATTATGGATGTCAGCGTAAACAGACCTGGGCCTGTGTTCATTCTACACATAAGAAGGTAGAAAATAAAACTGCCTTGAAATCTGACCAAAATTATTAGTACTTTGGCTTTTACATTATTGCAGAGGTATTTTAAAATACATTTCCAGTTAGAATAGTAGTAATTTTAGACTATTCTTAGGCTTTAGAATTGGCTGGTTTCTTGTCTGAGGAGAAAAAACAGGTGACATTTGACACTCAAATTAAGAGTTTATTATTGCATGAAGAGAGCTCAATACCTTAAAGAAGAAATCTGTATACTGTCAGCAAGAGAACTATGATTTATTGCACTGGGAAAGCCAATCTTGAGCCTGACTTGATTCTAACCAGAAGTTTTTTAATGCTGCTATAATTAGGACAAAATGTGCAATGAGAAGAATATTCTGGGTATATTTCATTTGGGGAACATGTGAAAGGTTAAAAAATTTAAAAAGAAAAACTTTCCCCACTCAAGATACATAAATTTCACCTACAAACAAGCATGCTTACCCTAGACTTTTAAAAAATTACTTATACCAATTTTTCTTTCAGTAAATGGTTTCTATTTCTCAAAGGAAAATATGCCTTCAAAATGTAACTAACATAAATCACCCTTTAAAATCACCATGAAAAGTATACTTAAAAAAAAAAAGACTATGGGCAATATCAAAATCAACTATTTCCAGTGGTAAAATGCAATACCACATGATACAGATTTCACACAAAGAAATATTTTGGCTTTATTATTTTACATAAGAAACAAGTCATTTTAATTTATTGAGCTAATATTAAGTGAGCATCTTATATACTGCAAGCACTATTTTTGGCACTGAGAATACAGAAGTAAAGAAGACAGGCAACCTGGGGCTAATAATACATTATATGTTAATAAAAAATTAAATAAAAAAGACAGGCAAAACCACTAACATAATAATAATAATAATAATACCAATAACAGTAGCAGGTTGTTATTGTATTGTTACTACATCCATACCATTGTTTTAAGTATTCTATGTGTATGAACTCATTTCATCTTTATGACAACAACCCTAAGATAACTGACTGAAAACCAGTCTGTCTTAACTACATGGACTACGAGTAGACCACCACCAGGAAAGCAAAGCAATTTCAGTTAATGCAACAAAGTCAGTTAGTTCAGTTAGTTAACACAACAAAGTCTGTAAAAACAGGGTAATAAAATAGAAACTATTAGGTTCTCTCCCCCGCCAAAAAAAAAGTCAGGGGACAACTTTAGGATGGTTCGAAGGAAAGGGCCTTATTGAGAAGATGGAATTTGCCAAGAGCTGACAATCCAGGGAAAGAACATGCCTTGCAGAGGGTTAAGCAACCACAAGAGGCAGGAGGAATCACAATATATGAGAAGAACATTAAGAAGACAAGGGTAATTACAATTTGTAAGTGAAGAGTTACATAAGAGAAGGCCAGATGATATGAAGTCATCTATGTGATGGTGAAAGCTGGACTGTACTTTTTTTTTCCCCATATTTTACTATAAGCATGAAGAAAATCACTATGAAGAAAATCACTACAGAGTTTTAGGCATGGAAGTGTCATTCAAAATCTAGCAAGATCTCAAAGGATAAAAATTATTAGGATCGTCTCAACAGATACAGAAAATCACTGACAAAATTTAACACCCATTTATGATAAAAATTCTCAACAAAGTGGCTTTAGAAGTAGCATATATCAACATAATAAAAGTCACGCATTGACAAACCCACAATTAACAACATATCCAGTTGCGAAAAACAGCTTTTTCTCTAAGATTAGGAACAAGGCAAGGATATCCACACTCATCATTATTATTCAACATAGTACTAGAAGTCCTAGCTGCAGCAGTCACACAAGAAAAAGAAATTAAAGGCATTTAGAAAACTTCCAAACTCTTTCTATGAGGCCAGCATCACTTTGATCCCAAAACCAGACAAAGACCCCATCAAAAAGGAGAGTTACAAACCGATACCCTGATGAATACGGATGCAAAAATTCTCACCAAAATACTAGTCAATAGGATTCAACAGTACATTAAAAGGATTATTCACCACAGCCAAGTAGGATTTATTCCTGGGCTGCAAGGGTGGTTCAACATCTGTAAATCAATCAATGTGATCCATCACATTAATAAAATCACATACGATTCTCTCAATAGATGCAGAAAAATCATTTGACAAAGTACAGCATCCTTTCTTGATTAAAACTTCACAGTGTAGGGATAGAGGGAACACACCTCATTTTCATAAAAGCCATCTATGAAAACTCTAACCTTGTTTTCTGACCTTGACCCACGGTGAGTATCATTCTCAATGGGAAAAAATTGAGAGCTTTTCCCCTAAAAGTCAGGAACACAGCAAGGATGGCCAACATCATCACTGCTGTTCAACACAGTACTAGAAGTCCTAGCCTCAGCAATCAGACAACGAAAAGAAATACAAGGCATCCGAATCAACGAAGATGTCAAACTCTCATTCTTTGCAGATGACATGATAGTCTTTGTGAAAAACCCAAAATACTCCATTCCAAAATTGCCAGAACTCGTACAGGAATTCAGCAAAGTGACAGGATATAAAATCAATGCAGAGAAATCAGCTGCATTTCTGTAGACTAATAATGAGACAGAAGAAAGAGAAATTAAGGAGTCAACCCCGTTTACAATTGTACCCCAAACCGTAGGGATACCTAGGAATAAACCTAACCAAAGAGGCAAAGGATCTGAACTCAGAAAACTATGTAAACTCATGAAAGAAACTGAGGAAGATGTAAAGAAATGGAAAAATGTTCCATGCTCATGGACTGAAAGAACAAATATGGTTAAAATGTCTATGCTACCTAGTGCAATTACACATTCAATGCAATCCCTATCAAAATACCATCAACTTTTTTCACAGAACTGGAACAAATAATCCTAAAATTTGAATGGAACCAGAAAAGACCCCAAATAGCCAAAGGAATGTCGAAAAAGAAAAGCAAAGCTGGTGGCACAATTCCAGACTTCAAGCTCTATTACAAAGCTGCAATCATCAAGACAGTATGGCACTAATACAAAAACAGACACATAGATCAATGGAACAGAACAGAAAACTCAGAAATGGACCCTCAACTCTATGATCAACTAATCTTTGACAAAACAGAGAAGAATATCCAATGGAAAAAAGACAGTCTCTTCAACAAACGGTGTTGGGAAAATTGGACAGCCACAGGCAGACGAATGAAACTGGACCATTTCCTTATACCACACACACAAAGAGAGACTCAAAATGGATACAAGACCTCAATGTGAGACAGGAATCCATCAAAATCCTACAGGAGAACACAGGCAGCAACCTCTCTGACCTCGGCTGCAGCAGTTTCTGGCTAGACATGTCTCCAAAGGCAAGGGAAACAAATGCAAAAATCACGTCACTTGGCATCAGGGAACTATAAATCAAAACCACAATGAGATACCACCACATACCAGTCAGAATGGCTAAAATTAACAAGTCAGGAAATGACAGATGTTGGCAAGGATGTGGAGAAAGGGGAACCCTCCTACATTGTTGGGGGGAATGCAAGCTGATGCAGCCACTTTAGAAAACAGTATGGAGGGACGCCTGGGTGGCTCAGTTGGTTAAGCAGCTGCCTTCGGCTCAGGTCATGATCCCAGCGTCCTGGGATCGAGCCCCACATCGGGCTCCTTGCTTGGCAGGGAGCCTGCTTCTCCCTCTGCCTCTGCCTGCCACTCTGTCTGCCTGTGCTCGCTCTCTCTAACAAATAAATAAATAAAATCTTTAAAAAAAAAAAAAAGTAGAAAACAGTATGGAGAGTCCTCAGAAAGTTGAAAACAGAGCTAGCCTATGGCCCAGCAATTGCACTACTAGCTATTTACCCCAAAGATACAAATGTAGTTATCTGAAGGGGCAAGTGCACCCCAATGTTTATAGCAGCAATGTCCACAATAGCCAACCTATGGAAAGAGCCCAGATGTCCACTGACAGATAAATGGATAAAGAATATGTGGTATATATATACAATGGAATAACTCAGCCATCAAAAAATGAAATCTTACCATTTGCAATGACATGGATGGAACTAGAGGGTATTATGCTAAGCGAAATAAGTCAATCAGAGAAAGACAATTATCACATGATCTCAATGATACATGAATTTAAGAAACAAAACGGAAGATAACAGAAAAGAGGAAAAAATGAAACAAGATAAAACCAGAGAGAGACACAAACCATAAGAGATTCTTAGTCAAAGGAAACAAATTAAGAGCTTCCGGAGGGGAGGGGAGTGGAGGAACGGGATATCTGGTTGATGAACATTAAGAAGGTCATGTGAGGGGCCCCTGGGTGGCTCAGTGGGTTAAGGCCTCTGCCTTTGGCTCTGGTCATGATCCCAGAGTCCTGGGATTGAGTCCCGCATCAGGATCTCTGCTCGGCGGGGAGCCTGCATCCCCTCCTCTCTCTGCCTGCATCTCTGCCTACTTGTGATCTTTGTCAAATAAATAAATAAATAAATATTAAAAAAAAAAAAAAGAAGAAGAAGGGCATGTGATATAATGAGCACTGGGTATTATATAAGACTGATGAATCAAAGACCTATACCTCTGAAACCAATAACACATTATATATTAATTAATTGAATTTAAATTAAAAAATAAAAAAGAAATTAAAGGCATTTAATTGGTAAGGAAGAAATAAACATGTCACCATTTGTAGATGACATGTTACTATACATAGAAAACTGTAAAGACTCCATGAAAAAACTATCGGAAGTAATACATGGATTCAGTAAAGTTGCAGGGAATAAAATTACTACATAGAAATGGATTGCATTTCTATACCTTGATAACAAAATAGCAGAAAGAATAATTAAGAAAATAATGCCATTTACAACTGCACAAAAAACAATAAAATAAGTAGAAATAAATTTAACCAAGGAGTTGAAAGACCTGTACTCTGAAAAGTATAAAACACTGAAGAAAGAAACTGAACATAACAAATGGAAAAACATACTATGCTCATGGAAGAATTCATATTGTTCAAATGGTAATCTACAGATTCAAAATAATCACCATCAAAATATCAATAGCATTTTTCACTAAACTAGAACACCCTAAAGTTGTATGGATCCCCAAAAGACCCTGAATTGCCAAAGCAATAAAAAAAAAAAAAACAAAGCTGGAGGTATCCCAATTCCAGATTTCAAGATATACTACAAAGCTATAATGGTCAAAACCATATGGTCCTGGAACAAAAATAGACATGTGATAAATGAGCAGAAGAAACAGCCCAGAAATAAACCCACAATTATATGGTCAACTAATCATGACAAAGGAAGCAAGAATATACACTGGGAAAAAGACAGCCTCTTCAATAAGTGGTGCTGGGAAAACTTTACAGCCACATGCCAAAGAATGGAACTGGACCACTTCCTTCTTCCATACACAAAAACAAACTCAAAATGGATTAAAGAACTAAAACCATAAAACTCCTAGAAAAAAACACAGGCCATAATTTTTCTAACACTGGCCTTACCAACATTTTCTTAGGTATATCTTCTCAGGCAGAGGAAACAAAAGCAAAATAAGCTATTGGGACTATACCAATACAAAAAGCTTTAGGCACAGCTAAGGAAACCATCAAACAAAAAGGCAATCTACTGGATAGGAGAAGATACTTGCAAATGATATATATAATAAGGGGGTATTACCTAAATTATAAAGAGCTTATATAACTCAACAGCAAAAAAAACCAAAACAAAGCAAAATAAACAAACAAAAAACCCCTCCAAAACAAGTAATCCAACTGAAAATGGACAGAGAACTTGAAGAGACATTCCAAAGAAGGCTACAGATGGCCAACAGACACACGAAAAGATGCTCAACATCACTAATCATCAGATAAATACAAATCAAAACCAGTCACCTTACACCAGTCAGAATTAAAAAAATAAATAAATAAAATAAAAAAAGAAATAAAACAAGTGTTGGTGAGGATATGGACAAAAAGGAACCCTCATGTGCTGCTGATGGGAATGTAAACTGGTACAGTCACTGTGGAAAGCACTATGGAGGTTCCCCCCAAAAAATTAAAAATAGAAATACCATATGATGCAGTAATTCCACTACTGGGTATCTAAAGTAAAAAAAAAAACAAAACAAAAACCCTCACTAATCTGAAAAGATATATGCACCCCTATAGCTATGACAGCATTATTTACAACAACCAAGATATGGAAGCAGCTGAAGTGTCCAATAAATAAATACACAAAGAAGATGTGGCATATATACGCAATGAAATAGTATTCAGCCATAAAAAGAATGAGATGTTGCCACTGGCAACAACATGGATGGACCCAGAAGGTATTTGGCTAAGTAAAATAAGTCAGACTGTAAAAATAAGAATACCACGTAATTTCACTTATATGCGGAATCTTAAAAAAAAAAAAAAAGAATAAACAAACAAAAAGCAGAAACAAACCCATAAATATAGAGAACATCTGATGGTTCTTAGAGGCGTGGCGTGGGGGGGAGATGGACAAAATAGGTGAAAGAGAATGGGAGATACAGAATTCCAGTTACGGAATGACTAAGTCACAGGTATAAAAGGTACAGCATAGGGAATACAGTCAGTGATACTGTCATAGTGCAGTGTGGTGACAGATGGGAGCTACACTGGTGAGCAAAGCATAATGTACAGAGAAGTTGAATCACTAGGTTGTGCATCTCAAGCTAAATTAACGTTATGTCAAGTATAAAAAAAAATCTAGTAATATCTTACCTATCTAAATAAGTATGTAAGATGGAGAAAGAAAATGCTTCTGTGTGATGATCTCTTTTAAACCTAGAATTTGCTGTCCCTCTGAAGCATGTAATAAATTCCTCTGAAAGGGGAATACTCTATGTGAACAATCTACTAAAACAGGAGAATAGTTTTGTCTGTAGGAATATTTTGAAAGTTGTCTCCTCATAAATATATAATGGTACTTGTAAAAAATTTTGATTTAAGCAAACTAATCATTTCCACACAATACAAGTAAATCTAATCCAAGTACTAACAATTTGACTCAATTTTATTTTTGCATACATATAGAAATGAAGTAATTTCAAAAACCTCAATTTAAGAATGAAGACTATTAAGATAAGCCTTAAATCAACACATCCTTAAATATTATTCTAATATAGATTCTAGATTTTATAATAAATGATAGAATTTTTCAGAATCTGGTTCAAGAGCCTTACACAGATTTGCTCAATCACATGGCTTACTGAGCTAAAAACTGTACCTACCACTGTAATTGAAAATCAGAGGAGACAAGTACATGGTATCCCTAGCACATATGAGAAGATTGTTTTTAAGCTTTAGGAGTAAGGGAGTCAGTATTCCAAATGAAATAAAGTCCAGAAACAACACACATCAGCCTAACATGAATGAAGACAACTGGCTCCTCTCCTCTACCTGGCAGAGCAAGTTGAAGTTACTACTTTCTCCTGGGAGGGGATGGGGGTGTGGGCGAGTCAGATGAAGGAAAGGACCATACCAGGAAACAGCAGAAATCCAGTCTGGGGAAGGAGGGAGGTGATGAACAGTTCTCAAGGCTCTGGACTGATTTCCTAGACATACATCTCCTCAGTTCAGGCCAACAAAATGGGTAACCAAATAAGGAATATTCGTGAAGTCCTTGCCACTGTCCTGAAGCAGTTCATTTAACTGTTAGGGAAAAAATTACCACCAGATGGCACCAAACCACAGCCAGATTGGGATGGATTTTGCTAGTGCACATTTGGGTGTCTTTCACTAATCTCACTACATACAAGGCAGCCCCACACTTTCACTGGGTTGAATTTCTGGTCTCCATTTACCATGGTGTACACTTCTGATTGCAGCAATTATGGGAAGAGACCAAACTTCCCAACCACTTCCTGCTACTGAAAAACCTCTCTGAAACTACTTGAGAACAACTTTCCTCTCAAGTCTCTAATTTCACCAAGCATGTTGGACAAAAGATAAAAGTACAATTTTTAGGGACATAAAACCATTCTAGATTTGGCTGCAAAACAGGAGGTTATCTAGTGAGCTCAACAAATTTCCCCAATATCACACTCATGAAAAAGAGCCCAAGACTTAATCAATTAAACTAATTGTGAAATTGTTTATTTTCCCCCAATGTGACTGAATTATTTTGATACTTATAAAACTCTTTCATTTTGGGGGCACCTGGATGGCTCAGTTAGTATAGCATGTGACTCCTGATCTCAGGGTCATGAGTTCAAGCCCCACGTTGAGTGTAGAGCTTACTTTAAAAAAAAAAAAACAATAAAACAAACACATCTTTAATACAAGTCTACCATAAATTTAGCGTATTATAGAATATATTCAGCTATGTTACAGATTTCTTTAAGTGCCTTAATTTTATTTCCCTACCCTAAATCACCATTCACATCAAAACACTTTTTAGGTCTATATACAGGGCTTGATTAAAGGCAGAAAAAAAGATTAATGCCTCAGATAAGCAATTTCCAACCTTAACATAAAGGTCCCATTTTAATATTAAAAAGGTTGCATATCCTTCATTATATTATTTGTGTTAATACCCATTAATTAGGGAACTGTTATAAAAGGTATTCAAATCATCAGTACTTTTAAAATTTATTATTTTAAAGTTATACTATTCTCTTTTTTTCCTTTTAGGTGTGATACTGGTGTAGTGATTATGTGTTTTTAAGTGTATTTCCGTCCTGGAGATAAATGCTAAAATATGTATGGGTGAAACAGTGAGATGTCTGGGATTTGCTTCAAAATAATACTGGAGGAGGGGAGGCGTGTAGGGGTATAAAGGAACAAGATGGATATAAAAGGATTATACTATTGTAGTTTTATGTGTGTGAAATGTTCCATAATAATAATGTTAATGTAACATTTTTCTATCTTCTATATAAGTCCAGCAACATTAGTACACGTTACTCAAGAAACCATCATTCAGTCTATAGAAAAATGCTTGGTGCACAAATGGTTTCTTCCTTGTCCTGTGGCTCATGGCCACAGGGTGAGATTTGCCAATCTAGACCATGGTACTTGTACATGAATGGTAAATACTGAATAAATCCAGTAAATAATATTTCTTGTGAAAGGTGTGAAACATTCTGATTTAATTATTTTGATAAATGTGTGCAATCACTGAAAGGAAATAAGACTGTCACTTTGATGGTGATTTGCTTATTCTCCTAAATTGAAGTCAAAGCCAACAAATTTTGAATGATCTTGAGTAAGACTCATCATGTACTATTTGTACTATTAAGAAGTAGACTTCTATACTCAGGTAATTATAAATGAAGAGTTTTTTAAAAAGCGATTAGCTGTGCTCTCAATATTACCTTCTCATTTAACCACAAAATTCTGCATCCTAGCATTTTGATTAAAACATATTAGCTTCCATCAATAAATCCATATTTAACCAAATCTCCAGGAGAATGAGCTCTATACAACTGCTAGCTGACTCCTCTGGTTAACTACTAACCAAAAAGTTTGTGTTCGTTTAAGTCTTTGTTCTTAAAGTACACCAGTAATTTGGTTTACTTTTCTAATTCAACAAGTATTACAGAATATAGATTTTCACTAATGAAAAAGATATTACAGGTCAACTGAAATACCATTGCAAATATCCACTTCAGGATTATCTAAATGTTACCAGGTTAGGAATACTGACACAAAATATTCCTTTCACAGGTGATTTTCTGACTAAATACATAATTTGAATTTAATTTTCCTGTGAATCGCACCTCTTCTAAACAAATTACAGAATAAAAACGATTTAGTTGAGTTCCAGGTAACCAAGATTTTACTATTTCCTGTACAGAACAAGTCATAAAAAGTTTACTTTACAAAAATGTAATGGGAAATCGCTACATCTTCTAAAAGTAGAGTAATAAAATCCATAAGGCTTTTTTTTTTCTTGGATAAACAAGTGGTATTCAGGTTTTGTTCAATGTTGCACAAATAAGTAATAGCTCAGTAAAATCTACCAGTCAAATGGGAAGACACTGATTCACTTCAAAACATGATAGAACTTAATGCGATTAAATCAACAAATATTCTGGGAACAGAGTATATTCTTAACAAAATTGATGTGGCCAACAAAGACTTGGGGGAGGTACTCAAATTCTCAATGCCAGATCAGTGGCAGACAGAGGGAGGAATATCATGTTTTTTTCTGAGAGGCAATGGGTACTTTCCCTCTCACCAAAACACACACAGGCAAAATTTTACCGACAAAGCAAGAAATTTGCAGATCCTCTGAAATCTACCAATGGATCTCTGGTTAGGAGCCCCTGATCTAGAAAGTTATGAAACTGAGACACAGAAGACAGGGAAAGGGACTTAAGCCATACAATCATATGGTTTTGTTGCATCTGTCCTACACATATGCATACTCTTATATAACCACATAGGGAACCATCCTTAAGAAACGTAAGCAACCTCCTACACATTCAATAGGCGTTATAAGTTTTACTTGGAAAAAAAAAAGAAAATCCATATTCAGGGAAATATTATTTTCATACATGTGATTACTATATTACTTCTACCTACAGTAACAAGGCTTCTGAGAACATTTTTGTTCATGGACACCCTATACCAAATAACTAAATAAATGAATGAGGATATCTTTACCTTAGCACAACATATCCTAATAACCAAAATATTCTGAATAAGCCCATTACAACATCTAAATTTATTTTAAAGGGAAATTTTCTCCAAAAAGAATTCGGACACTAATCTTTAATTACATACCCCACCAATCTGAAAGCATAACGATGATTCTTAACTACAGTATTTGGTTTTAGAATTAATAAGTTCTCCTTCAAAGTAATGGGGATATATTAAAATAAGAGATCCAAAAAAACCCCTGGAAATTAAATTAACTTCTCCTAAATCAAAATGCCCCTTTTCAACTGTGTAAAATATGGCTTTAGAACTCTAGTGCAAGTCAGCTACCTATGCAGCTCCTCAGTACTCCTCGTTCTGCTGCTTCATTTTCTTAGATAAACAAAATAAATCAAGTTCAGATTTTTCTATGTACTAAATAACAGGTAAGTCCTAGGCATACCTTGTTGCTTGGACATAGCTAGGAAGAAACACTGGAAAACACTGGAAAATGAAGAATCAATCTACGTAATACTCAATTCCTCATAATACAAAACATGTAACTATTTCAATGGTGAAGTATCCAGGGACATATGTTAAGAATCAACTCTCAGAGATTTCTGGGTCAAAACAACAAAATGAAAATACCAGGACCTGTTAAAGAATAGACTCCTTAAAATGTAAATCAGCAAGATCATTTAACATCATTTATATCTGATTTACATGTCATTTTCAAAAACATTTCTACTAGAATGAATAAAATATAGACTATATTTTAGGGAAATATGTTCAAGAATTGTGGGTGCCCCACTTAACCGTTCTGTTATTTCTCCAACAAGGCACAATGCTCCTAGGTCCTAGCAATGGTTCACAGAATCATTCTGGTTCTTCCAAGTCAAGTCACCAGAGAGGGAGAGAAAAAAACTGATTCATCTAAATAAGACAAGATGATCTCTTACCAAGACAAAGAAAGGACTAAGCTTATCATCAGAATCTATTTTTTGGACAAAGACTTGAGTTTTGTTGAACTTTAATTATAAAGCTATGTTAAGTGCTTACTGGGTAGGTAATTTATCCTAAATAATATTACAAATACCAGTTCACACGGTTTTCCAGATAAAGTGGCAAATAACGCTACTTTCATTCTAATAACGTGTTGTTACTTAGTAACATGAACAGAAATGGCACCTTGAGAGTGTGGTAGAGACTGCAATGAGTTATCTCACACTCATTCTCTCCTTGCTCTTTAGTAAACCCAATTTTATTTATGCTCAGCTAAAGGATTATCTTTCTTTCTTTATTTTATTTTATTTTAAAGATTTTATTTATTTATTTGTTAGAGAGAGAGAGAGAGAGAGAGAGAGCACAGGCAGACAGAGACAGAGGGAGAAGCAGGCTCCCTGTCGTCGATCCCAGGACGCTGGGATCATGACCTGAGCCGAAGGCAGCTGCTTAACCAACTGAGCCACCCAGGCATCCCTCTTTCTTTATTTTAAAGGATTACATTTCTAAGACACCCTCATAATAGCTAGATGTAGCCATGTGATTAAATTCTGGCCAATAGATATAACAGGAAATAGTGTTTGGGACCTTCAGGAAAATTAAGGCTTTCTTCCCTTCATAATTTCTCTGCTGCCTGGAACATGGATGGAATGTCTTAAGTCATCACTAGTCATATTAAACCATGGGATAACTCTGAGAAAGGAAGCATGGGGGTGCCTGGGTGGCTCAGTTGGTTAAATGTCTGTCTGGCTCCAGTCATGATTCCAGAATCCTGGGATCCATGTCTGGCTCTCTGCTCAGCGGGGAGTCTGCTTCTCCCTCTCCTTCTGCTGCTCCCCCTGCCTAAGCGTGTGCAAGCTCTCTCTCTCTGCACCGCCCCCCACCTTCCTCTCTCAAATAAAAAAAAATCTTAAAAAAAAGGAAACATGCACAAGACAGACAGACAGCACCTAGATCACCAATGACTGTGGAACAAACAGTATACAGGTCCTGGACTGCCTCCCTCTGAGCTTCTTTATATGTGAGAATAAATCTCAACGTTCCTAAAACTTTGATAAACATTAGAATCACAAAATGAGCTTTTAAAAATCTGGCTACCAAGGCTGCTCTGGGGATTGAAATCAGGTATTAATACTTTTCGAAGACTCTCAGGCAGATTCCAAGGTGCAGCAACTTGGAGAACTTGGAGAACTATTGCTTTATGTACTTAAGCCCTCCACATTGGGTCCTTATTACTAACAGCTGATTCTAAATCTGATACTGCAAAAGTATTAGGGGGAAAAATATCTTTATGGATACATTCTATTACCTATATAGTTTAAGTGAAAATCCACAAATGGAAGGACATTTTAAAATATCACTACATTGTAATTTATCATTAAAGTACTCTGCTTATTTTTTAAAGCATTATCTCATTTGATCCTTACCTCAACCCTAAGTCAGTATCATGCATATTTTACAGTTAAAGAAATAGAGGTTCAGAGAAAACAAAGAACTTATTCAGGGTCTCACATCATGTAACTGGCAAAGCCAAGTTTAAAGTTTCTGTGTAACTTCAAGTCTTATCCCTTTTCCAATATACTAGAACTCCAGAAGAAAAGAGGCCAAGAGCCTTCTAAAAGATTTACATTTTTTCTTGACCAAAGATTAATTTCATGAAAAGATAAGTTTGAAAACTAATTTTAAAAAATGGAGAAAAGCATCCCTATTAAATCTATAAGCATTTCATAAATCTTGTGAACCACAAAATTACCTTCAAGTTAATTTTTTTAAAATTTGCTCTTAACTAGCACTAAATAAATGAATTTTTAAAATCAAGAATTTATAATTTGTCAGTTTTGAAAATAGATCTTTAAGAAGTACTATTGTTAGAACCGAGGAAAAACTGGCCATGAGAAAGAATTTAATAAAATAATAGATTTTAAATTAGTTAATACAGTGACTTAACTCTAGATTTTGAAACAATTTTAAAATGAACAGATTTTCAGAAGGTCTCAGCTCTTTCACTGGCTGGCTTTTATATAATTTCATTTATACCAAAAAGTTAATATTGGTTAACTGACAGAAAAATAATAAAGAAACAGAGGATTTGAATAAGACTAAGATCAACTGGACCTAACAGACATAAAGAACACTCCACCCAACCATAGTAGAATATGCATCCTTCTCAAGTGCACATGGAATATTCTCCAGGACAGACTACATTTCAGATCATGAAACAAGTCAACCTACATAGACTACATGAAACAACCTACATAGACTGACTCATTTAAGAAACAGTAAATGTGAACAGACCATAATGAGCAAAATCAACATACAAAAATCAGTTGTTTCTATATACTAACAATGAACAATCTGAAAAAGAAGTTATGAAAACAATTCTGGTTACAGTGGCATAAAAAAAGAATATAACACTTAGGAATAAACCTAACCAAGGAGTTCAAAAACTTGTACACTGAAAACTATAAAACATCACTGGAAGAAACTAAAGAAAGCACAAATAAGTGGAAATACATTCCACACTTACGGATTAGAATACTTAATACTGTTAAGACATCCATACTACTGAAAGCAACCTACAGATTTGACATTAATTGCGATTGAAATCCCTTGGCATTTTTGGTAAAAATATAAAAATTCATCCAACAATTGATCAGAATTCAAAGGGACATGTAAAGAAGCCAAAATAATTTTCATGTAGAAGAACAAAATGAGAGAACTCACACTTCCTCAGTTTAAAAGGTATTAGAAAGATAAGTAATCAAAACAGTGTGGCACTGGCATAAAGACAAACAGACCAGTAGAGTACCATAGAGGGTCTAGAAATAAATCCTTGCACATATGGCCAAATGATATCTAACAAGGGTACCAAGACCACTCAATGAGGAAAAGACAGTCTTTTCTAAAAACAGTGCTGGGAAAACTAGTTATCTACATGCAAAAAAATGAAGCTGGACCCTTGTCTTACACCATGTACAAAAATTAACTTCAAAGGGACTAAAAACCTAAGTGTAAGATCTAAAACTACAAAACTTCTTAGAAGAAAGTCTTTACAACACTGGAGAAGGCAATGGTATTTTGGAAATGACACCAAAGTACAGGCAACAATTACAAAGACAGACAAATGGTATCACAACAAACTTAAATCCTTTTGTGCATCAAGGACACTATCAACGGAGTGAATGAAAAGACAACTATGAAAAGGGAAAAAATACAAATTATATATCTGATTTGGGGTTAACATCCAGAATATATAATAGATTCCTAAAACTCAAGAACAAAAAATCGAATAACTCAATTGAGTAGAGAATTAGACATTATTCCAAAGATGATATATAAATGACCAAAAAACATATGAAAAGATGTTCAACATCACCAATCATCAGTGAAACGCCAAATTAAAACCACAGTAAGATATCACCTCACACCTATTAGGATGGCTACTGTCCCAAAAAACCCAGAAAATAACAAGTACTGGTGAGGATATGGAGAAATTGAAACCCTTGTACACTGCTCGTAGGATTGTAAAACAAAAGCAACTGGTATGGAAAACAGTATGAAATTTCCTCAAAAAGTAAAAACAGAACTATCCTATCATATGATCCAGGAATTCCACTTCTGAATATATATTGAAAAATATCAAAAGAAGGGTCTTGAAGAGATACTTACACACCTGTGCTTATCACAGCACTATCTGCAATAGCCAATAAGTGGAAGTAACCCATATGTCCACCAGGGGAATGGATATACAGACAGAAGAATACCACTCAACTTTAAAAAGCAAGGCAATCCTGTCACATGCTACAACACAGGTGAATTTTGAAGACATTATGCCAAATGAAATAAACCAGTCACAAAAAAACAAAATAGTTCCATTTATATGAGGTATCTAAAGAAGTCAAATTCATAGAAACAGGAAGTAGAATGGTGGTTACTAAAGACTGGGGAGCTGGGGGAAGAGGGGAAGGGAGTTGTTTAATGCATATTCAGATGAATTTCAGATGCACAAGAGGAAAAAGTTCTGGAGATCTGTTTCATGACAATGTGAGTATACTTAATATTATTAAACTGTACACAGTAAAATGATTAAGATAAAAAATTTCATTATTTTATGATGTTTAAGTTAATGTTTATTGAATAATCCCTAACTCGACCTGGGAATTATTAAATAACACATACACACAGTTTTAAAACACTAAAAAATCTACCATAGTAATGCCTGAAAAAAAGCTTCTGAAAAATGAGTATTTTAAATTCTACAAAAGTAAGATTGTTAAAAACATATGATCCTACTTACCTTGGCTTGTCTCTTTTTTCTCTTTGTCTTTCAAAATCTCGTCCTCTGTCTTTTCCATCTCTTGGTTTTTCTTCTATTCTGTCTTTTACTTTATACTTTTCTTTGTATTTTTTCCCTAGAACAATATCTTCCTGTATAGGAGGGGGTGGACTAGGAGTTCGAGGTCCTTTCTTTTTACTCTGGCTGCCTTTTGAATTCCTGAAGGTAATTACAAAGCTATCATTAGAGGTCCAAATACTTTTGGAAGGTCAAATGGGTATTCTTTTCATTTTAATAAAGCACATTTTAGGTTTTTTTTTTAAGATTTAATTTATTTATTTGACACAGAGAGAGAGATCACAAGTAGGCAGAGAGGCAAGCAGAGAGAGAGAGAGGGAAGCAGGCTCCCTGCTGAGCGGAGAGCCCAATGCGGGGCTCGATCCTAGGACCCTGATATCTTGACCTGAGCTGAGGGCAGAGGCTTAACCCACTGAGCCACCCAGGTGCCCCAATAAAGCACATTTTAAAAAAATGGTAGCATTCCTCACCTTTTACTATCTTATTAACTAGTAATCATTATCCAGGAAAGAATACACAGAAATGAGCAAAAAATTAATTTAACTTATTATAATTTTAAAGGGTGAGTTTCTGAGAAAGAGGTAGAGTAGGAAGAGATTCTTTCAGAAATAGAAATAATAACAAGACAACTGCATGAACTGAATTTTTCGTATGCTTATATAGAAGAGTAGATGAAAAAAATAAAAATCACGTATACTTCCACTACTCAAGACTAACCCTTGTTAACATCTTGGATATATGCCCACACTTTTTCTAAGTCTCTTCTCCCTCCCCCAATTATAATGTTTTGTAAAGTTTTTGTGCTAAACATAGCATGGGTATCTTTTCTATGACAAAAAACAGACGGAGATAATTATTTTTATACACCATCAAATTTCATTGAATAGATACACTCCATAACTTCTTTAAGTGGTTTCAGATTGGTACATTTTTTAGGTGGCCTCCATGTTTTATGATAACACAAAATTATATCATCTATAAATGAAATCCTAAACATTGTTAGTAAACATTCATTTAAATGTTTTAAGTCTTATTTGAGAAATCCTTCTCAACTCTAAGATTACAAAAACAATCCCCCCTAAAATTTGGGAATTTTACCTTTCATATTTAACCTACCTGGAAGTGATTATTGGGTACAGAATCTCCTCTTTAACTTGGTACTTTAAATAATTTTATTCAAATCGTGTAACTGACCTCTTATATATCCAAAATTGTCTGTCCTTACCTCAAATCTGTAGTCATTTGACTGAATATAATAGCACTTTGGTATTACTATCCTTTCCCCTCAGAGCTCTACAAATATTGCTACAATATTTTATAACATTTAGTGTTGCAGATGAAAAATACAAAGAGAGCCCATTTCTTTTTCCCCATGCATGTTACAGCCAGTTTTTCAGCTGGGATGATTATAAGAAGTTCTTCCTTGGAAATTAAAAAAAAATGCACCAAGATATAACTAGGTTTTCTTTTGTTAGCATTCTCCAGAACTCAGTGAACCATTTCAATCCCAAATCCTTAAGTCCTTCAGTTAAAAAAAAAAAAAATTTATTTTATCAATTCTCCAAATCGCTCAAGTCTCTCTGGTTAGCTTTATTATAGTTACTACATCTCCTGGATCTCTCAACCATGTCTTTTTTTTTTTTTTTTTTTCTATCTCTCCTTTTGTTTCCCAATCTTAAATATGTCTTCAAATTCAGTAATTCTTTTTAAGTAGCACTCATTCTACTTGTTCCAAATTCAGCAATCTCATTATTCTACTATTTTCAGCTGTTATTTTTTTTTTTAAGATTTTATTTTTTTTTATTTGAGAGTGAGAGAGAGAGAGAGCACAAGTAGGCAGAGTGGCAGGCAGAGAGATAGGGAGAAGCAGGCTCTTCATTGAACAGAGAGCCCAATGTGGGGTTCGATCCCAGGACCTTGGGATAATAACCTGAGCTGAAGGCAGCCCCTTAACTGACTGAGCCATCCAGGGGCCCCTATTTTCAGTTTTTTTTAAAATTGTTTTTCTTCCAAAATATCTTGTTCACAGATTGCTTTAATTTTTATGTCAACTGGCCTCATCTTCTCAATGCAATCATTCTCTCAAATTGTACTAAAATTATGAATTTATTATTTAAATTTGTTTTTGTGTTCTCCAACACTGTTTAGTCTGGTGCTGAGTTTTGAAGCAACCCTCATATATCTGGTAAGTTTTCACCAGCTACTCATTTCACTATTAGTCTTTATAAATGATGATCTAAGTCTATATCCTAGAACTTACTTCCTGTAACCCTGAGGTCTCTAATCTGATTCCTTAACTATGAAAAGGTAACAGAGAGCATCTTCTTCAAAATTGCTGGTAAAATTTAAAAAGATAAAAGTATAAAATCAATGGACTCAGTGGGCATTCAGAAAATTTAGCTCTTAATCCTTATCCCTATTTCTTATTATCATAGATAGGGTTAGCTATATAGCAAGTTAGAAATTACTCAAGTATGATCAAACCTATTTTTCACCTTTGTCTTCTGCTATGAACCATAGCCATATATCTCCTTACATATTTATGAGATAACTCAAACTTTTAATGTATCTAACAGATAAGTGATAAATGCCTGAATTTCTAAGTATTTTCCACTTAAAAGACAAAAACAGTAGTCACTATCTATCAAAAAATTATTTTAAAGATAAAATAAGGGACGCCTGGGTGGCTCAGTTGGTTAAGCGGCTGCCTTCGGCTCAGGTCATGATCCCAGCATCCGGGGATCAAGTCCCACATCGGGCTCCTTGCTCAGCAGGGAGCCTGCTTCTCCCTCTGCCTCTGCCTTCCACTCTGTCTGCCTGTGCTCGCTCCTGCGCTCTCTCTGACAAATAAATAAATAAAATCTTTAAAAAAAAAAAAGATAAAATAATAGAGGAACTCTTGATACAAACTGTATTTTCACATTACTTCCTGTGATAGAGACTAGCTACGTGTTTACTAAATTTTGTCCCTGGCACACTATTGAACCATACTGTCTAGACTTTTTTGAAGTTGGGTATAACCAAGTGACCAAGTTCTGGCCAAAAAGTGTAAGTAGAAGTGATATACACCACTTCCAGCCCTAACTATTAAAAGACTCTCATACTCCAGGCAATTAATTATAAACTGTTCAGCCAAATAAGAGCAATATTCTAATTTTTTTTTCTTTGTACATTCCATTTTTTTGGTGTCCACAACACCCGAAATGAAGCCATGTCACAAGGAGCCTAGGTTACTGAATCTCTATGTATAGGAGAGCAACATATTAATCTGAAAAAACCATTTGACTTTACTTCAGTGAGAAATAACTTCTGTAGCATTAAATTCACATTTTGGGATTAAACTATTAAAACAACTAGGATTACACAAATATATTCACTGAAATACAGAATTTCTTCACATTATCTTCAAAAATATATGTAGTTGGAAATCATAATTATGTTACAATATCGGGTTTAAGTGCCTTCCAACCACAGGGATCCAAACTGGTTTTGGACATTCTAAAGTCAACAAGATCTTTCAACATGTTTTTAAATCAACTGATTATTCTTGAATGACATAGAGCCTACTTCCTATTTGTGACACAAAGCTCAATTAGCTACTTCGATCATTTTTAGATCCTTTCTTTCTCCCTCCTCAAAACTACTTCTTTTGAATGGCTTTTGACTTACTTTGTACATCTTCGTACAAAGAGTTATAAAGAAAAATTTAGTTAATAAAAACTGAGAAACAGTGTAGATGGACAGAACACATAATACATCTGCTGATTCTAAGCCACACTGCATCTCACATAATAGCCTAGAGCTTACTATCAGGACACATCTCACAATAAATATCAAAGAAAACTGCCAGCTTTCAGGAAGAAGTATGAATTTCAATTTGTCTGTAATTATGCTGCCTACTCAATATGATGACAACGTAAGACCAAGGAGTCTATTTACCTGATTGTCACCTCAGCTGACTTACTAGCATTGCTCCAACACCCTACTGAATTTTAACTGACATTCCAATCCTTACTTTTTGCTTAATATGCCTTGAAACAGCTTACAGTATGATTCAACAAATGAAACCAGAAGTTGATGATATGACACACTTCATACAACATAAACTGCTTGGCTAAGGAAATGCTATACTCAATTCAGTGTTTTCCTTGTGCCTCTACCGTACTGTTTTCCAGGCCCTTCTACTTAAATTACTAAATTAATGGTGCATCTTAAAGTCAACAACATCTTAGACTACAAGAAATATAGTAGTTTAATCAAGGAATAATTATTCCTGCTAAATACTAAGAGGATAAATGAGTTACTAATAAAGAAGACTATATGAGGGATGCCTGGGTGGCTCAGTTGGTTGATCGGCTGCCTTCGGCTCGGGTCATGATCCCAGCGTCCTGGGATCGAGTCCCACATCGGGCTCCTTGCTCGGCAGGGAGCCTTGCTTCTCCCTCTGCCTCTGTCTGCCTGTGCTCTCTCTCTCTGACTAATAAATAAAATCTTAAAAAAAGAATCAACTGAAAACTTTAAAAAAGACTATATGAAAAATAACAAAATGAAACTAACACTTCATCTAAACAGTTAACAAAACTTTCTAAAAAGAGATTAAATTTCAAAGCTTTTATAAATAGAAAGAATAAGAAAACAAAAAAAGAGTATTCCTGACATGCTTATTTTTTGTTATTTTTATTTTATTTTTTCCGGAAATGGATGGAACTGAGGGATAGTTATTTAACTGGGTTAGCCAAGAGGATAAAGAACAAGAACAAACGGAGTGGATCACACCATTCTATAGTTCACTCCTTCCTATTTCTTTGCCACATTTACACAATCCCCAGCAAAGGAGAGGATCAAGTCAACTTTACAGGGTGCCTCATTATAATGCAAAGCTCAATGCAAAGTAGGTGTTGTGGGGAGAAAAAAAAATGAACCATCAAGATCCCAACCTTCAAGGAGCTTAAATTTAACAGAGGTTCTAATACATGTATGCCACTGATAAAATATAATACAAACAGTAATATTAGGAGAGGTATAAATAAAATCCAATATGCAAAGGAAAAGAAATTATGCTCAACAAAGAGAAATGGAAAACTTAATGGAAAGACAGAATTTGAGCTAGGCATTGAAGAACTGAAGGTGGAAGAGAGTACGAGGAAAACTGGACAAAAATATTCACAAGACTGAAAAGATCAAAGTATAAATGTCATTTTAAAGAATCTAAATTTTAGGGCACCCGGGTGGGTCTGTCAGTTAAGCCTCTAACTTCAGCTCCGGTCATGATTTCAGGGTCCTGGGATAGTGCCTTACATTGGGTTCCCTGCTCAGCGGGGAGTCTGCTTTCCTTCCAGTGCTCCCCCCCCACTCATGCATGCACATGTGCAGGCTCTCTCATAAATAAATAAAATGTTTAAAATATAGAATCTCAATTTTATTCAACAGAATGAAAATTCACAGTTTTTCAATGGCATAGCATATTAATCAGAATTGTTCTTTCAAGATTTCTCTCACAAGATTTCTCTGTAAAATGAATCATTTGGGGTTGAAAATAAAATGTTTGTGTGTAAGAGAGTGGACACTGGATAAAATAAATACAGTTAGTAGGATATAATAATCTAGGCAGAAAGTAACTGGAGTCTGAAAGAGGGTTAAAGCCTCTAGAAACTAAAAGGAAGAAGATAGAAATTTCCTTGTGGGTTCAGATAGACAGTTTGCCAACTGGTCATATGCTAGGAAGAGGTTAGTTTGGGTTCTTCTCTTGAAGAAATTTAGTATATGTGCTTTAATTAAAACCATTTAAATAGTACAGATTGACATTAAGTGGAAAAGTGTTATATTCTTATTCTTACGTGTGATAGTCTTATTCTTAGTGCCTCAATGTAATCATATTTTCCCATTTCTCTTTTTATTTCCTCAACTGGCTACTGGAATAATTCTAGTATCTTCATACTGCTATGTACAGGCTATAAGGAACCTAATCTCATAATCTTGTGCACAAGGAGACAAGAAGAACGTTCACTGTGTATAACTTGTAACAGTGAAAAACTGAAAACAGCCTTAATGTTCAATAACAGTAAAATAAATATAGAATGTAAGTACTCAAAATGAAAAAAGGTTACATACATCAATACAAATATAAAAAATGTTAACTGAAAAAGCAAGTTGCAGAAGCAAAGCTTTAAATGTAAGTAGTAAGATTAAATAGATAAAAATATATATGAAAGTATAAGTAGTAAGATTAAATAGATAAAAATAATATATATGAAAGTATAAACATACATGCACCAATATCAAAACAAATTCAAGAGGGAAGGGCAGGATATCTATGTATTATGTTTTAATCTTAAAAAGTAAAAAGCTCTGGACGCCTGAGTGGCTCAGTGGGTTAAGCCTCTGCCTTCAGCTCAGGTCATGAACTCAGGGTCCTGGGATGAAACCCCACATCAGGCTCTCTGCTCAGCAGGGAGCCTGCTTCCTCCTTTCTCTCTGCCTGCCTCTCTGCCTACTTGTGATCTCTGTCTGTCATATAAATAAATAAAATCTTTAAAAAAAATAAAAAGTAAAAAGCTCTGAAGCATATGTAGGTGGGACACAGACATCTGTTTTATTGTTCTGTATAATCTTTTAAATTGCAACTCTTTTGACCTTTTTTTTAGAAGAAATTACATTAAATATTTAACATATTGTAAGTACCCTTCTTTAATCTACTAATTCTTCTGAGTATCATTTCAAAAAAAGCTACTTCATTTTGACATTATTTACCACCCTACTGACCTCTGCTGGTCCAGTAAGGGTGAGGATACTGCAGTTGTCTTCCTGTCTTTCTTGCTTGCTGAAGATGATGACTTAGGGCTTGATTTTCGCTTTGGAGATTTGCTTGATTTTCTTAGAGAAGGTGATGGAGATAATTTTGATCTAATTACTTCTGGGGAAACCTTTTAAAAGAATTCAGTAAGTCAGTTCTGAAACTCCTTCAATCATGGCTGTTATAATCAGATAACAAAGTAGGTGTTTTTAAAGCATTCCAAACTTCAGATGAAATATTAAGTGCTACTACAGACACCATGTATTAATCTGGCTCCCAAAAACATGCTTTTAACCAATATGATAATTAACTGCCCTATCATAACACTAATATCAATAAAGCCAACTAAAATGATAAAACTTCAAAATCTCCTCAGAGAAACCACAAATTATATTCCAGTGAGTTGTATCTCTACTCTTTAGAAAATAAGCAAGTGTTCTAGAAATAGCTTAGGCCTAAAAAACAAACATACATAGATTTAAATCCTATTTAACATTAGCTGGTGACTCTAGGCAACAAAACCTCAGTTTTTCACCTGTTCAAAAGCAAAAATATTTCAATTTATCTCACAGAGGAATGCGAAGATTAAGTGATTGACATATGTAGTTGATATATAATAATTTGATCAATGTATCAATATCCTAGTACAATTTAAGACAGAGCAAGCAGCTAATGAGTTCTCTGATCAACAGCCATGTTGATGCTAATTACAAACATATTTCAATAATAGCATACCTCTTTTTTAATAATAATTTCCTCTCTCTTGTCCATGTTTTCTTGTTCCAGCTTCATTAATTCCCTCTGTATCTTCTGACGCTTCATTTCCAATGACAACTCATGAACATAATCATAATTAATATCTCCATTGTCAGAATCTTTAAAATAAAAATTCCATTACTTGTCAAAAACTATCAATGATCTATACCAAAAATTAGAGAAATTTTTTCTAATTTTTTATACAAATTAAAATGGTTGATTCATTAGAATAACACAATTTTCAAAGATAAAAGAAATATATACTGTATCTATAAAGGATTAAAATCAAAATGGTTGATTTATTTTGATTTCTTTATGAAAAGCCAAATATTTTTAAGATTCTTGGGTTTTCTGAAAGTGGTTTTGGGTTGCCTGGGGGTTGGGATTTTGGTTAGGAGACAGGATTTTTAAAAGATACAATTAAAAACACACATGTGTATTTTAATTATTAGAGATACCAAAGCCTTCAATATTTCATCCTGAATATGATATGATTTCATTATCTTCTTGACTTTCTTAAGGATTCATTAGTATTAAATGAAGGTTACATTAGGTGTCCTACATTGCTTCCACATTCCTTTTTTATTAGTAACACAACAGATTTGTATCTAAAACTAAAGTCTGACAATTTTTTTTTAAAAGATTTTATTTATTTATTTGACAGACAGAGATCACAAGTAGGCAGAGAGGCAGAGAGAGAGAGGAGGAAGCAGGCTCCCCACTGAGCAGAGAACCCGCTCATGACCTGAGCTGAAGGCAGAGGCTTTAACCCACTGAGCCACCCAGGTGCCCCCAAGTCTGGTAATTTTAATACTAATGTGTACATGAGCTAATGTCTGAAGGATCTGTACCATTTCCATTACAGGCGATTTGTACTAGGTTCCTTAGATTAGAACTGCTCATCTCAACAGATCTGATAACATGTCCTTATTTCCATTCACCTTTTTTCAGAGAAAAAAATATGATGGCTGGTTAAAGGGGGGAAAAAAGGAGGAGTGGTATGCAGAGCTATTTCATCACAATACCCAGAAGCTTTCAGTGGCTACTGGCACTGCCACCCAACCTCTCATCCTCATTTGCTATAATAATTAGCAAGAAGTCTAGAGGAAGGAATTTCAGTGACTTGTATCCTAACACATGACAATGCTGGACTTGACTGCTTCTGAACTTAAGTGCCTTCTATCAAAATATACTTTTAGCACTGAAGGTCACCATTCCTTAACCTGGGGCGAAAAAATAAAACGAAGAACTAAAACACAACAAAGATAGGCAGTTCTACTTGACTTCTTAAAGCACGAGAAAATGAACATCACTGTCAGGCACAGACCAAATACATTATAATGCCAACCATCCATTTATATACTTGGGAACTGACAGGGCAGCTATATAGCCTTTAACTGTGTAACTAAAATGATTACTCATCTAATATCAGAAGATGAGGACAATTTTTCAGTGAATATATAAAACAGACTCACACTTTTCGTCAGAAAGCAATCACTAAATATTTAAGGACATAAAGCTTTTACTTGATAAAATGATTAGAGATACTGAATTTTTTTTTTTTTTTAAGATTTTATTTATTTGAGAGCGCACACAAGCAGGAGGGCGGGGCAGAAAGAGAGGGAGAAGACGACTCCCTGCTGAGCAGGGAGGCTGAATCTGGGCTCTATCCCAGGACCCAAGATCATGACCTGAGCAGAAGGCAGACACTAAACTGACTGAGCCACCAAGGTGCCTCAGGAGATACTAAATTTAATTAAATAAATAATGGCTATATTCAGTATTATTGTGCATTCTGACACTTTGTATTAGTGATAGTGTCAAAGATTCTGTTTGATGGTATTCTTAAATTATTAACAGATAAAAATTCCATAACTAAATACTAAGTATGTATAAAACAAAGGGAAGAATAACTGCAAAGAATGATTTATAGCATTTTTAAAGGCATTATTGATAATGTCCTGTGCCCCTCTAAAAACTGCTATCTGGAAATACCAGTATAGAACACATGTGAAAAAATGAGAAGCTGACTTTCAGTCTTCACTCCCCAAATACCCTATAAGGGGGTAAGCCTCAACAGTTAAAATCAATGTACTATAACTAATATATTTTGCTTAGAGGAAAAGCTCTCAAGTCTTCACTGATATACCACTTATTCTTATTTTATGGCTATCTATTATAAACAAAAGGAAGATGTTTCCTAGCCTTTAAGAGTTGAACTACAAAATAGGCATGAGGCAACTGATAGTCTCCTGACAAAAAGAGAAAATGAGAAGGCACAAAACATAAAATGGAACTAAAACCAAAAATGAGTCTGAAACCATTTAAGAAATTTAGAAAATGTCTCTCATACCTTATAGCTTGAGGTTATCATTATAATTGCCTAATAAAAACTGATTCATACAGATGATTAGTATAAGTCATTCGAAAAATATTAAATATAACTAAAATGGCATATTTTATAAGGCAGAGATTTTTAAGAAGATATATAATAGAAAAATATATACAATACATAAGGTTGACATTACTTTTTTTTTTTTTTTAAGATTTCATTTATTTATTTGACAGACAGAGAGCACAAGCACGGGGAGCAGCAGGTAGAGGGAGAGGGAGCAGCAGACACCTGGCAGAGCAGGGAGCCTGATGCAGGGCCATGGGATCATGACCTTAGTTGAAGACAGACACTTAACAGACTAAGCCACCCAGGTGCCCCAACATTCTTTATAAATAAAGAGTTCATACTGATTCAAAGGAGAATGAGCAAGAAAGGATACAAACAGGCAATTCACAAAAAGAAGAAAATGCAAATGATAGATAAATATGGCTTTTTCACGTGTTAAAGGGTCATTTTTTTCTAATTATAATATTAGGTATTAGCAAAGGTACAGATAAAAGGTATGTTCATTCTCTGAAGGTAACAATGTAAACTAGTACATATCTTGGAAAGTAATTTAGTAAAGCCTTAAGAATATTCATACCTTTTAATATAACAATTTTATTTCCAGTAATCTATTTTATGCAAATAATCATAGATATATAAAAAGTATATGTATATTAATTAAAGGCTATATGTATTTAAGTATTTCCTTTTGTCTTTAACATACATGTTCTCACTATTAAAAGTCATAATTCTCAGGGCTCCTGGGTAGCTCAGATAGTTTTAAGTGTCTGCCTTCAGCTCAGGCCATGATCTCAGGTCCTCAGATGGACCTCGCCGGGGCCTTGCCGGGCACCCAGCTCAGCAGGGAGCCTGCTTCTCCCTCTCCCTCTGCTGCTCCCTCTTGCTTGTGCTTTGTCTCTAATGGATAAAATCTCTATAAATAAATAAATGTATATATGTATGTATGTTATGTCTTAATTCTTAAGTATACAGGATAAAACATGAAATTCCCTTACATTCCTTCCACTGTCAGCCTTACTCTGATGGTTAACACTGCTACTAGTTCGGTGCTGTATGCATAAAAATAAACCTTTTTATATTTAATGCCCTTTAAAATAATGTTACTAAAACTACACACACTGCCCTACAGAAATCTCTTTCCAGGGGTGCCTGGGTGGCTCCACTGGTTAAGCAGCCAACTCTTGATTTCAGCTCAGGTCACGATCTCAGTGTCCAGGGATGGAGCCCTCAACGGGCTCCACAATCAGTGCAGAGTTGCTTTAGGTCCTCCTTCCCTCTGCTCCTTCCACCACTTGCACTCATTCTCTCTCTAAAATAAATACAATCTTTAAAAAAGTATCTATGTCATTCATACAGATCAACCATTTTCATTTTAACATCTGTAACCCATTTCATGATATGAACATATTGTAATTTATTTAATCAGTCCCCTTCTGACACACATTCAGTTTGTTTTCAATATTTTGCTCTATAAATAAGACTTCCATGGACATTCTGACAGCTTCCCTGATTCACAAGTGCAGGTTATTTTTTTAGGACAGATTTCTTAAACTAGATTTGCTGGATCAAGATAAGCATAATTTTATTTTAATATTGCCAAAGTACACTCAAAAGTAATTTTACCAATGGAAACTCCCACTTTATAATATTAGTACTTTTCATTTTTATCAGTCTGATAAGTGAAAAAGGCTATCTTCTTATTTTCATTGGCTTTGTTCTGTAGTGAACCTGAGCATTTACTGACCACTTTTACTTCCTCTATGAATTACCTAATGTTTGTGCTTTGCCCATTTTTCAACTGGACTATCTTTTTCTTATATTTGTGGAAGTTCGTTATATGTTTACATAGTGTTTTTGCCATATTCTTACATGTTACACATGTCAAATATTTTCTTATGGTGATCTTTTAATTATTAAATTAGAGTTTAGTTATATAGAAAATTTAAATCTTTATGTACCCAACTAAGGCTTCTGGGTTTTATGCTTTACTTCAGAAGAACGTATCCACCTCTAAGATTACCAAAATATGTTAATGTATTTTCTCTTCTCCTGCAGTGATACTTTTGCTTTTTATGTAACTGCACTAGTCCCCGTGAAAAATAAATAAGAGGAAGTTTAAGCAACCAAATAAAAAACACAGACCTGGGGGTCTGGTGGTGGAAATATAGAAAGCAACCAGATAATGAAAAGTTCCACAAAATAAGAACTTGTAATGGGAAATCCAAACTTTTTTTTAAAGATTTTATTTATTTATTTGAGAGACAGAGAGAGAATATGCAGGCACATGCCCAGCAAGCAGAGGGGTAGAGAGGAGCAAGAGGGAGACAGAATCTCAAACAGACTCCCGCCAAGTGCAGAGCCCAAGATGGGGTTCCATCCCATGACCCGAGATCACAACCTGTGCCAAAACCGAGAGTCGGAAACTCAACCCACCGAGCCACCAAGGTGCCCCGGGAAATCCAGATTTTAAACAGAGGAATGAAGTGAAGCAATTTATTCTTTCATTAAGAGCATTCTGCAACTCACAGAGTAGAAGAAGAAATCTGGAATACATATAACTAATAAAGATCTTATTATATCCAAAATATAAAAGGAATTCTCAACAATTAAAAACAGGTAATACAACAGAATAGACAAGCCTGGAACACACAGTTTACAAAACAAATTATACATTCGTTGGTAAATGTGAAAAAGTTCGAAACTTTATTAGTCATTAGGGAAATGCACACTGAAACCACAATAAGATACCAGGCACACACCTCCAGAATGGCTAAGATGAAAAAAAGAAAAAAAAAAAAACAAACCATATAAAGAACAACAACCATTTTAAAATTAATTACTGAAGAGGAACATATGCAAATTCTGTGGCCCAGCAACTCCCGGGCATAAACTGAAGAGAAATGGGTAGGTACACGCTTAGCAAAAGATATGATTAAGAATAGTAATAGCACTCAAGCCATAATAGCTCAAAATTGGAAATTACTCAAATGTTTATCAATAGTAGAATGGATAAATTATGGTATATTCACACAATAAAATACTATATAGCAATAACAATGAACTGTATGTGCTGTAAATAATGTAGTTTAATCTCAAAAATATACTGTAAGTAAAAGAAGCTAAAAATAAGAGTATTGCTGTAGATTCCACTTATACATAGCTCAAAAACAGATAAAAACTAATCAATGGGGGGCACCTGGGTGGCTCAGTGGTTTAAGCCTCTGCCTTCAGCTCGGGTCATGATCCCAGGGTCCTGGGTTCGAGCCTCACATTGGGCTCTCTGCTCGGCGGGGAGCCTGCTTCCTCCTCTCTCTCTGCCCTGCCTCTCTGCCTATTTGTGATCTCTGTCTGTCAAATAAATAAAAAAAATCTTAAAGAAAAAAAAAAAAAAACTAATCAATGGTAATAGAAATCAGGGCAGGAGTTACCTTTGAGAGGTGGGGGTTGGGAGGTAGTGAGTGGAAAGGGAGCACAGGAGGTTTACAGGATACTATCAATTTTCTATTTATTGATTTGGGTACTGATTATACAAGTTCGTGAACACTGACTCATATGCTCTTCTGAATGTATACTACACTTTAGTAAAAAAAATTTTTTAAAGGTTATTCTGACTTTCAAGTGGAGAATGAATTAGGAGATAAGATTAACCTCAAGGATGGGGTGCCTGAGTGGCTCAGTGGGTTAAAGCCTCTGCCTTCGGCTCAGACTATGATCCCGGGGTCCTAGGATCAAGCCCTACATCAGGGTCTCTGCTCAGTGGGGAGCCTGCTTTCCTTCCTCTCTCTCTACCTGCCTCTCTGCCTACCTGTGATCTCTGTCAAATAAATAAATAAAATCTTAAAAAAAAAAAAAAGATTAACCTCAAGGCATGAGGTCAGGTTATTTTGGTAAAATATATTTGAAGGCAATAAACAAATATCTTAGTAACCAAAATATTAGTAGTCATGTAGAAAAATAGATGGTTCTGAAAGCTGTTCAGTAGGTAGAAAGGTCAGAACTCTATAAATGTCTAGGTTGAGGGGATGGGGTATCAAATAATGATTCCCAGGCTTTGGGGAACCTAGTAGGAAAGTGGTACTATTAAGATAAGGAACTCAGGTGGAGATATCCAATTGACAGATCCTTAGCTGAGAGATCTAGATATTAGAGTCATTAATACACAGATGCTAATAATGCCCTAAAAGCATGATTTCATCTGGAGGGACAAACTAAAAATGAGAAAAGCTGGCTAGGCAAAGGGAAAACAACTGACAGCAGAAACTGCTTCTAGAAACAAGTGGTTCTCAAAGAGTAGTCTGAGAACTTCTGGGAACCCCAAGATAATTCTGGGAGTTTTAGAAGATAAAAAATATTTCTATAGCATTTTATTATTTGACTGTTCTTTTTTTCTTTCCTGAGTATACAGTGGAGTTTCCCAAAAGTCACATAATATGTAATATCCTTAACAGACTGAATGCAGAAGCAGATAGGAAAAACCATGTCTTCTATTAAGCCAGATGTTAAAGACTTACAAAAACATGTAAAACACTGCTCCTCCATGTAACTTTTATTTTTAATTTGCAAAACATATCTACTTTTTTGTAAATGTATATCCTAGGTTTATTACTGTCATTGTTAAACAAGTTCATAAATAAATAATTTAAAAATTTCTCAGATTCAATTTCTAGTATGTTAAGAATTGAAACAGATAATCCACCAGGTCAAAAGTTGTTTGGGGGCGGGGGGGGAGTGCCTGGATGGTACAGCTGGTTACACATCCAACTCTTGGTTTTGGCTCAGGTCCTGACCTCAGGGTGGCTGAGACTGAGCCCTGCGTCGGGTTCCACACTCAGCCCGGAATGTGCTTAAGACTCCCTCTTCCTCTCCCCCTGCCCTCTACTTGTGCCCGCATTCTCTTCCCCCTTTCTCAAATAAATAAATAAATCTTAAAAAAAAAAAAAAAAGCAAGCAAGAAAGAAAAGAAAGAAAAGCTGTCTGGATCCTTTAAAAAACTGAAAAGTGTCCTAAATACCAGAAAGTTTGAGAAATATTGGTATAGAACAATTCCTTCTGAGTCTAGCTAAAATTGCCATTCACTTCAGACTGAAAATGTAGAAGGAAAGCCTGTTAAACTAGTTCACAGTCTCATTATCTGGGGATTGAGATGACTAAATGCATTCGTCAATATTCCTTCAAGCCTGGGACGCCTGGGTGGCTCAGTTGGTTAAGCGGCTGCCTTTGGCTCAGGTCATGATCCCAGCGTCCTGGGATCGAGTCCCACATCGGGCTCCTTGCTCGGCAGGGAGCCTGCTTCTCCCTCTGCCTCTGCCTGCCTCTCTGTCTGCCTGTGCTCGTGTTCTCTCTCTCTCTCTCTCTCTCTGACAAATAAATAAATAAAATCTTTAAAAAAAAAAAGTTTAAAAAAAAATATTCCTTCAAGCCTATTTTTAATAGAGATAAATGTCCAAAACCTTTGAGTTCTAATGAAGAGAAGCTAATAAACAGCCATGTGTATATTTTACATGTAGAACTATATAAAAGGCATCTACTTACCTTTTAAAGGAATTTTGTATATAAAAGGCTCTTTGGTTTTCTTCTTTAAAGTAACAGTCTAGAGCAAAGCCTTGGGAATCAACATTTAAAAGATAGTTAAAATATAAGGAGCCCCTTTAGGAAGACAGAAAACCTGAAGAGGAATAGAGAAGTAGAAGAAATCCAAGGGGAAAGTGCTTTTGGAAGACAAAGGCTCTCAAATGCGGCAGAGAGATTATAGAAGAGAGACAAGGAAGTCTCCATTTATTTAGCAAAGGGGAGGTTATTAGTAACTTTGAAGAACAGTTTTATTGAAGACATGGGTCAGAAAACGGAGTAAGTATTGAGGTGAAAAAGAAAGACAGTAAGGTACAGAACTCCTTCAAGAATTTAGTCGTAGGGGCGCCTGGGTGGCTCAGCCTGTTAAGCGGCTGCCTTCGGCTCAGGTCATGATCAGGATCGAGCCCTGCGTCGGGGTCTCTCTGCTCAGCAGGAAGCCTGCTTCCCTCTCTCTCTGCCCATCCCTCTGCCTACTTGTGCTCTCTCTGTCAAATAAAATCTTAAGGAAAAAAAAAAAGAATTTAGTTGTAAAGTGGGGATAAGCAGGGTGATGGCTAAAAAGTCACATGGAGAGAAGAGAAAAAGATATGTTAAAGATACAAAAGAGAATGTATGCTAAATGAACAAGACTGCAGAGGGAGGAGGAAGTCAGATCCAGAATATAGGAAAACACAACCTTATACAGCAGAAGGGAGGCTTCTTACACAGAAACAAAGAGGAAATAGTAAAGTCGGGGGGGTGGGGGAAGAAGACTAATTTGGAAATATGGTAGCAGGAAGTTGAGGGTGCTAGTGGACTGTGAGTTGCACGTAGTAAAGAGCAGACAGGAACTATGAGAGGGTTTGAAATAACTATTATGAAAACGAAGAGGGAACTGTCTTAGGCTTTTCCAAATCTTTTACATGGGAATAGAGAAAAAATTTTTTTAAAGATAAGAAGTATCCAGTACATTTCAGAGTGTTTTTTATCCACAAATAACTAAAATGAAAAGAATGCTGAATGTGTTGAGTTAATCCTTTCACACTTAGGAAAAGTTCACTGTCCAGCCTTTAACAGTCAAGTTTTGTAATATTTTATTTCAGTGTATTAACTACTTAATTAACTGTGATGGGAGATTTTAGCTGCTTCTACTGCTATTTTGTAGTAGTTATTAAATTGGCTTATGAAAGTCCAATAAACTAATCATAGGGAAGTTTCTTATCTATTTTTAGGAGTAATTTTTAAGACAACACTGTCCCAAGATGGAATGGATTTCCTTAAAAAATACTGATGTTCAAAATAATCCAATCAAGAAATGGGCAGAGGACATGAACAGATATTTCTGCAAAGAAGACATCCAGATGGCCAAGAGACACATGAAAAAGTGCTCCACATCACTCGGCATCAGGGAAATACAAATCAAAACCACAACAAGCTACCACCTCACACCAGTCAGAATGGCTAACACTAACAAGTCAGGAAATGACAGATGTTGGCGAGGATGCGGTGAAAGGGGAACCCTTCTCCACTGTTGGTGGGAATGCAAGCTGGTGCAACCACTCTGGAAATCAGCATGGAGGTTCCCCAAAACCTTTTTTATTTTCAAAAGTTGAAAATAAAGCTACCCTATAGTATTGCAATCACAATACTGGGTATTTACCCTAAAGATACAATCGTAGTGATCCAAAGAGGCACGTGCACCCGAATGTTTATAGCAGCAATGTCCACAATAGCCAAACTACGGAAAGAACCTAGATGTCCATCAACAGATGAATGGATAAAGAAGATGTGGTGTGTATGTATGTATATACATTTATACACACACACACGATGGAATACTATGCAGCCATCAAAAGAAATGAAATCTTGCCATTTGCAATGACGTGGATGGAACTAGAGGGTATTATGCTTAGCAAATTAAGTCAATCAGAGAAAGACAACTATCATATGATCTCCCTGATATGAGGAAGTGGAGATGCAACGTGGGGGTTTGGGGGGTTGGAAAAGAATAAATGAAACAAGATGGGATCGGGAGGAAGACAAACCGTAAGAGACTCTAAATGTCACAAAATAAACTGAGGGTGGCTGGGGGGAGGGTGGTAGGGAGAGGGTAGTGGGGTTATGGACATTGGGGAGGGTATGTGCTATGGTTGAGTGCTGTGAAGTGTGTAAACTAGGCGATTCACAGATCTGCACCCCTGGGGCTAATAATACATTACATGTTTATTAAAAAAAATTTTTTTTAATTATAAAAAAAATACTGATGTTCAAATTACTAGAGAGGCAGTTAGCACACTTTTCACATATCAGAATATAAATCCTCAGAGATTGTTCTCAAATATAACAGTAAATGTTGTAGGCTTATAGGCTCTTGGCTCTCACAGATGCCCATTCATTCACTGTAGCTGAAAAGCAGCTACAGAAAATAAGTAACCAAATGGGCATGGCTATGTTCCAACAAAACTTTATTTGAAAAAACAGGTGGCTAGCCCACAAGCTATTATTTTTTAACCCCTGGTCTAAGTTTTCATTTTACTGCTAAGGAAGGTGCTTAAATTCTTATACTCTTTAGTTTGTCATCTGTAAGAAGAATAACAAAGCTACTGAATAATTACATAAATTATATTAAAATACACAGAACACCCAAAGCATTCAACAAATATGAGTTCTCTTTCCGTATATTTGATAGTGTGAGGCTATAGTGCTCACCTTCAGAAGGTCACAGAAGTGAAGAAGAGGAGAGAACATTCATGGTGTGGAAAACAAATGCTAAATTTGTTAAGACAATGATGCAAAGATGATTTTGTTATTTTTCATCAACAAATCCCTGGTCTCAATTATCCGAATTGGATTTCTTCTGAAAGATGAAAGTCTACAAAATTTCTTGGAAACAATTTTCCCAGATCCTTAAGATTTAAAAATTTCATTTTAATATTTTATGTGAAACAAACAAAATTTAGATTTAATTTTAACCTTGGTATTGAGGAACTAAAAAAGATTTAGAAAAGTAATACAACTTCAAAGGACTGTGAAGCTGCCCAAAATAGTTCTAGGGGGAAAAAAGGATGGGGAAGTTGAAAAATGCAGTGTGAACAGCTTTCTCTGCCTTTGTTCTGCTACCATATGCCATTTTCTTTATTCTAACTCAGTAAGGTAGAAACAAGGCAGTAAGATGATTCTGAAACAACAAGGAGATCACAGTTGAAAGGTGTTTTGAAGTCCCCCAAATCTACAAAGTAATCAATAAATTGATAATATAAACAAAGATTTTTTGAAACTCACCATCTCTGTTAGTTTCCCATTCTACATTTTCTTCTTCACTTTCTGGAGTTCTCTCCTTAGTGATTTTTATGTCTTCCTTTTCCCTATGTCTCCCTCTTGAAGATTCTTTCTAAAAAGTATACACATAGATACAGATTACTATATTTTTAAAAATTATGAGATAGGTATTATAGTACAGAATATTTCTAGCCTCATCTTTTTTGCATCTGTTTTACAGATAATCACTCAGCCACTAAGTAGAAAAAGTGACGTTCTAGTATAGCACCACAATGAACACTATTTTATTAAAGAACAGCAACGTGGTAAAAGGAAGGAGTCACTGAGATTTCAAAAGATACAACGTAAATGTTTAATAAGCGCTGGATAGTCCACAACATACCAAGTTTCTATTTCTAAGTCTCTAGGGGAAAACTATTCAAAATGCATAAAATAAACAAAAGGATTGACTATATTAAATAAGGATTAAAAAATGGCTGCATTGTCCATAGTAGACTCTCAAAAAGAATTACTCATCTAAAACTTGTCATATACTAATATAACATCATTTCCCTATATGCCTAGATAAATCCAAACTCATCTGATAATTTTATAAATGCTTTTTAAAAAAGATTTTTCCCTGTTTTGAGGAAACCAAAATGACAGCTAAAACAGTTGGAAAATTAGTCCTTATACTGAAGCTAAAAAAACAGAAAATCTACATTTTATTCCAAGTTTAACAGTACCCTAATGGACAAAACAGGACAGTAGTAATTCAGCTGATAACATTTAACTAAATATCCTATTACACAAAACCTCCAAACAACATTTTAATTGGCAAGAAAATAAAGTAACCATTGTTATGGAATTGTTACCTTCCTACCACAGTGTCTCACTTTTATTAATACTTTAAATCCTGCCTACAAAACAAACTATCACAAAAAGGTTAATTGTTAAAAGTTCTTTCTGGGCATTATCAAAAACAAAATGGGCTGCTTAAAACACATTAATTTCTCTTTGAATTCTTCTTTTTAAAGAACTCCAGTATAAATTATAATTGCCCCTAATTTTACATATTTAAGCATAAAGCCATGCTGTTATCATTTGCTTAATGACATATATGGCTGCTGTTAAAACAATAAAAGTGGACAAAAGTCATTATAAAAGAGTCTGCAAGAGTACAACCAGCCATGGAAAAATGGTAAGAGGTCAAAAGAGAGAAAGAGAGAAAGAGAGAGAAAGGAAGGGTTAATCCTCTTTATACATAAATCAAAAGGAAAAAAGGAACATGATCTATTTTTATTCTTAAATTATATTCTAAAGAGTATCAATGATGCACTATTCTATATCCCACGCAACATTTTTTTTTGTTCAAGCCCAATGTAGGGCTTGAACTCAAGACCCTAAGATCAAGATCAGAGTTGAAATCAAGAGCTGGACACTTCACTGACTACATCACCCAGGTGCCCCCCCCCACTCAACTTTTGAACATTCTGGGGATTAAACTCACTATAAATATAAATTAGTACAAGTTACATCAAAAATTTATAGAAAGTTATCTCCAAATTCCTGAAAAATATATTGTTTCTCAAAGTATCATGTAATATCTGAATACTAATTTAGCTGAAAAAAGGGGTTTCAGAGCCATAGTGCTGATACTACAAAATAAATAACCTGCAAGTGTGTAACAGAATATTTTAAAGATTTAGAACCAAAAATGTAATCATCTTAATAAATTTAATTAATAACTTACATAAATATTTCAAAATATTCATCCTACATAATAAAATTATGTAATTTTAAGCCGCCCCCCTTTTTTTTTTTTTAAGATTTTATTTGTCAGAGAGAAGAGAGAGCGCATAAGCAGGGGGAGCTGCAGGCAGAGGGAGAAGCAGGCTCCCTACTGAGCAAGATGCCCATGCAAGACTCCATTCCAGGACCCTGGGATCATGACCTGAGCCAAAGGCAGACACTTAACGGACTGAGCCACGCAGGTGTCCTTTTTTTTTTTTTTTTAAAGGCTCTTGTCTTTTAATATGACTTTAATACTGTCCTCAGAAATCATATATGACTTCTGTTATTAAGTACTAGAGACTGAATGAATGTAGCCTTTAATAAAAATGGAATCTCATTCAAGTTAGAAGATACATTTTTTTCTAATATTTTGTCACTATCAAAATACAGGAATTATTTTGGTAACAATTATTAACAAGGCTCAGATCATTTTTTAAAATGTCACATTTCCCCCATTTTTTCCAATTCAACAATGTTTAGGCATAATTTGGTTAGGCATGTTATTCCTTTGTCAGTTATTTTCTCCCTTTCTTTTATCATATTCAAATAAACATGGTCTGGTATTCCCTGTCCCATGTAGCACAGCACGGCCTCTCTCACCTCTTGAACAGAACAGCTTGTCATCTTATTTCTTTTAAATGCAAACATAATAATCAGGCTGCTTGATTACTTTATTATGCATTCTAAATTAGCCAACCCAGAAGATGTACATGTTGAAATATCTGTTAATGAACTAAAATATTTCAGCCAGTACTGTTGGGTTTAAGAATTCAGAACTCTTTTGGACTTCAAAGTATATTAAGTAACACCACCAGTAGGGTCTGGAGAAGCAATCTGTGATCAAACATATGAATATTCTTGCAGAACAACATGAATTTGCCAGTTGTATAAAGACTATAATTAACCTCATGTCAATGTTTTGCTGTCAAATAAATCTATGCCTAACTTAGGAAACATGTTTGGTTTTAAAAATTTCTTAGATTTCAGAAATGTAATAAATGATTGTCGACTTTAACTTTATTTTCATTTTATATTAAATTCACATTTATTCCTTAAACATTATATGTATGAACAGATAATATTCATTATGAATTCTGTTTTTAGAAAGTAAGGAGGCATTACCAAAAAGAAGTACTTTAAAAAAGAAGTACTGAGGTTAAGTGTTGAAAACCAGTATTATAACAACTGGATTAGCAACTAGAATAATTAAATGCTAGGGGTCTTTGTAAATAATATAATTCAACCTCCTCTTGCCCTATGTAGAAAAATTTTTAATACTATATAGTTATGATAGTCCTGTTAGAAGAATTTCAGAAAAAAAAAACTTACTCTCTACATCTCCACTGATAGCTCTTCACTGCGGCATCCTCTATCCCCATTTTCAGACAGCTCTGAGTATTAAAACATTCTTTCTTATACTGATCACAACTCTCTTACACCTTTCCAGAATTCTTCCTGACTAGAATCAGTTCTGACATCTAGATCATGTAAAAATAAATCTAATACTTCTTTCACACGACAGTCCTTTAAATATGTGAACACCAGCATTATTAAATCTCTTCAGCATCTTCTTATACTAGGCCAAAGAAAGCTACAGTTCACATTGATCATACGTTAACATTTCAGGATTTTCACTTTCTTCCTCACTCTGTCATCTTCCCTGGACATACTAATTTACCAATGTACTTCAATAAAATGTGGTAACTAAAATTATTCTAGTCTTGTCAGAGCAGTATATAGCGTATGGCTTTTATTTCTCCTGGTGTAGAACTGAAATTATACTTGTATTAATGAAGTCTATGTTGCTTTGCTGGGTAAGTTTTGGGTGGAGCTTAAATAAGATACTGTAAGCTTATAAACTGTAAATTTAAATAATAATTTCACATAAAACAGAGAAAACTTCAGGGCTGGGTGATTTAATAACACACTGAAATCATTAGAGATCAAACTTTCTGGTGTTCTTCCGATCTCACAGCTCTGCTATTCCTAATGTTGACTTCACATTATTTCTTTTACTATAAGGCATATTCCTTTTACCATAATAAGAAGCCATCTAGTTTCTCCCAATGTGCTCCTCCCTCAGTCACAAAATAAGAATTCTTCCCTTCAGTTTGAGTAGGCCAACTTCAGTCATATGACCAACCAAGGTAATGGTCACAGGAGAAATGATTTAGGCCTGGTTCCAGAATCAACTGATTTAGCAAGGAGAATGGGATTATTTTGACTGAATCAAATGAATCAGGCCCCAACAGTGAACCCGGGTCAATTCCCTCAAAACACAATGCAGATACAAAAGGAAAAAGTGATAGAATGGATTATGGGGAGTTCAAAGCAATTTACACTACACTTTTGGTAGTACACCCCACCTCTTCAAAGTATAAGGCCATAATTTTGACAACTTCAAAGGCCATACAAAACAGATTGTCCAACCCAGTAAACATTTTCCCTGTTCACCTTTATTATTCACATTTCAGACCCTCCTTCTAAGGTCATTTGCTATCTTCCTGATACATATCTTTTTAGATATTCTCTACTTAGTAAAGGTCTCCTAGTACTCAACACTTTCAATTTTATTTGAAAATATCTGTATTATATCCACATTCTTGAAAAATAATTTCACTGGGTATACAGCTATGGGTTGACAGATTTATCTTAGCACTTTGGAAATATTATCCCACTGTCTTTTGGCTTCCATTTCTATTGATATCATTCTGTTGCTCCTTTGTAGGATGAATTGCCTTTTTTCTTGGGGTATTTCTAATATTTTCTCTAACTCTGGTATTTTGCAATTGCATAGTAATATTCTGTTTGATATATATTGTGTTTTCTGTATCTGCTGTAGCTTTGTCTCATCAATTACAGAAAATTCACAGCACTACTTCTTTCAATATTGACTCTCCTACATTCTATTTTTTCCTGGAGTTCCAACTGAGAGGCACATTAAATTTTCTAAGTATTTCCCTCACATTTTAACATCTCTTCAACATTTTCTTTAACCCTGTCTTTATTTGCTGTATTCTGGAAAAATTCTTCAGCTCCATCTTTCAATCAATAGCTCTCTCCCCACAGATGGACCAAAGGCTTACTCTCTGACCAGTTCTAATACTAGTAAAAGCTTCAAGGTCACCACTAGCTTTCAGGTTTGCTACTTAATCCCTGGTTTCAATTCCCTGTTCATTTTCTTTGTTTTTGCTGCTGTTTTGCATTTTTGAGAAAGCAGCAATGCATTTAAAATGTGTTTGTTGTCACTTATCCAGGATACTGTAGTGGGAGGGCCCTCAAAGTATATACACCATAATAGTGCTGAAAGGGACAGTTAATACTAACAATTCTTTTTTTTTTTTTTTTTTAAGATTTTATTTGAGAGAGAGCAGGCACATGGGCACACCCACACAAGCAGGGAATGTGGCAGAGAGAGAGGGAGAATCAGGCTCCCTGCCACATAGGGACCCTGAGATCATGACCTGAGCAGCAGGCAGATGCTTAACTGACTGAGACACCCAGGCACCCCAAGATTAATAACAATTCTTAACAAGACTAACAATTCTTTAACAATCACATCAACCTTTGTCTGTTGTTTGAAATACAGCCAACTCTTTCTCCTTAGACCTATCCACAACCATTGGTGAAATCAAGCTACCCTAGGCCATACTAGTACAACTGACATTTTGTTCCTAAAATGAAGTCTATCTATCCCTAACACAAGTTTGTTCTTTGTTAATGACAGGGAACAGTATTATTATGTATTAGATGAGACAAAGAAGATGGGAAGAGGGGGGCACCTGGGTGGCTCAGTTGGTTAAGCAACTGCTTTCAGCTCAGGTCATTATCCCGGAATCCCGGGATCGAGTCCCACATCGGGCTCCCAGCTCCATGGGGAGTCTGCTTCTCCCTCTGACCTTCTCCCCTCTCATGCTCTCTCTCTCCCTCTCTCTCTCTGAAATAAATAAATAAAATCTTTAAAAAAAAAAAAAAAAGAAGAAGATGGGAAGAGGAAAAAAATCTACTTCAACTACCTTTTCCATTTATCCTATATAATCTCATTACATTTCCTCACATCTTTCCAAAATTACTTGGAGACTAACAGATGAAAATTATCACAGAACATTTATATACCAGCGAAGTTCTCCCCTTGTACTAATATCCACTTTAAAACAGCTGGGTAAATTTGTCCATTATGAGCCTAAACCTCTTATCATAGTAATAATTCTATTATATTAGTAATAATTAGTAATTATGATATATAACATATAATTATTATAATTAGTAATAATTCTGTTATATTAAAGAATATCAAGATTTTAGACACAAGAATTTTTCTTTATTAAAATATCTTTTATTTTTAAGGAATAATGATTCCAGGGGCACCTGGGTGGCTCAGTTGGTTAATTGTCCAACTTTTTGATTTCCACTAAGGTCATGATCTTGGGGTCATGGTATAATGCCCCATGTCAGGCTCTGTGCTCAACAGTCTGCTTGTCCCTCTCCCACTGCTCCTCCCCCCACTCCTGCTATCTTTACTTCTAAAATAAATAAAATCTTAAATCTTAAAAATCTTTAAAAAATCTTAAAGAGAATAATGATTCCAAACCCTATTAGTCTAAAAATACACTTAGTTTCACAAAACACTAACGTCGTTAGTGAATTCTTCATTTTTTTGTCAGAAGCTCTACAATTAATGTTAATCCAAATTTTTCTTCTCCTTTACTACCATATATCATATCAAAACTATTAACAAGGGGCGCCTGGGTGGCTTAGTGGGTTAAAGCCTCTGCCTTCGGCTCAGGTCATGATCCTGGGGGCCTGGGATCAAGCCCCACATGGGGCTCTCTGCTCAGCGGGGAGCCTGCTTCCTCCTCTCTCTCTGCCTACTTGTGATCTGTCTGTCAAATAAAATCTTAAAAAAAAAAAAATTAACAACTGGAAAAAACTACTATTGAGATTATGGTTCTCACCTTAATGTTTTCATTAAACTTCTCAACTGGACACTTTTGATGAAGGGTAAAATTTTAAAAAAATGAACAATGGTTCACTGATTTGGGGCCTGAACATTAGCCCCAAAACTCAGCTCAGTCTATAGCTATTAGAATAGCTACAACCAGGGACGCCTGGGTGGCTCAGTTGGTTAAGCAGCTGCCTTCGGCTCAGGTCATGATCCCAGCGTCCTGGGATCGAGTCCCACATCGGGCTCCTTGCTCGGCAGGGAGCCTGCTTCTCCCTCTGCCTCTGCCTGCCTCTCTGTCTGCCTGTGCTCGCGCTCTCTCTCTCTCTCTCTAACAAATAAATAAATAAAATCTTAAAAAAAAAAAAAGAATAGCTACAACCAGACATTTTTTAACATTTTAAATTATTCACAGATGTACAATTTCAGATCCTTTCACTATTACAGAAACACAGAGAATAAAGAAACATAAATCTATCCTGGGGAAACTGTACTATAATTTGTAATTACTGAAGAAAACTCCCCTATTAGGGTTAATCGAGATTTTCTCTTATGAAATAATCACAAAAATTATATTATCTTGTTCCATTATACACAGCACCACAAATAAATAAGACTGTATACTTTAAAGAACATTTAATAGATAACCAAACTCAAGTCATTTCTAAATACTGCTTTAAAAAAAATTATAATGAAAAGAGAACAGTTATTATCTTTGTTATCTATGCACTCAATACAGCAGTGAAGTGCAGAAAGTTAAGAGATTTAGAGAAAACTACACAGAGACATACCACTAAGATACTTTAAAAAGGTCTTCTCAAACCAAGAGATCAAGTAGACAAAGATCTATTAAAAATACAGAAGATCAAAACAATGATGTTTTAGGTATACTCTAGAACCTGAAAACTAAAAAAATAGAAAATACTCCTCCTTTACAAGCACACAGGGAAAATTTAGATAAACTGACCATATCTTAAGTCACAAAGAAAATCTCATTAAAATTAAAAAAATAGAAATATAAAGAGTAATAACATAGTAGTTACTTTTTAAATCAAAATAACACACACTAACAAAAAGTTCTTCAACCTGAAAATGTAAAACATGCAATTAAAAGATTATTGGATCATAGATGAAATCCAAATCTAAAGAGGAGAATTTTGAAAATGATATGAAATATGACATATAAGATCCATAAATTCAGCTAAACCATTTATCAAAGTTTAAAGCATTAAATACTAAGATAAATCAAGTGAAAATAAATGCTCAACCAATTCAACAAAGAAAAGAAATACAGTAAACCAAAGAAAGAATAAAAGAAAAAAACAAACATATTAGAAAAAGAACTAATCTATAAATTCAAAAGCTAACTCTTTAAAAAAAAAAACAAAAAACAATAAACCCAAACCAAAAACCAAAAACTAAAAAACATAGGCTAAGCTAAACAAGAAAAAGGAGAAAAGCACAAGTATCCAAAATCAGATATAACAAAGTAAAAATAGGCACTAGAACAAAGAAAAATAAAGAAAAACAGGAGATTTCTTCACACAACTATATACAGTTTTAAAAACTCAGAGGAAAGGGACGCCTGGGTGGTTCAGTTGGTTAAGCAGCTGCCTTCAGCTCAGGCCATGATCCCAGCGTCCTGGGATCGAGTCCCACATCGGGCTCCTTGTTCGGCAGGGAGCCTGCTTCTCCCTCTGCCTCTGCCTACCACTCTGTCTGCCTGTGCTTGCTCTCTCTCTCTCTATAACAAATAAATAAATAAAATCTTAAAAAAAAAAACTCAGAGGAAATACTTTTTTAGAAAAATACAATTTGACAAAATTGACTTCAATGAAGTCAAAATTTCCATAAAGAACTTTTCATAAAACAGTACCAGATTCAGTTGGTTTCACATGGGAATTCTACTAAACCTTAAAAAAGCAGAAAATCCCAATATCACTTATGATATTTCAGAGCAAAGAATCAGTAATATTTTCTTATTATACAGTACTTGGACTACATGTGAAGCACTACAGTATTACTTGAAAAAGGACTTGAATTAGTTGTAAACTTACACTGCAAACTCTAGTGCAACCACTAAAAGAAGTAAGAATAAGTAAACTGGAGGGAAAACTAGAATAATATAAAATGCGTGATTCAAACCACAACAGGCACAAAAAGAGCAGAAGACAAAATAATAGGAACAAAGAACAATGGTAACAAATAGAAAACTATAACAAATATAACAGACATTAATTCAACTGTATCAATACTTCGTTTAAACATTAAAGGACTACACCAATTAAAACAGAAACTGTCAGGGGCCCCTGGGTGGCTTAGTCAGTAAAGTGGCTGCTTTCAAATCATGTCATGATTATGGGAGTCCTGGGATGGAGCCCCACTCAGGCTCCTGGCTCAGCGGGGAGTCTGCTTCTCCTTCTTCCTCTGCCCTTCCCCCCCAGCTTGTGCTCTCTCTTATGCTCTAACTCAAGTAAATAAAATCTTAAAAAACAAACAAACCAGAGACTGTCAGAGTGAACCAAAAAATAAGACCCAAATACATGTTGTCTATAAGAAACAACCTTAAATATGAAGACACATAATAAAAAGAAAGAGATGGACAAAGATATACTATGCCATGACCGTAAATCTGATAAACAGATGAAATAGTCTAATTCCTCAAAAAAGACAATCTGCCAAAACTCACAGATAATCTAAATAAGCCTATACGTAGTAAAGAAACTGAATCAATAATAACCTTCTGAAACAGAAAGCACCAGGCCCACATGGATTCACATGTGAATTCTATCAAACATTTTACAAAGAAATTAGAGCAATTCTCTAAGTCTTTTTCAGAAACTAGAAGGAGAGAGAATACTTCCTAACTCATTCTATGAAGCCAGCATAAATACCTAGTATGAAAACAAGACAAAGACATTACAATTTTCTTGTAATGACAAATACTTCTCAGGAACATAGATGTGAAAATCCTAAAAATATTAGCAAATCAAGTCCATCAACGTATACAAAGAATTGCAAAACACAACCAAATGGGATTTATACCAAGTATGCAAAGCTGGTTCAACATTCAAAGTCAATTAATGTAATTCATCACATGAGATTAGCAAAGAAAAATCATAGGATCATATCCATAGATATGGCTATCCAGTAAAAGCATCTGACAAAATCATATCCATGGATATGGATATCCAATAAAAGCATCTGACAAGGGATGCCTGGGTGGCTCAGTTGGTTAAGCAGCTGCCTTCGGCTCAGGTCATGATCCCGGCGTCCTGGGATCGAGTCCCGCATCGGGCTCCTTGCTCGGCGGGGAGCCTGCTTCTCCCTCTGCCTCTGCCTGCCACTCTGTCTGCCTGTGCTCGCTCTCTCTCTCTCTCTCTATCTGACAAATAAATAAAAATAAATCTTTAAAAAAAAAAAAAGCATCTGACAAACTCCAACACCCATTAGTGATAAAAAGTCTTAGCAAACTAGAGATAGAGGGGAACTTCCTCAACTAGATAAATTAAAATTTAGGAAACGAAACATACTCATACCATAAAATCCTACAATGGCATTCCTTGGTTTTTACCCAAATGCATTGAAAACTTGTGTCTACACAAAACCTGCACAAGGATGTATTTTATAGCAGCTTTATTCACAATTGCCAAAACTTGGAAGCTATCAAGATATCCTTCAAAAGGTAGGGCGTCTGGGTGGCTTAGTTGGTTAAGTGACTACCTTCGGCTCAGTCATGATTCTAGAGTCCCAGAACCAAATCCTACATCGGGCTCCCTGCTCAGAAGGGAGTCTGCTTCTCCCTGACCTTCCCCCTCTCATTCTCTCTCTCTCTCATTCTCAAATAAATAAAATCTAAAAAAAAAAAAAAAGATGTCCTTCAAAAGATTAATAGAAAAATGAACTGTGGTACATCCAGATAATGAAATATTATTCAATGTTAAAAAGAAATGAGCTATCAAGCCATAAACAGAGATGGGATAACCTTACATGCATATTACTAAGTGAAAGAAGCCAATCTAAAAAGTCAACATACTGTATCATTGCAACTATATGGCATTCTGGAAAAGGCAAAGCTCTGGAAACAGTAAAAGAAACAGTGGTTACCAGTAGATAGGGGAAAAGAATGATGAACAGGCACAGAGATTTTTTTAGGGCAGCGAAACTACTCTGTGTGATACTATATAATGGTGAGCACATGTCATCTGATACATCTGTCCAATCCCATATATCATATCAAGAGTAAACCCTAATACAAACTATGGACTTTGAGTGATCATGATGTGTCAGTATAGGTTCATCAATTTTAAGAAATGTACCATTTTGGTTCAGGATGTTAAGAGTATGGGAGGTTGAGAGTGTGGTGAGGTAGAAATGATAAGGGAAATCTTCGTACATTCTTATCAATTCTGCTATATACCTAAACTAAAAAATAAAGTATTAAAAAATGAAAAAATGAGGAGATTACCTGCACCTGATACCATAAATGTAAAAATTATTATTCCTATAATACAGAGATTCTAAAAATAAAGAACCCACAAAAACTGGAAAAATGGGCAGGAAATATGAACAGAATTCACAGGAAAAAGGTTCTTAGATATAGGAAGGATGTCCAACTTCATTCATAAGAGAAACACAAATAAAAATTATACAAACACAATTTTTTTCTGATCAAATTGGCAAAACTTTAAAAATCTGACCACATATGCTAGCAAAGCACAGAAGAAACAGGCTCTGTCTGCTGGCAACGATGCTAAGTGGTATGGCCATGAAAAGAATGTCATTATTTAGCAAAATTACATAGGAAATTTACCCTTGATACAGCATTCGAGGGATTTATCTCTCCCTAAGACACCCTTAAAAACAAAAACAAAAACAAAAACAAAACAAACTCCCAAAACAAAGCTATTCACTGCAGTTCTGTTTGTGGTAGCAAGATTGAAATAACCTAAATGTCTGCCAGGAGAAGACAGGTTAAACCATATGTGGTACATTCATACAATGAAGTACTATGTGAATGTAAAAAGGCATAAGAAGTATCTCTATATATTCCTATGGAACAGTTTCCTAGATACAGTAATAAATAAAAAGAGCAAGATGACAAAAATGTATACAGTATGCTACCTTTTATCTAAGAAAAAGCAAAAATACCCCTACATAAACACTAATCTGTTTATGTTCCTATATACATATATGTGTATGTATATTTGCGTGTGTGTGTGTGTAAAGTGGCAGGAGAACCCAAAAACTAGTTAAAAGTAGTTACCTATAGAGAATAGGGTAGAGCAATCAAGAGATAAAGGTAGACTTTTCAGAATGTAACCTGTTTTGGAGATTTAACTTTGCAGCTATGTAAATGTTCTATGATTAAAAAACAAAATGAAGGGGTGCCTGGGTAGCTCAGTTAGTCAAACACCCAACTCTTGATTTCAGCTCAGGTCTTGTTCTCAGGGTCATGAATTCAAGCTCCATCATGGGCTCCATGCAAGGCATGGAGCTTACTTAAAAAAAAAAAAAAAAAAAGCCTTAAAACAAAAATCAAAATTAAATGAAGCAACCCAAGTGATGTAACAATTTTGTGGTTCAATCTCAGAGAAGAACTGTTTCAAGTGATTTGACATACAATAACTTGATTTTATATCCCTAATAGATTTCACAGGTATTTCCCTAATGAGACATACCCTAAAAACTACAAAGAAATCTTAAACTGTTGTTAGTGATACTATCATTAGTGATATTATTTTTTTTTAAAGACTTTATTTATTTATTTGACACAGAGAGAGAGAGAGAGAGCAAGCAAGCACAGGCAGAGGCAGAGGGAGAAGCAGGCTCCCCTCCGAGCAAGGAGCCCGATGTGGGACTCAATCCCAGCACGCTGGGATCATGACCTGAGCTGAAGGCAGCCGCTTAACCAACTGAGCCACCCAGGCATCCCAGTGATATTATTGTTAATTGTTATTCTGGAACTGTTAAACACAAGATAATGCAACTGAAATTCAACAAGGACTATAACAACATATTAGTATCCCTACAAGTACTAAAAATAGTGTCAAAAATTAGTTGTCATTGATTTGAGCCTAGTATACAAAAGGGGTTATAATCCAACTCATTCTCTCTCCATTTTATTGTCCTGGAAAGCTCAGTTAAGCTTAACATGTCCCCACCACTCATTCTTTGGGTCTTCAAATCCTACTGACTCTACCTCAAGACTCTGTGTTAAATTTAGTTCCAGGGGCACCTGGGTGGCTCAGTGGGTTAAAGCCTCTGCCTTCAGCTCAGGTCATGATCCCAGGGTCCTGGGATCGAGCCCCGAGTCGGGCTCTCTGCTCAGCGGGGGGCCTGCTTCCCTTCCTCTCTCTCTGCTTGCCTCTCTGCCTACTTGTGATCTCTCTCTGTCAAATAAATAAAATCTTTAAGAAAAAAAAAATTTAGTTCCACTGTGTTAAATTTGGTTCAGATTGTCCATACCAGCCCTTTAATACAGAAATATGATACATATGTAATAATATGTACATAGGTAATTTGGGATTGTATTGTTTCGATATTAAAAGGAAAAAGAAATGGAAAATTAAAATTCTGGTAACATCTTTAACCCAGTATATCCAAAATACTGTCATTCCGACATAGAAATATAAAAATTACTAATGAGCTATTTGGTTTTTATTTTACATTATTAAGTCTTTGAAATTCAGTATGTATTTTACACTTACAGTATATCTCAATTCAGACTAGCCACATTTCAAGTGTTTAACAGCCCCAGTGGAGCACAGACCCCAGGCCACCAGGGGTTCTCAACACTGGTGACACATAAGAATCACTTTTCATTTATTCACTAAGTGAACTTACTAGTTCCAGGGTCTGGAGGTGAATCTGTGAATAATAGATTCCTGGCTTCTAAATCTCTTTTCTCTTGCCAAGCTCTGACTGACACATTAAGACTGTTCACAATCTGATCTACCTAATTACCTCTTCAGCCCTCACCTCAAATTCACATGCTATAATTTCTATACATTAGGCATAGAGCTTCAAAGTTTCTCAAACACACTAGTCCTTTAAGACTATTTACTGTTACTGTGTTGGTTTTCTCCTCTTTCTAAACTTTCACCAACCCCTCTTTCATCCCACCTATCCTTCCTACACTCATTGCAAATGTCATTTCCCTCTGTGAAAGCAGTTATTCATTCCTTCCATGCATGTTTTGCTCATCTCTCTCTGTCATACTACCATACTCTATAGAATTACAATTTATCTATTTATGAATTTGTCTCCCCACAAGATCACGGGTTATCAACCTCGTAACTCACAGTGGAGCTGAATTCGGGGGCAGAGAAGGGGTAGAATTACAGTGAGTTAGTACCTTAACCTCTCTTAGCTACTCTATGTTATCTAACCTGCAGCTGCCCCTACCTAAAGTAGATCTGACTTTCCCATAGAAGTCCATTACATAAAGATCAACAGATGTCTGTGTTGCACTTGCAATGTATCACAGAAATGCTCAGCATTTGTTATCCTGTCAGATCACTCAAAATAATTAATACCTTGGTATCCTAGCTTACCAACACTTTTCCCTAAGTTTGGATAGGGAATTTCCTAAAACCTGATCACTCTTGTTACTATAACCCTTAGGTGTGCCTGATACTCACCACCTTAGAGGGCTTTCTCATCTAGGGAAAGTGAGAATCAGGCTTTAAGTTCCTTGATGAAATGGCCAACTCTGCTGTCTACTCAATTGATATGCTGAACATATAAACCTTTATGATCAGAAACACACTTAGATTTAGACACCTGTTAACAACCTAAATCTCCAATGCTGATGTCCATCTCCTATTAAGAGCATAAACATCAATCTGTATTAGAGAGGAAAAGCCAAGAGTTATTCTAATACTGTACAGGCCATTTATTAAATAGTCATCATGGATCAGCCTCTCATGTTACTTGCTTTACATATATTTTCTTCACAGCAACACACTGGTAGGGCTATGGCCTCCTTTTACAGATAAGGAAACTGAGAGCAGAGTTAAAAAAAAAATTCCTAAAATAATGTCTTCAGAATATGAATTCTAGATGTTTGCCTTTTAAACTACAGTCCATTTAGTGCTGTGTTAGGACCAGTTCACAATGACTCATAAGAGCCAACTATTAAATTTTTAGGAACTGTACAAGCCATTTTTAAACACAGCTACAAATAAAAATTAAATCCTATAAGCTAACAATTACACAAATAATAAAAACAAAGTTAATTATTCAAAACTCACTTCCTAAATATTTCAGTACATTTTACTCTTGAAGTTGATTACATTTATTATATGTGTGTCCATATATGTGTGTATGTGTGTGTGAAAAATAAATGGTGTGAAAACAAGTATTTTTCCCAAGTTTGTATTCAGTGATACCACTTTGCTAGCTTGAAACTGACCAGGATGGGAGCATTTATGCCAAAGAAATTGGTAAATCCTACAAAGCATGGCTTTTTCCCCTGAGTGGCTGTTAAACATTACCAGCAAATCATGGAGTTCATTCCTTATTCTGAGGTAATCGGTTATTCCAAAATACAAAACACAAGCTCAGCCTCTATACAGAAAATCTAATTCAGGAGATTAAGGATAGAGTACCAGCAATGTATTTCACAAAAAGCTCTCTCTCCTCCAAAAGAATTCTTATATGTACATTCTTCTAGCTGAGAACTACTATCTGAGAATTCTAAACAGTATTATGTATCATCAGACATTAGAAAACTATATACTTAAAAGTGTATTACTTTAGGTTCCCGA
>RCUC01148897.1:0-121962 GCA_003697995.1 Taxidea taxus jeffersonii | reverse complement strand
TTGTGTATTTGAGACCTTTCCTGTTTCTTGAGATAGGCTTGTATCGCTATATATTTTCCTCTCAGGACTGCCTTTGCTGTGTCCCACAGATTTTGGACTGTTGTGTTTTCATTATCATTTGTTTCCATGGTTTTTTTCAATTCTTCTTTAATTTCCTGGTTGACCCATTCATTCTTTAGAAGGATGCTGTTGAGTCTCCATGTATTTGTGCTCTTTCCAAATTTCCTCTTGTGATTGAGTTCTAGCTTCAGAGCATTGTGGTCTGAAAATATGCAGGGAATGATCCCAATCTTTTGATACCGGTTGAGACCTGATTTATGACCCAGGATGTGATCTATTCTGGAGAATGTTCGATGGGCACTAGAGAAGAATGTGTATTCTGTTGCTTTGGAATGGAATGTTCTGAATATATCTGTGATGTCCATCTGGTCCAGTGTGTCATTTAAGACCTTTATTTCCTTGTTGATCTTTTGCTTGGATGATCTGTCCATTTCAGTGAGGGGTGTGTTAAAGTCTCCAACTATTATTGTATTCTTGTCAATGTGTTTCTTTGATATTGTTATTAATTGGTTTATATAGTTGGCTGCTCCCATGTTAGGGGCATAAATATTTAAAATTGTTAGATCTTCTTGTTGGACAGACCCTTTGAGTATAATATAGTGTCCTTCCTCATCTCTTATTATAGTCTTTGGCTTAAAATCTAATTGATCTGATATAAGGATTGCCACCCCAGCTTTCTTCTGATGTCCATTAGCATGGTAAATTGTTTTCCACCCCCTCACTTTCAATCTGGAGGTGTCTTGGGGTCTAAAATGAGTTTCTTGTAGGCAGCATATTGATGTGTTTTGTTTTTTTTTATCCATTCTGAAACCCTGTGTCTTTTGATTGGGGCATTTAGCCCTTTTACGTTCAGGGTAACTATTGAGAGATATGAATTTAGTGCCATTGTATTGACTGTAAGGTGACTGTTACTGTATATTGTCTCTGTTCCTTTCTGATAATACTTTTAGGGCCTCTCTTTGCTTAGAGGACCCCTTTCAATATTTCCTGTAGAGCTGGTTTGGTGTTTACAAATTCTTTCAGTTTTTGTTTGTCCTGGAAGCTTTTTATCTCTCCTTCTATTTTCAATGATAACCTAGCTGGATAAAGTATTCTTGGCTGCATGTTTTTCTCGTTTAGTGCTCTGAATATATCATGCCAGTTCTTTCTGGCCTGCCAGGTCTCTGTGGATAAGTCTGCTGCCAATCTTATAGTTTTAACATTGTATGTTACAGACTTCTTGTCCTGTGCTGCTTTCAGGATTTTCTCTTTGTCGCCAAGACTTGTAAATTTTACTATTAGATGGCGGGATGTGGACCGATTCCTATTGATTTTGAGGGGTGTTCTCTGCACCTCCTGGATTTTGATGCTTGTTCCCCTTGCTATATTAGGGAAGTTCTCTACAATAATCCTCTCCAGTATACCTTCTGCTCCTATTTCTCTTTCTTCTTCTTCTGGAATCCCAATTATTCTAATGTTGTTTTGTCTTATGGCATCACTTATCTCTCGAATTCTCCCCTCGTGGTCCAGTAGTTGTTTGTCTCTCTTTTGCTCAGCTTCTTTATTCTCTGTCATTTGGTCTATATCACTAATTCTTTCTTCTGCCTCATTTATCCTAGCAGTAAGAGCCTCCATTTTTTATTGCACCTCATTAATAGCTTTTTTTATTTCAACTTGATTAGATTTTAGTTCTTTTATTTCTCCAGAAAGGGCTTTTATTTCTCCTGACAGGGTTTCTCTAATATCTTCCATGCCTTTTTTGAGACCGGCTAGAACCTTGAGAATCGTCGTCCTGAATTCCAGATCTGACATATTACCAATGTCTGTATTGATTAGGTCCCTAGCCTTCGGTACTGCCTCCTGTTCTTTTTTTCGTGGTGAGTTTTTCTGCCTTGTCATTTTGTCCAGATAAGAATCCGCTGTTCTCCTTGTTAAGTGAACTTGGTCTTGGCTGTATTTCTTTGATCTTCTGGGGGAGGGGCCTGTTGTAGTGATTCTCAAGTGTCTTTGCCCCAGGCGGAATTGCACCACTCTTACCAGGGGCCGGGCTAAGTAATCCTCTCAGATTCGCTTTCGGGAGCTTTTGTTCCCTGAACGCTTTCCGTAGAGTTCCGGAGGACTTGAATGAAAATGGCGGCCTCCCAATCTCTGTTTCAGAGGAGCCAAGAGCTAGGGGCCCCAGTCTTCAGTGCACCTTCAGAGAAAAGCATTTAATCACTCTCGTCTCCCCAGCCTCCATTCGCACTCGGAGACCGTGCTCGGAGACCGTGCACCCGCAGACCGTGCTCAGAGAAAATCGTGCGTAATCAGTCCCATCTCACTGGCTTCTGGGAGCGCACCGTGCTCACCCAGCCTGTGACCAAGCGTCTCTGTCTCTGGCAGAGTCCCACCTGGAGTCTCTGAACCCCGTAGATCCCTGAGCTCTCCCGGGTCGGAGTCTCCCCGGATCTTGTGGGGACCCCTCGCACACAGCACCGGCCCGTGTCACAGAGCACCAGCCCGTGTCACAGACCACAGCTCTAGGAAACCTCGGCTCTGTCTCCACAGCCAGTTTCCCTGCTCTAATATCTGTGAGCTCTGCGACACTCAGATACCCCCGATCCTTCTGTGACCCTGTGGGACCTGAGTCCACGCTGTCCCCGCGAGGTCGTCACCCCAGTTTAGCCTATGGAGTGATGTCCCTCCCTGGAGCAGACTTTTAAAAGTCCTGATTTTGTGCTCCGCCGCTTGCCGGGAGCCGGCCCCTCTTGCTGGGGTCTATCTTCCCGTCGGGTTGGATTCACTTCTCCGCTGGTCCTACCTTTTAGAAAGTGGTTGATTTTCTGTTTCTAGAATTGTTGTTTTTCTTCTCTTCAATCTCCTGTTGGATTCGTAGGTGTTCGGAATGGTTTGATAGGCTATCTAGCTGATCTCCTGCTGCCTGATGTCGTCTCAGCCTGCTACTTCTCCACCATCTTGACTCCTCTAAAATCTCAATGTGGTTTTGATTTGAATCTGATCCCTGATGGCTAATGATGATGAACATTTTTTCATGTGTCTGTTAGCCATTTGTATGTCTTCATTGGAGAAGTGTCTGTTCATGTCTTCTGCCCATTTTTTGACATAATTATCTATTTTGTGTGTGTTGAGTTTGAGGAGTTCTTTATAGATCTGGATATCAGCCCTTTGTCTGTCATGTCATTTGCGAATATCTTCTCCCATTCCGTGGGTTGCCTCTTTGTTTTGTTGACTGTTTCCTTTGCTGTGCAGAAGCTTTTGATCTTGATGTAGTCCCAAAAATTCATATTTGCTTTTGTTTCCTTTGCCTTTGGAGATGTATCTTGAAAGAAGTTGCAGTGGCTGATGTAGAAGAGGTAACTACCTATGTTCTCCTCTAGGATTCTGATGGATTCTGGCCTCACATTGAGGTCTTTTATCCATTTCGAGTTTATCTTTTTATATGGTGTAAGAGAAATGGTCGAGTTTCATTCTTCTACACATAGCTGTCCAATTTTCCCAGCACCATTTATTGAAGAGACTGTCTTTTTTCCACTGATTTTTTCCTGCTTTGTCAAAGATTATTTGACCATTGAGTTGTGGGTCCATATCTGGGCTCTCTACTCTGTTCCACTGGTCTATGTGTCTGTTTTTATGCCAGTACCATCCTGTCTTGGTGATCTCAGATTTGTAGTAAAGCTTGAAATCGGGCAAGATGATGCCGCCAGTTTTCTCTTTTTCAACATTTCCTTAGCAATTCCGGATCTCTTCTGATTCCGTACACATTTTAGGATTGTTTGCTCCAGTTCTTTGAAAAATGCTGGTGGAATTTTGATCAGAATGGCATTGAAAGTATAGATTGGGGGCGCCTGGGTGGCTCAGTGGGTTACAGCCTCTGCCTTCGGCTCAGGTCATGATCCCAGGGTCCTGGGATTGAGCCCTGCATCGGGCTCTCTGCTCAGCAGGGAGCCTGCATCCCCCCCCCCACCTGCCTCTCTGCCTACTTGTGGTCTCTCTCTGTCAAATAAATAAATAAAAGAAAGTATAGATTGTTCTAGGCAGGATAGACATTTTAACGATGTTTATTCTTCTGATCCACAAGCATGGAATGGTCTTCCATCTTTTTGTGTCTTCTTCAGTTTCTTTCATGAGTGTTCTGTAGTTCCCCGAGTATAGATCCTTTACCTCTTTGGTTAGTTATATAGAAAACACAAGACTCCACCCCCAAACTACTGGAACTCATACAGCAATTCAGTAATGTGGCAGGATACAAAATCAATGCAATGAAATCAGTTGCTTTCTTATACACTAACAATGTCTATATTTTCTTATTTTCTATATTCTTGAGACTCTGGCATTTGGGAATTTGATTCTGGGGAGATTACTCATCCAATTATTCCAGTTTCACAAATTAAGAGACTTAAGAGATAATGTATCTTGTCCTTAACTTGTGGTTAGTAGAACCAGGACTTAGAGGTAGGTCTGCTTAACCACAGTCTGTATGCTACATCATGTGCTATCATGGGTAATGAGAAACACTGTCGGTTCTTGAGTGGGTGGTACACATCCATCAGGATAGGCTATGTTATGTTGCAGTAATAAAGAATCAAAAAACAGGGGCACCTGGGTGGCTCAGTGGGTTAAGCCTCTGCCTTCGGCTCAGGTCATGATCTCAGGGTCCTGGGATCGAGCCCCGCATTGGGCTCCCTGCTCAGTGGGGAGCCTGCTTCCCCCTCTATCTCTGCCTGCTGCTCTACCTACTTGTGACCTCTCTGTGTGTCAAATAAAAAAAAAATCTTAAAAAAAAAGAATAAAAAAACAAATGTTACTTTTTTGCTTCACATCCATGGTTGGTTAGCAGGGATGTCTGTTCATCCTGCTCACTCATGATCCCAGCCTAATCTCAAATGATTATGGTTGCTGTGCCACATTGACAGAGACCTGGAGGCTGTCACAGCAGCAGTGAGATGCTCAACCCCAAAAGCAACATCTATTACTTCTTCCAATTCACTGAAAGAACTAATCACCCACTTATGGTATGCCTACAAAAGGAAAATCAGAAATATTGATAAGCATTCCTAATGATAGTCACATGGAGTAAGATAGAAGTAATATTTTGGAAGGTTGGCTTGGAAGTGGTATGCATGGCTAGTATGGGGAGACCAGAGGCAGTAGACTGGGTAGGTGATCATTTACATCACCAAGAAGGAGGCAGTGAGATCATGCACTGTGAGAATGGAGAGGAAAAGTGTCACTCCACCAGAGCTGACAGGATTTGTTAGAAACTGATGTTGGATTGGAGGAAGCCAGGGAATCAAACATGACTTCCAGGCAAGAGGCTTCAGGCTTTACTCACTACCCCCTCTTGTTTCTCACCTCCCAAATTAGGTCCTTCCCACCTGTATGCTTTCTTCTTAAGCATCATTCTGGAAAGTATCTGTGTTCCATAATGTCGTGGCAGAGGCTCCTATCCTCAAAATTTATTAGCTGAGAACTATTATTAAGACTTAAAGTGCTATTCTAGGACTGTTTGCATTTTAATAACTTTGAAGCCTTTGAAAACTAAGTTAATAAATCTCCAGGAATAGGGATTTGGGCCACAAGTGAAGAAACAGTTATTTAATGAGAACTAGATATGTGCCTGTTGCTGCTTTATGAACTGGGGCTGCAGCAATGAATAACAAAGTCCTTGCCTTCATGGAGCTGATATTCCCTGGTAGAGGGAGATAGAAAATATGCAAATAAATGAGTGTAAAAAAACTGTGCTATGGGAAAAATAAAGCAAGATAAGAGGATTAGGGAGTGCTGGTTCATGTGTGGGTGTATGTGTGTGCATTTGCGTGAGGTGTAGTTATGTATAGGTGTGGGTCATCTTCCAATGATCCTGTCATTGCCAAAAATATCAAATTCCTTTTTGGGAATTCCTTTGAAAGCCCAGTACTTAATGGATGAAAGTCTAGAGATTTTACTATATTTTCTCTGTGGTGTTTCTAGAAGTTGATCAAATAAGTCACCTGACTGAAATCAAGTTGGGGAATTCTAGTCCAGGCTTGGGAATGGCTCAGGAGGTGTACAGAGGGCCGCTGGTCAGGGACATACTGAGGCTATGGTGCCATCTACCTAGGCACCCACATCCTCCAATACCTTCTGAACCCTCTCTGACTCCTGCCTGTGAGGGTATAGCATGCTACTCAGTCTGATGGGATGGTGTCAAAACAAGGATCTCACGCTGTCTCTCAACAGCCTGGTCAGGCTATTGGAGTGACTCCCTTAGAGAAATAAAGGGTGACAACAGAACTGTCAGCATCCTATGGTCCAGCATTTGCAGAAGTCCTGGCCTCAGGACCTACCCACTGGTTTCCACTTCAACTTCAAATGGAAGCCAAATAAATAAGCCAAAGCTCACATTTATTGGTCTCTCAGAGAAGGCCATTTCCCCATAGAGCCAATGATCTTATCACAGGCCTCTGAGTCCCTATTATTTTATTTTTAAAAAGCAGCATCACCACTGGAACTAGGTTATGTATCTTCCCTTAGAGCTGAACAAAGGCAGTGAGGCGCATTCCCCCTCTGCCTGTGCTTATCATTCTCCTGGGTTGGTGGCAAGGTCTACTTCTCAAACAGTTAATATTTTTCTGACACAGCAATTACTGTGTTTGGAATTCCAAATGTAAAGGATGTCGGGTTCTACATTTCAGAGGGAGACTTGGGAGATCAGCCGGGTCATTCACCTACCAGATTCTGTGCTTGCAATAACAGAGTAGGGAGGAGGGGAGAAGGCAGAAGAAAAGAGAAACTTTCTGGGACAAAAATCCACCAAAGGAGAAAGCTAAACACATTATGGTCTCTTGACAAGAGCAGTAAATGAGACTCAGGAGACCTGAGTTCTCCCCAGCCCTGCTGTGAATGAGCTGGGTAATTTTAGGCCAGTCTCCCATGCTGTTTCTGTTGTTTCGTTTCCTCATCTGTTTAGATGTGGTCTTAGGTATAGGTTAGGTGTGAGTTTCAGATGTTATAATACAAAACTTCCAGCAGGGGATGCCTGGGTGGCTCAGTTGGTTGAGCCACTGTCTTTGGCTGGGGTCATGATCCCAGGGTCCTGGGGTCAGGTCCCACATCGGGCTCCTTGCTAGGGGGGAGCCTGTTTCTCTCTCTGCCTCTGCCTGCCACTTTGCCTGCTTGTGCTTTCTCTCTCTCTGATGAATAAATAAATAAAATCTTAAAAAAAAAAAAACTTCTAGCAGATTAGAGGGGAAAGGATGTTACTGATATAAAGCATAATTATTATTGTTTTTGTGGAGTCTTAGAATTTGAGCATTAGGGGCCTGGGTCCCCAAGGTTTAGATCTGAGGAAAGTCTGTGGATTAGATGAGTAAATTATTTGCAGACAGAGATTCTGTCTTACATAGAATCACAGAATAATAGGAGCCAAGAGACTTTAGAGGTCATCCCATTCCACCTCCCACCCAAGTGTATAATCCCTCCTACTAAACCCTCTGTGCTTCTGCAATGGCTGATAACATCATACACAGAATTGTTTGCTTTTGTTGAACACCTTAGATTCAGAGGCTGTCTTTTTTCTTTTTTCACCCCCTTTTAATCCAAAGATTCCTAGCACAAGATGAGAGCACACAGTAGGCACTCAAGAAATACTCTGTTGGATAAATAAGTGATTGTATGAATAGCTCTGGCAGAGCTGTAAAGGCTCTGCTTTACAGGTTTCAGCAATGAGATGCTCCTTGCTTGAAGAGACAGCTCACTATATTCTTGGCAGCTGTGGTTGTCAGAACATTATTCTATACCCAGAATCCAACTCTCCAATTCCTCCCCTTTTGGTGCTGCCTTCTGGGGCTCTGTGGGATAAGGCAGCCTCCTTTCACTGAGGAAAGCTTTTAAACCATCTTTGCCTCCTTGGCCCCTCAGTCTCTCCTGCTTCCTGACCCCCTCTTCGGTTTGGTCTCTGCTCTGAGACTGAGCTGTAAATGCCTTTCTTAGAACATGACACCCAGAATAATCCAAATACAGTTTTGCTGGCACATGAGTAGGAGGCACAATGGAGACTACAGCTTATTCTTACTAGGTTCCATGTACCTTTGCACTCTTTTTGTCTGTTAGTCCATTCTGTTTCATTAAATCTGCCAAACACCCCTGGGAGATGAGGATCATCACCCCCATTTTACTTATGGGCCACTCAAAGTTTGGTGAGTTGATTCACCTTGCTCATGGTCTCCCTCCTGGGAAGCTGCAGTTAGGGCTTGCCTTCAGATCTGCCAGCCTGTCTTTTTTCCCATCCCTCTAGCAATCAATTACTTATTAAATACTATGTGCCAAGCTCTGCCGTTGGCCCTGGGGTGAAATGACCTCAACGCTGACTCCCCTAAAACAACAAGCTGCCTGCATTAGCCCAACAATGTGCTTGTTGCCTGGGGGAAACCAGTGTTAAAACAGCACTTTGCAAGTACCATCATTTTAGCACTTTGCACACTGTAATATGTATGTTTGTGCATTTTCCCCATTGCTGTGTTTATCTTGTTTATCATCCCACTCCTAGCACTGGAAGAGGGATTCAGTAGAGTGAATACATATGACAGGTTCTAAATAAATATTTGTTGAATGCATGAAATGCTTATTGGCTAAATCAAAAGCTAAGCACTCTATGCCTAATGGTAGAGCTTCAGGAAGGAAAATCAGACAAAAATGAGAAGAGAATGAGAGGAGGATGTCTTTCTAGCTGGTCAGAAAATCAAATTATTCCTGGTCATTTCTGGGGTGACAAAAGTGCTTGACTCAACTTTGTGTGCAGTGGGACTATGACTTTTTCTGATCTGGGCCATGATTGCTATAGAAGTGGACTTTCAAATATTATCAGATCCTTTCTGATTCACACTGAGCTTGAAGTCTCCTCTGAAATGTCCAGATGTTTTCTATTTAAACTGTCGTCAAGGCAGATGACTTGCATGATGACCCACAACCTGCATGGCTTCAGGGCCTAAATTTGGGTTTTGTGATTATCCTTGTTCAATGCACTTTATTATTGTAGTCTATTACTCTGAGTGTGGGTTTGCACTTGTTCACCATCCCAGCTTTGTGCCACCCACAAACTTGATTAGCATGCTTTCTGATTTTTTTTCATTCAGGTAATTGATAAAACTGTCAGGGGAAGGCCAAGGCCAGAGTCCTGGGGCACCATGCCAGAGGCAGGGCTCCAGGGTGTCCTTAATCAACATTTTCTAAGTAGCACTCTAAGTAACTAAGATTTCACTGAACTGTATTATATTGCCCATATTTCTAGCTACAAGAATGTTATAGGAGTCTTTGCCAAACTTTTTACTGAAATCTACAGGCTTCCTAAAAGGAAACAAGTAAATTTGGCTTGGGAATGTTGAATGGAACTATGGAGAATGGTATTACCACTTTAAAGGATTCAGGAACCATCTCCTTAGTGATCAGTCTGGACCTGGGGATTCAACCTTCAGCTTTTGTTTTTGGACTTCCCTTTTACCCTTTTTGTGGAAGGCCAGAATGGTGTTCCCCTATTCTAGTTACTGGCCTGTTGACAACCTCATGAAACAATGGACCCTATGTACAACATTCTGCTTATACTTTCAGGAACTCCAGGCAAATCCTCCGTTTAGTTCATCCAAGAGAATGACTTATAAGTTGGAAAAGATAAACAATTTCAGTGAGAAATTAAAGCTTCAGGCAGCACCTCATTGCTTGAGAACTTAAAACTGTAACCTAAGTATTGCCGTTTGGATACTTCTAGAGATCCAAACTATGAATCACAACACCAGCTCTGAGCACTAGTCCTATTTCTTCCTCAATCTGCTTGCCCCAAAAGTGAATATAAGCAAGTGACAACAGAAATAAATATAACAGTCACACTGCACAAACACCTCTTCTTTTTGTTAAAGCTTGAACTCACTTTTGGGGTTCAGGTGAAGCTCTGTTTTATACTGAATCACAGTGAGGGCATGCCATAAATTGGGTTATCGTGCAGAGATATTCACTCTTCAACACCACCTCAGTGATGATGGTATATTTTCCTACTCTATGGATTTTGGACTTGTCTGGGTGCTTGCTTTGGCCTCAAAGTAGGTGGAGAATACCTTTGGACCCTTAACCTGGGGGCTTGGCCTTGTGTCTGCTTTGGCCAGTGGAGTATTACTAGATATGACAAAACAGAGGCTTGCATCTTTGGGCTTGGACTTTTCCTTCTACCAAGGCCATGGTAAAGAACATTCCTTGGGTAGCTTTTGGTTGAGAGACACATAAAGCATGGCCCCCAGCTGACCCACAGATCTGCAGCTAAGCTCAACTTAGACCACCTGACCCCAGATGAGTGAGAAAGAAATCTTACATGTGAGAAAGAAACCTTAAGTGTTGTGTTTTTTGTTGTTGTTATGCAGTATTATTGTAGTAACACAGGGCTACTTGTCAGACTGTCTGTCACAGTGCTGGGCACTTAGGTGTTAGATAGAAATCTGTTAAACTGAACCAAATTGAAAATAGGCCTACGATCTCTGTGGCAGCTTCAGAGCAAGGCTCTCACTGAAGGGCCCCAACTGTAACATAATCTTTCAAGCACATGTCTATAGCTCTGAATCTCAGTTCTTCTGAGGTGGTTAAATATTTACGTATACCCATGCCCACACACATCTATTAACTGTCCATCAGGATCTAGCCTACAGCTCCTTATGCCTGGAAGGGTTGAGCTATTTTGAAACCAAACCAATTAAGAGCAGCAAGGCCCTGAGGCTGAGGGAAGACCCAGCAACCACAGATCCAACCTGACACATCTGGGCAGGACCTGAACTTATGATTTGGGAAAAAGCAGCTCCTGGGTCTTGTGTGTAAGTGCATATCTGGCACGATCTTCTGTGAGAAGGTGTTTGGGTACTATTGACAGAGATTGTGGTTGGAGGATAGGGATGGAGCTAATATCAGCCCTTGTGTGTTGGTAACTGCCAGCTATGCTGGGGTGATAAAGTCCTGTTCAGTTGTCATTCCACTAATAGTAATAACCAGAACCTAGTGATACACTAACAGCTAACATCTATCAAGCACTTGTATGCCAACCCTTTATGTACCTCATCCTATTCAGTCCTCCTAATTGAATGAGAAGGTTATTGAATCCTCTGAAATAGGCCTGGTAATTGCCTCTGTTTCATGGGTGGGGAGACTGAGGCCAAAGTGACACCACCCAAAGTCACACGGCAAAAAGTATATGAAGGACCTGGCCTTTGAGCCTAAGTCGGACCAGGTAGACAAGGACAAATAATGCACAGTCTTTGACCTCATGGAAATCACATTTTCAACACTAGATTAACTCCTAAATTATAACAGAAGGTTTTTTTTTTTACTTTATTTAAGCTTTATTTAAACATATGATGTAACCTCACCCCCCTCACCCAACCCCTCTTCCCCCCACCCCCCTCAGTTTGTTTTATGACATTAAGAGTCTCTTTTGGTTTGTCTCCCTCCCAATCCCATCTTCTTTCATTTTTACTTTTCCTACCACCTTAACTCCCACCCCCGTTGCATCTCCACTTCCTCATATCAGGGAGATCATGTGGTAGTTGTCTTTCTCCAGTTGACTTATTTCGCTAAGCATAATACGCTCTAGTTCCATCCATGTCGTCGCAAATGGTAAGATTTCATTTCTTTTGATGGCTGCATAGTATTCCATCGTATATATATACCACTTCTTCTTTATCCATTCATCTGTTGATGGACATCTAGGTTCTTTCCATAACTTGGCTATTGTGGACATTGCTGCTATAAACATTCGGGTACACGTGCCCCTTTGGATCACTACGTTTGTATCTTTAGGGTAAATACCCAGTAGTGCAATTGCTGGGTCATAAGGTAGCTCTATTTTCAATTTTTTGAGGAACCTCCATCCTGTTTTCCAGAGTGGTTGCACCAGCTTGCATTCCCACCAACAGTGTAGGAGGGTTCCCCTTTCTCCACATCCTCGCCAGCATCTGTCATTTCCTGACTTGTTCATTTTAGCCATTCTGACTGGTGTGAGGTGGTATCTCATTGTGGTTTTGATTTGTATTTCCCTGATGCCCAGTGATGTGGAGCACTTTTTCATGTGTCTGTTGGCCATCTGGATGTCTTCTTTGCAGAAATGTCTGTTCATGTCCTCTGCCCATTTCTTGATTGGATTATTTGTTCTTTGGGTGTTGAGTTTGCTAAGCTCTTTGTAGATTTTGGATACTAGCCCTTTATCTGATATGTCATTTGCAAATATCTTTTCCCACTCTGTCAGGTGTCTTTTGATTTTGTTGACTGTTTCCTTTGCTGTGCAAAAGCTTTTGATCTTGATGAAGTCCCAATAGTTCATTTTTTCCCTTGCTTCCCTTGCCTTTGGCGTTGTTCCTAGGAAGAAGTTGCTGTGGCTGAGGTCGAAGAGGTTGCTGCCTGTGTTCTCCTCAAGGATTTTGATGGATTCCTTTCTCACGTTGAGATCCTTCATCCATTTTGAGTCTATTTTCGTGTGTGGTGTAAGGAAATGGTCCAATTTCATTTTTCTGCATGTGGCTGTCCAATTTTCCCAACACCATTTGTTGAAGAGGCTATCTTTTTTCCATTGGATGTTCTTTCCTGCTTTGTCGAAGATTAGTTGACCATAGAGTTGAGGGTCTATTTCTGGGCTCTCTATTCTGTTCCATTGATCTATGTGTCTGTTTTTGTGCCAGTACCATACTGTCTTAATGATGACAGCTTTGTAGTAGAGCTTGAAGTCGGGAATTGTGATGCCACCAACTTTGGCTTTCTTTTTCAATATTCCTTTGGCTATTCGAGGTCTTTTCTGGTTCCATATAAATTTTAGGATTATTTGTTCCATTTCTTTGAAAAAATTGGATGGAATTTTGATAGGCATTGCATTAAATGTGTAGATAGCTTTAGGTAGCATAGACATTTTCACGATATTAATTCTTCCAATCCATGAGCATGGAACATTTTTCCATGTCTTTGTGTCTTCCTCAATTTCTTTCGTGAGTACTTTATAGTTCTCTGAGTATAGATACTTTGCCTCTTTCGTTAGGTTTATTCCTAGGTATCTTATGGTTTTGGGTGTAATTCTAAATGGGATTGACTCCTTAATTTCTCTTTCTTCTGTCTTGTTGTTGGTGTAAAGAAATGCAACTGATTTCTGTGCATTGATTTTATATCCTGACACTTTACTGAATTCCTGTACAAGCTCTAGCAGTTTTGGAGTGGAGCCTTTTGGGTTTTCCACATATAGTATCATATCATCTGCAATGAGTGATAGTTTGACTTCTTCTTTGCCGATTTGGATGCCTTTAATTTCTTTTTGTTGTCTGATTGCTGAGGCTAGGACTTCCAGTACTATGTTGAATAGCAGTGGTGATAGTGGACATCCCTGCCGTGTTCCTGACCTTAACGGAAAAGCTCTCAGTTTTTCTCCATTGAGAATGATACTTGCCGTGGGTTTTTCATAGATGGCTTTGATAATATTGAGGTATGTGCCTTCTATCCCTACACTTTGAAGAGTTTTGATTAGGAAGGGATGTTGCACTTTATCAAATGCTTTTTCAGCATCTATTGAGAGTATCATATGGTTCTTGTTCTTTCTTTTGTTGATGTACTGTATCACATTGATTGATTTGCGGATGTTGAACCAACCCTGCTGCCCTGGAATAAATCCCACTTGGTCGTGGTGAATAATCCTTTTAATGTACTGTTGGATCCTATTGGCTAGTATTTTGGTGAGAATTTTCGCATCTATGTTCATCAAGGATATTGGTCTGTAATTCTCTTTTTTGATGGGATCCTTGTCTGGTTTGGGGATCAAGGTGATGCTGGCCTCATAAAATGAGTTTGGAAGTTTTCCTTCCATTTCTATTTTTTGGAACAGTTTCAGGAGAATAGGAATTAATTCTTCTTTAAATGTTTGGTAGAATTCCCCTGGGAAGCCATCTGGCCCTGGGCTTTTGTTTGTTTGGAGATTTTTGATGACTGTTTCAATCTCCTTACTGGTTATGGGCCTATTCAGGTTTTCTATTTCTTCCTGGTTCAGTTTTGGCAGTTTATATGTCTCTAGGAAAGCATCCATTTCTTCCAGATTGTCAAATTTGTTGGCATAGAGTTGCTCATAATATGTTCTTATGATTGTTTGTATTTCTTTGGTGTTGGTTGTGATCTCTCCTCTTTCATTCATGATTTTATTTATTTGGGTCCTTTCTCTTTTCTTTTGGATAAGTCTGGCCAGGGGTTTATCAATCTTATTAATTCTTTCAAAGAACCAGCTCCTAGTTTCATTGATTTGTTCTATTGTTTTTTTGGTTTCTATTTCATTGATTTCTGCTTTGATCTTTATTATTTCTCTTCTCCTGCTGGGTTTAGGCTTTCTTTGTTGTTCTCTCTCGAGTTCCTTGAGGTGTAGGGTTAGGTTGTGTATTTGAGACCTTTCCTGTTTCTTGAGATAGGCTTGTATCGCTATATATTTTCCTCTCAGGACTGCCTTTGCTGTGTCCCACAGATTTTGGACCGTTGTGTTTTCATTATCATTTGTTTCCATGGTTTTTTTCAATTCTTCTTTAATTTCCTGGTTGACCCATTCATTTTTTAGAAAGATGCTGTTGAGCCTCCATGTATTTGTGCTCTTTCCACATTTCCTCTTGTGATTGAGTTCTAGCTTCAGAGCATTGTGGTCTGAAAATATGCAGGGAATGATCCCAATCTTTTGATACCTATTGAGACCTGATTTATGACCCAGGATGTGATCTATTCTGGAGAATGTTCCATGGGCACTAGAGAAGAACGTGTATTCTGTTGCTTTAGGGTAGAATGTTCTGAATATATCTGTGATGTCCATCTCGTCCAGGGTTTCATTTAAGACCTTTATTTCCTTGTTGATCTTTTGCTTGGATGATCTGTCCATTTCAGTGAGGGGTGTATTAAAGTCTCCAACTATTATTGTATTCTTGTCAATGTGTTTCTTTGATTTTGTTATTAATTGGTTTATATAGTTGGCTGCTCCCATGTTAGGGGCATAGATATTTAAAATTGTTAGATCTTCTTGTTGGACAGACCCTTTGAGTATGATATAGTGTCCTTCCTCATCTCTTATTATAGTCTTTGGCTTAAAATCTAATTGATCTGATATAAGGATTGCCACCCCAGCTTTCTTCTGATGTCCATTAGCATGGTAAATTGTTTTCCACCCCCTCACTTTCAATCTGGAGGTGTCTTGGGGTCTAAAATGAGTTTCTTGTAGGCAGCATATTGATGTGTTTTGTTTTTTTTTATCCATTCTGAAACCCTGTGTCTTTTGATTGGGGCATTTAGCCCTTTTACGTTCAGGGTAACTATTGAGAGATATGAATTTAGTGCCATTGTATTGACTGTAAGGTGACTGTTACTGTATATTGTCTCTGTTCCTTTCTGATAATACTTTTAGGGCCTCTCTTTGCTTAGAGGACCCCTTTCAATATTTCCTGTAGAGCTGGTTTGGTGTTTACAAACTCTTTCAGTTTTTGTTTGTCCTGGAAGCTTTTAATCTCTCCTTCTATTTTCAATGATAACCTAGCTGGATAAAGTATTCTTGGCTGCATGTTTTTCTCGTTTAGTGCTCTGAATATATCATGCCAGTTCTTTCTGGCCTGCCAGGTCTCTGTGGATAAGTCTCCTGCCAATCTAATATTTATACCATTGTATGTTACAGACTTCTTGTCCCGTGCTGCTTTCAGGATTTTCTCTTTGTCGCTAAGACTTGTAAATTTTACTATTAGATGGCGGGGTGTGGGTCGATTCCTATTGATTTTGAGAGGTATTCTCTGGGCTTCCTGGATTTTGATGCTTGTTCCCCTTGCTATATTAGGGAAATTCTCTACAATAATCCTCTCCAGTATACCTTCTGCTCCTATTTCTCTTTCTTCTTCTTCTGGAATCCCAATTATTCTAATGTTGTTTCGTCTTATGGCATCACTTATCTCTCGAATTCTCCCCTCGTGGTCCAGTAGTTGATTGTCTCTCTTTTGGTCTGCTTCATTATTCCCTGCCATTTGGTCTTCTATATCACTAATTCTGTCTTCTGCCTCATTTATCCTAGCAGTAAGAGCCTCCATTTTTGATTGCACCTCATTAATAGCTTTTTTTATTTCAACTTGATTAGACTTTATTTCTTTTATTTCTCCAGAAAGGGTTTTTATTTCTCCTGACAGGGTTTCTCTAATATCTTCCATGCCTTTTTTGAGACCGGCTAGAACCTTGAGAATCGTCGTCCTGAATTCCAGATCTGACATATTACCAATGTCTGTATTGATTAGGTCCCTAGCCTTCGGTCCTGTCTCCTGCTCTTTTTTTTGTGGTGAGTTTTTCCGCCTTGTCATTTTGTCCAGATAAGAATCCGCTATTCTCCTTGTTAAGTGAACTTGGTCTTGGCTGTATTTCTTTGATCTTCTGGGGGAGGGGCCTGTTGTAGTGATTCTCAGGTGTCTTTGCCCCAGGCGGAGTTGCACCGCCCTTACCAGGGGCCGGGCTAAGTAATCCTCTCAGGTTTGCTTTCAGGAGCTTTTGTTCCCTGAACGTGCTTTCTGTAGAGTTCTGGAGGACGGGAATGACAATGGCGGCCTCCCAATCTCCGGTTCAGAGGAGCCGAGAGCTAGGGGCCCCAGTCTTCAGTGCGCCTTCAGAGAAAAGCGTTTAATCCCTCCAGTCTCCCTAGCCCACGTTTGTGCCGGAGAGTGCGCGCGCGCCCCCGCCCGCAGACACCGCGCGCACTCGCAGACCGCGTGCACCCGCAGACCGTGCTCAGAGAAAATCGTGCCTAAGCAGTCCCGTCTCACTGGCTTCTGGGAGTGCTCGGAGCTCACCCAGCCTGTGACCAAGCGTCTCTGTCTCTGGCAGAGTCCCACCTGGAGTCTCCGGAGCCCGTAGATCCCTGAGCTCTCCCGGGTCGGAGTCTCCCCGGATCTTGTGGGGACCCCTCACACAGAGCACCGGCCAGTGCCACAGAGCACAGGTCCGTGTCACAGACCACTAGGAAATCTCGGCTCTGTCTCCGCAGCCGACTTCCCCGCTCTAATACCTGTGAGCTCTGCGACACTCAGACACCCCCGATCCTTCTGTGACCCCGTGGGACCTGAGTCCACGCTGTCCCCACGAGGTCTTCACCCCAGTTTAGCCTCTGGAGCGATGTCCCTCCGTGGAGCCGACTTTTAAAAGTTCTGATTTTGTGCTCCGCCGCTTGCCGGGAGCCGGCCCCTCCCCCTGGGGCCTATCTTCCCGTCGCGTTGGATTCACTTCTCCGCTGGTCCTACCTTTCAGAAAGTGGTCGATTTTCTGTTCCTAGAATTGTTGTTTTTCTTCTCTTCGATCTCCTGTTGGATTTGTAGGTGTTCGGAATGGTTTGATAGGCTATCTAGCTGATCTCCTGCTGGCTGATGTCGTCTCAGCCTCCTACTTCTCCGCCATCTTGACTCCTCCTCTCAGGTTTTTTTTTTTTAACTTATCATTATTAGTTTGGGGGTGGGGCGTGGGAGGAAGTGGTGCATCCTGGCAGTCGAAGCTTGTTGACCATGCTGTGATGGAGAGAGTTTGCAGGTTTGGGGTAGGAGGTGGGGTGGGCTGGGGTCACGAGATGGGTGTAGAGAGGAGAGGGCATCAAGGAGGCAGGGGTTTCTGCCACAGGTGGCTGGGCCTGGCTCTGCTCTTAGTGGGGTCACTTGTGGGGAGAGCACAGTGTGCCGGGCAGATGAGTGCCATGTGTGCTGCAGCGTCAGATGCACAGCTGCTGCTTCCCTGTGTGGTTCCCTGTGAAGTCTACAAAACAGCTGCACGGTACTGAGTGTGACCGAGAAACAGTGAAGGAGCTGGGGTCAGGCCCAAGGGTCATACCCACGGCATCAGAGCAGGGCTACTAGGGGCTTGTCATTGTCTCTGGGCTCTGTAAGTAACGCACCTCTGGGCTGAGCTAACCAGGGCGTGGCTTAGGCCCTTGAAAGCTGAGCCCTTAGAGAAGGAAAAAGGCTTCATGCCACAGGCCAGGGACCACCGCTGGGCAAGTGGAGTGGGGGCTGGACTTCTGCCCCGCCTTGCCCCCTCTGCTGGCTGTCTTCAGGCAGGTACAAGCTGCATTGAGGTCTGCAGGGGCCCAGACATGGTCTGGCACAGCAGTGGGACAGAGGACATCTGAGTTACGCGGTGGTGATGTGCCGTGTGTCCTGTGCGGAGGTGTAGCCAGGGTGCCTCCAAGCCCAGAGGACAGAGGTATGTGTCCTGGCCTGGCCAGGACCCCCAGGTTGGAAAGCTCTTAGGTTTAAGCTGAACCCTGGGGGATGAGCAGAATATCACCAGATGACAGAGCAAAGGAATCTCCTGCTCCTCGGAAAGGTACAGAAGTCTGAATTTTGGACACTGTCCGTGGCTGATTGTGCTGTGAACTGCAGACATAAGCTCCCCGCAGGACTTCTCCATGAGAGGCCCTCCTCAACCCTCATAAATAAATAAATAAATAAATACTATGAGAAGAACCTCCGTACTTGTCAGGCATTGCAGCTTCAAAGCAAGTCCTTTAGTTCTCCTTTCCACTTAGCCTGGAGCTTCTACACAGTAGATGCCACCAGACCAACAGGTGACAAAATTATAAGACATCTGTGTTCAGTGTGTGAAAGGGCTGGGTAGGAGGGGCTGCTGCCTGGAGATGAGGCTGGGGAGGAAGTTTGACCAATGTAATGGAGTCATGAAGAGATGTATTCAAGGTTCCTGTTACAGGATTCCTGCTACAGGAATAATTATCTCAGCACTAGCTGTCAAATCAATCTGTCCATCTGATGAGCTGCCTTGTCTCCCTGCAAGGCACTCAGAGCAGGACACAGGACAGGTGCGCTAGGTTGTAGGGAGAGAGGTGTAGAGAGGTTCATCTTCTTTCGTAGGAGGACAAGCCTGCGTGGGGAGGCAGAGGGAAGTCCAGATTTGCCATGGGGCAGCTGGCAGCCAGGGAGCTGGGATAGCAAAAGGGCTTAGGAAGGGAAGAGAAATTTAATTTGTCCATTCTCCTTTTCACATACGGTGTGGTAAAGAGCTCCAGTGTGCTGGCGATGGTGCCAGACATTGGAGAACACATGTGAACAATTGTTTTCCACTTCTGCCTGCTTCAGTGTCTTGTCTGGGTCTGGGCCTGGGGGCACACACCCATGACCCTGCCCATCTTAACTGCATCAGAATTCATGACTTCAGATCTGACATGCTAGAAACTCTATCTCTGAAATACTGGGGGTTGGGAATAGGAGAGACCCGAGGAAGCCTGACAGTCAGTGGGCAAGGAGAAACAGGCCAGGCTGAAGGGAGTTGTGTCTAGTCATTCGGGCAGAACAATGGAAGCTGGTGATTGATATATGTGCATTAGCCCTGAATTCTTGGGGAAAACGCAACCTACAGCAGAGCTACAATAGCATATATCATCTCTTCCCTGGGAAGGAGAAACAGTTTGCACCTTCCTACCTATTAATCACATTTTCCATTAATCAGAATAACTCACCATAATTGTGATTACAGTTGGGAATCAATTAATGTTCACCTTAAAGTGTAGAGAGGAAAGCAATTAACGTAATAGAGTTAGAGCATCAAAATGACACAAATGTTATTGACAATTATGAATCACATCTTGCAGTTTTCTGGTTCTCTGCTCTTTCATGGAGAGGTTTACAGTGGAGGAGGGAAGCAGTCTCAGATCTTCCAGGTAAAACGGTAAGATCCAGCTCTTCTCATTGTCATCCACTGAAAGCAATATTCTATGTCTATATAGCTCCACTTCCAACAATGAGGCCCCAGGAATGGAAGAAATAGGTCTAAGGAAAGGCCAGAGTTTCCCTGTTGGTTAGAGGGACTGATTTATCTGTCTTAGCATAGCATTTTTTCCTCAAAGCAAAGTCTGATTCTTCAGACATGGATTGTTTTGCTGTTTATTTGATGGGCATCCTCTGGAAGACAGTTGTAATATTAAATAGATTTAACCTAACCTAAACAGAAAAATGGCACTTAAAATTCATGTTGAGCTTTTTAAGGAAGCACTTCTTGCATGTGTTTATGCCTATTTTTGTTTGTTAGTTTCCTTTCCACAATCCTGAGTGGGAGATAGGATAGGGATTGTTATTTTTATTTTTTAAATGTGGAAAGCAAAATCTAAGTGAATGAATGACTTCCCAAGGTCACACAGTGAGTTAGCAGCAGACTGGAACCCCAGTAGGGTGTCTTAACATTAGAGCTGCTCTACAAAAATTGTTTTATCATGCCCACCTAATGGTCACTTAAGTTCATATGTTAGCCCAAATATCCTCTTGTTCTCAATGAAAACTCCTTGGGGGATTTTCCAGGTGATAGTAAAAGATCCCTAGTTCAGTCTGCCCCAGACCTTGAGCATTCTCTAGGTGAAATTTGAGGAAACCTTGCAAAGGAAAATTTAGACTTAAAGAATTCAAATTCAGCAGGACTCTCCCTAGGTAATCAAACCCACCCCCTTGTTTTCCAGACAAGGGAATTGAAGCCTAGGAGTGGGGGGAGTGGAGAGTGCTTTGGGTTCATTCCCAGCTTTGGACAGAAACCTCATAGCCCCCCAGGGCAAGGGAAGAGGGTTATAACCTAGGAGAACATAAAGCTACATAACTGAAGAAGAAATCTTTGCAGACTTCATTCAAATGCTTTGTGCAGATCTCCTTTGCATCCTTATGTGGTTGTTGAGGCAGAGATGCAAATGTTTTGAGTCATACCAAGCTTCTTGTCCATTTTGAAGACTAGCTTATGCACATTTGCTGATGCTTTATGTAGTTAATCTGATTCCTTTCTTAAGTTCCCTGAAAACTCTAGGTCAGCAATTCCTTGATCTGCTCTGTCCCTGCACATCTACGTGTCTATTCTCAGAACAACCACCTCAGGTAAAGAGAAGCTTCCACAGACGGAAGTTCTAGGGTCCAGGCCTGGCCCCATTTTCCCTTATTTCCTCAATTAAGGGCATCACTGGGGGCTAAGCCCAGGGGGCTACCTGAACAGGATAGCCCAGTTCTACCAGAGAATGGCTGCAGGGACCCAGAGTTCTGTTTCTTACAAAGGGCTTCCTCCCATCACCCCAGCCATGCCTGTGATCCAGTGTTGCCACTGCAGCCTGCATGGAGAGCTCAGAATAGAGTAGTGAGGTGGTTACCCACAGCCTTAGCACTGGCTCTTTGTAAGGCTCTGAAGGACAGTTTTGATTCAATTGCCAGTTAAACTGCAGAACATTGATGACCCATAGGCACTGAATTGTTAAACTTCTCCTTTTTCTCTGTTAACCTGTGTCAAAGAGAAGAAATTGCATATGGGGGTCTCCCAGGGTAAATGATCCATAATCCTCCCTACAGGCCACCCTAAGATCTGCTGCCCTAATTAAGCATAGCATCTCTCAAGATCAATGCTCAACATGTCCATTCTGAGCTGGAGCATCAAAGGCCTCCACATCCACTAGATGGCAGTAGTCAGTTAATCATGTAGAGAGGGACAGCCTAGAGAAGCAAGATCCTCACAGAGCAGCCAAGCTCTAGGATTTATAATCAAGTCCAGAATATCTAAATATAATGCACCCTCTCCCCTCCTCTGGTCCCTGAAGATTACTGTCACTCTTTTTAATTACTATTTGAAATAACAGCTCCTCTGGTAGTCCAGAGTAGCTATTTATGATACATGCAGGACTATGACAGAAAAGAAATAGAGGCCACTCCCCGAAGCTATAGCTGGTAGAAGCAGTTTTTGAACTGCCCCTTGCTGAGTCAAGATGAACTGGATTCAGCTGTTAGCTCCTACTTGCAAGGAAAAGATTTCCCCTTTGCTTCTTTCAAGCCACAGCTCTCCAGGCATCTAGGCCTTCCATCAGGGACCTCCGCCAGACCATGAACCCCAAACCGCAGCTTACCACACAACTGTGCTGAGCTCTGAACCAAGCCCTAATATTAATTTATGGAACCACAAAGCGATTACGAAGTTGTGCTCTATTTTTCTTCTGAAAACCCCCTATTGAAGGACGAGTCTGAACTGGAACCAAGCCTACATATTTCCTAGAACTACTGAACCGGGACTTCAGAATGTTCTCTGAACCCTGAGCCGAACTGAACCTGTATTTCGTGGACCGGGTCCCCTGGCTGAGACTCAGTTCTTTAAAAGAAACCTTATTTTAGCTGAAGCTGCCTTTAACCCTATTCTGGACCCCAATTTTGGAAAGTCTAGCATCAGGATTTCCTGGACAGGACCATGCCCCTAAGGCAGCCTTTCATATGGAGATACCCTCAGTTTCTGCCGCAAACTCCTTATTAGGCCATTTTCTAGTTGGTTACTTCTGTAGCAGCCAGAGTTTGGTGGTTGGATAGGAGATTTATGTAGGACACTTGGCTAAAATATAAACAGTGGTTTAGAGAAAGGGAATCTGCCTTGTGTCAACAGTAATATGAGGCTGGGGGCCTCCAGCAAGCTGCACTGGATGTTTACCCACTGAATCAAGTCACTGCATCATCTGTCCCTGTCTGGCTAGAGGGGCCCTGGTTGGAAAGTGGCAGGTTCCCCGCCAGCTCTACAGTCTGGAATCCGGGGGATGTCTCTTGGGCTAAACTTGCTCCCCCTACCCCACCCACCTTACCTGGGTAGAAGAGTACTGAGTTAGGGACCTCAGAGTCAGATTTAATTAGCATTTATTTCCAGCTTTTTGTAAGCCAGTCACTTTTTCTGTGGCCACTTGATTTAACGACTCTCAGATGTCTTTAGGGGTAGAGCCAGGTTTTGTGGGGTCTGAAATACAGTTTAGGGGCCTTAAGAAAAAGAATATAAATATAAAATTAGATATAAAATTAAATACTAATTTATAATGAGCAAAAAAATGAATTGCCCACACACAAAATGGCTATCAATCTGGAAATCTAGGTCTCTTTCTTCTGAGATCTCTTTAGGCATTTTACCAAAAATGCTTACATATGAATGTTTCGAATTGGCAGCCTGGCTTCCCCCTTCCACCAGGAACACTCTTCACTCAGGCTGGGGAGGGGAGGCCATGAAGGGCAGGGGCCAGGGGCTTAGCTTTTCCAGATTCCAGTTAAGTCTGCTCTGCAGGTCTGTGAAGATCCCTACCTAGTGACTCTGACAGGGACATTATGTGACTTTTTCCCAGGCACAGCTCTCATAATGTGTGAGGCTGAAATCTGCAGTCACAACCTCTGATGCTAATCTTAATGTGTTTTTCATTGCTCTCTACTACCTCCTTCATGGCTGCCAGATTGCTCTGGGACTCTGATGATATAGCTTATAAGCTTCGCAAGGACCGCTTTTGGTCTGAGCCACATATCCCACAATCCTCTTCCCTGTCCTAAGAAGAAGAGGAGGCTGTGGTTAAAAAGTGGGCCATTTCAACTTGCGGCAGCTCCTTTCAGTAGGATGTTGCTTCCGTTCTTGCTCTTGGCCTGTTGACTTCGAGCTACCTAGAGGGCTGCACGTCCTCATCTTCTGGGAGGGGAGGAGCCATCTGGGGGCGGGGCCTGTGTAGGAAAGGGAGCCTTGGGGAGGGTCCATATGTGGGAAGAGTTATCTGAGGGTCTGTGTGGGGGTGGCGCTGTGTGAGGGAGGAGCTGTCTGTGGGACGGGCTTGTGTGGGAAGGGCCATATGTGGGAGGAGTAGTCTGAGGGGCTGTGTGAGGGACTGGAAGGGGCCTGTGAGTGAGGGGCTGTGTGTGTTGTGTGGGACAGGAAGGGGCATGTGTGGGACAGACCTGTGTGGGATGAGCTGTCTGAAGGAGGGGTTGGTGGGGGAGGGGTAGTGTGTGAGGACAGGGACCTGTGGAGGGCGTGCTGTCGGAGATGGAGGGGATGTCTGAGGGCAGGGACTTTGAGGGAGCAGCTCTGTGGTCCTGCCGATTTTGGACATATTCACAGCAATAAATGTGTCTTTGTTATGGTCTTGTGTCCTGGCCCTCTTTCTGGGCCTTTCTCTTCTCTTTCACCTCTGAGTGCCCTTTCTCTAAACCCTGTCTCTTACTTCCTCCTCCCTCTCCCCATAAAATCTTCCTTTCTGTGCAAGGATCTATTGTTAGTCATTTGTGTCTTTGGGAGAATTTAAGTCATTTGGTTTCTTCCTCCAGGATGAGTTGTAATTCTCTATTAAGGAACAAAAGCTCTAACCCTTCAAAGAATGGGAAGCAGGGAGAGGAGAGGAGGGATGTAATCTGAGTTGGTGGTGAGGATGGAGAGATTTCGCACATTTTTGAAATGATACCACAGCACAAGGTGTTACACTGGGGTTTTCTGTTTGTATGTTTTGTTTTTGTAAGGAAAGGAAGACACCTTTAAAAATGGTTGACCATCGACTGTGTCAAACCTTGTGCTAGGTGCTTTCAGAAATTGTACCTCCATCTTTATAGTAATCATGGAGGGCTGGGTGTGATAGCCTTTTAACAGATGGCAAAGCTGAGGTTAGCTACGTGTATGGAGTCACACAAAGACAGAAGCAACTATTTTTTGGTATCTACCTTGTGCCTCTGCTGTGCATTCCCACCAATATTTCTTTTTTTTTTTTCCCACCAATATTTCTTATTCTTACAGTACTGCCCACTATATAGCATTAGCTTAATTTTTTATTAAAATAAGAAAAACTGAGGCTCAGAGTGGTAAAATGACTTTCCCAAGGTTCCTGTTATATGGAAAATTACTTTGAAACAGTAGTGGTCTCTGAGCTGATGGTTTGGTTGTGAGCATCAGAACGGAGATTTGAGCAAGAAGGCCCCACAAAAGGTGCCTGGAGCCAAAGCTCGTATTTGCTGTCTGATAGGAGGAGCACAGGGGCAAGAACAAGTATCCTGGCCCAGAGCTATTGCTTACTGGTTAGCCTTCTGAACAGCCAGGAGTGTTATATGCATTTCTTGCCCAGAGCACTTGGGGCCAAAATGAGACCATACAGTTGTCAGCCAATGGGCTGCTGATTTAAGGGTGACAAAACTGTCAGCCCAGGGGTGGCACGATCGTGACTTATTCTAGTTCTTTCTACCTATAAGTACCATTCTTGTTTGTTTCATCATACATTCCATTTATTCTGTATATCTTTAGCATGTCTTACAGGTTACTACTTCATTATCTATAATTAGTACATCTTATGAATTCTGCCTACATCTTGCAAGCTCAAAAGCTACTTGCTTGCTTTCTATCTATGCTAGCTCTAGTTAACTATTGCTGTGTAGCAAATTACCCTAGAATTTATAAACTTAAAACAATAATACACTTTTTAAAAATTCCTTACAGTTTTTGTGGGTTGGGAATTCAGGAGCAGCTTGGCTGGGTTGTTCTGGTTCAAGGTGTTTCTTGAGGTTGCAGTCAGAATATCAGCTGGGTCTACAAAATTAAAAAGCTTACCTGGGATGGAGGATCCATTTCCAAGATGCCACTGACATGGTTGGCAAGTTCGTGCTGGCTGATGGCAGAGGTCCTCAGTTTCTCCCCATACAAACTCCCCACATAAAGCACTGGGCTGCTTGAGTTTCTGCATGGTGTGGCAGCTCTCTTCCCTGATAAAGTAATCCAAGAGAGAATAATGAACTAGGTTTGGCAGTCACACACCATCATTCCTGCAACATCCTATAGGTTATATAGGATAGTCTTGCAAAGCTGGGAGGGGACAATACCAGGGTGCCATGGGGTTGGGATCTTTGGGGGCAACTTAGGGGCTGGTTTTTACAGCTTCATCTGTCTGATCATGATCATCATGACCATCATGATCATCATGACCGAAGCATGCTGCTCAGTAGAGGCATTCTGAATAAGGTCCTCACAGAGACACCTTACAGGGACTTGGGAGGAGCGCCGGGTTATCAGCAGAACAAAAGGAGGATTTGCTCTCTTAGCTCTAACATGACCTCTTCTCAGGGACTGCTTCTTGTAGAAGCTACTTTGTCCCCTTGACATGGGAAATGTGACTGAATAGGATCTAGGAGAAGTTTTTTTTTAACTCAGGGCATGAGGCACCATAGTGCCTGTTGCATCCAGGCAAGCAACAGCCTCATAAATCTTGGCCGCACAAGGTGGTATTTTCTTACCACTTTTGGTTATAATATTGTCCTATGTATTTGTTTTGCTTCCATTTATGAGATTAAATTTGCTTCCAGTGGATGCCATCTCTTTTTTGTGGGGCATGAATAGAGGTTATTATTAATTCATGCCTGATTTGTCCCAGAGCTTCTGGTGGCAGCCTTTGTCAAGAAGAGCAGCTATTTTATCCCTACCAGAGCAGGTTTTTTATGATCAGACACTCAGAAAGGTTGTAGTCAAGTTATGCCGGCTTTTCTAAAGCCTTCCAGTCTTTCTTATAACTGGATAAGAAAATAAAACTATACAATGTAACTATCATTTGGTTGTCCCAGGCTATCTCATGGTAGTATATAGTATTTTTGTCTTGGCTACCAGGGGTCTTCCTTTGGGTTGTGAGAAGTCCTTAGCACAACTAGATTAGAATATGCATAAAATCAGATTCTCATTTATTCATTACTCCTTTTGAATCTTTCTTGCCCTCGCAAAGGAAGGGGAGTGGAATGAGCCTCTTCACCTGAGGTTCATTTGAAGTCTTAACATTACTACCCTTCAGTTCCTTGTATGGTTAGTTAAAAAGAGCAGTGGCTTTTGAAACCTCATTGTTTCCTGGAGATGGTTAATTGATATTGTTTTGCTCACCTGTCTTAGATTTATGATATCATCGTCATGACTGAACATATCTTAGCATGTCCACTCCAATGATGTATGGTCATTGATCTAACCAAGAATATCTTCTCTATTCCTTTCCACCCCAACTACTAGCAATAGTGTATCTTTACTTGGGAATCTCAGCAATACATGTTTACTGCCTGGCCCTCTATCACCATACCATGCAATAAGACTTTTCTTCTCTAGGTCTAACTCCTATCCTATCCCAGAAATTGTCCTGAGACAACATACTGATGTGTCATTCAGGGGCCATTTGTTGATCATCATGAGGTCATCTCCTGTGTGACAGAGAATAGCTTCTCAGTGGATGGCTTCTTAGTCTAAATTTAGTCCAGGGTCTGAGCATCACTGTCTGGGCCTGGAATCATCAGATGCTAGGCTTGACACTTTGAGGATTCTGAGCAAAATGGCTCTCTTCCAAGTGGGAGGTCCAGCATCTACTCCTGTTGTTTGATGGTGTACTTCATTCCTGATCTCAGCCTTTTACACAAATCCATCTCCCAGGGTTCATACATGTCTACCTTTGAATGGGGACCCAAACAATAAGAGGTCTTGAGCTGGTGTAAATGCTGATACATTGAGCCCTGCTTTAATATCCTATTACCCTGATTGCATGTTATTCTACAGCGTCTTCCATTGCACCTAGGTTAGACACACATGCCTTCTTAAGCATTTGGTGGGTTCCTCAAGGCTCTAGAAATGGTTTCTGAGCTTCTGTGCCAGCAAACTCCTGCTATTAGTCTTTAGACACTCTTCTATAGGAAACAAACTTTTATCTGCTTATAGAGTTCTCATTAAAATTGAGTACCTAGATGATGGCCATCATGCCCATTTACTTTAGAAAAGTATCCAAACCATGTATACCCCACATTTTAGTGTTTTAGTTGGGTTATATCCTATCTGGAATAGAACAGTTTTGGCCAAGCCACAGATGACTGTATTTAGGTAGTCTGTCTGGGTGGTCTATCTGGGTCATAGCATCCTTCCATGGATAACTTCTACTTCCATGTAGTGGTAGCAAAGTATCCCCTAGCCATGAGTGGTACCTTCAGTAGTTGCTGGTTATTAACTGTCCCTAACTTTATAATTAGATATAGCTTTTGAGTGGCTGAGGAAGCCAATCTGCCTTGGTTTCTGGGTGGTTCTATATGATATCCATAACTGAGTAGAATTATGAGAGCAGCTATGCATTATTCATCCCTGAGAGATTTCTGAATGAGTATATAAAGGTTCTGGTGTTTCATTCTTTTAGGGTGAACCAGAGTCTCTATAAAAGGTCATTGCCAAGGTTTCCCACTTGTCCACTTCCTCCATCTCCTGGTGAATGACTCCTGGGCTGTGGATAATGGCCTCATTTACTGATCCTCTCAGCAGAAACATATTAAGACCAAACTGCTTTGGCAGAGATGCATTTGGAGAGATATTAAACCTGCTGAAGAGGGTCAGTATCAGAATCTATTATGACAATAACCACCAGAAGGACTGCTCTTCCTGTCAATGTCTTTAACATGGATGCCATGACTCAAGTGGTCTTATCCTTAATCCTCACCCTCGTTTTCCTAGTACAGGTAGGTGTGGTAATTACTAGAGAATTCTACCCTCTTGGTGATGCAAATACATTTTTAATTTTTTTTTTTGCGGGGGATGATATCAGCTGCTAGTAATATGGTTGGGCCCATAGGTGTTATTGACTAAATGGGACTCTTTTTTGGCCTGGGCAAAAAATTTACACTGACCATGGGAGACTCTGATTCTGGGTTTGACATTGCTTTCTTGTTTGTTGTTAAAGTACCCCACTCTGCCAATAGAGATCTGGAATTTCACCACATGGCACCTCACACTGTCCCTTTTTCTACCTTCAGTGACCTGACCACTCATTCACCTGATGCTTCTGCCCAATTTTTGAGTATGAAAGAAGGACATTCACTTGGCCTTCATGCCTAGCCTACTACCTCCAAGCAGTCAGCATCACTGAAATGTAGATTGGCCTTTCAAGAACGAGCTGTGCCACTCTGCCAGCTCTCTTTCTCTTTCTGTATGTCCTATCTTGTCCATGCAGAAGTCCTGAATGAACACCTCTTCAAAGGCTTAATTTCTTCAACTGTTCATGTTCTTGGGTCAAAGAGTAAAAGGTCAAACTTATGCTTTTTGTGATCTGGTCATTTGCCTGCATCAGTATCTATAGTTATGAAATACCAATAGCCTATTTGTAGGAATCCCGAGATTTTAAATTCTAGAAATGTCACACGTGCTCCCTGCCTTCAAGCCTGGGTTAAGCTAAAGAGTTTTTCTTCCTTTTAGGGATTTCTTTCCATTTTCCACTCTATTGAGAGTGCTATTCTTTGTCTTTCAATATGGACTCTGTATATATTTATTTTTTCCACTATTATTATGTTTCCTACTATTTCTAGGAGTTCAGTAAAGGGAGAGATCTCATCCTGTGCTCAATCTGCCATCATGAACTGACAGAAAGCCTGATTCCCCCTTTCAAACTCAATTCTTCTATCTTTATTGTGTAGATCAATTTATCTCTCCATCCCCTGCTCAGGTCTGAAGCCCTGTTTATATATGCAAAGACTCACTGATGTACTCTACTAAACAATAGATTATATATTCCAAGTCTCCTCTTTGGCAGCCTGTAATAATTGGCAGGAGCTTTGAAATTTCCATCTTTGCCTTCAACCTCACCCATTAATCTCAGCCAAGAGAAAGGTGCTATATAGAGATTTATAACTTCTCTAATATGAATTATGTCTTCTTTTTTAAAAGACAGATGTGATTGTTTTAAGTAGTAATTTTTCTCTATTACAATTAGAATGAACATTTATGGAATACTTATGTACCAAGAATTATATTAAGTAGATTATCAGTGTTGGTTCATTTAATTCTTACAACATCCTCCATGCATGTGTTTCATGTACAGGTGGGGAAACCATAACTCAGAGAGGCTCACTAGTTGCCTACAGTTTCATGGCTACTGAAGGTCAGAAATGGGATTCAGACTCATGCTTGCATGACTTTAGAGTAATTTTTTTTAAAAAATAAAGACCCTGATAGTAAAAATTTTAGGCTTTGCTGACCATGTATGGTCCGTATTTCTTTCTCTCTCTCTCTCTCTCTCTCTCTCTCTCACACACACACACACACACACACACACACACACACACACTTAATACTTCCTTAAAAATGTAAGAAACCATCCTTAGCTGGTGGGCTGTCAATAACAGGGCATGGGGCACATCTGAACTGCAGGAAATAGTTTGCCAGTCCCTGCTTTAGAGTGTCTGTCTTCAACTACCATAGCTGGGAGTGGGTGGCCATATGGGGCACATTTCCATCTTGATTGTGCCACACAAGCACCAAGAATACCAGGCATATTGCAACAACCATGGTTTAGAGGCAGGCAAAGCCTGTACTCTTTAAATAGCTGTAATGTTCCGACTGGGTTTTGCCCCTGCTTTCTGAAATGGGAAATAGGACAACAGGATTTAGGATTGAGTTTTTGTTTGTTTTTAATCTCTGTCCCATTGGTCACACATCTCATTCAGGGTCTAGGTGAAGAGGCAGTGAATCCTGTTGTACTTTTTTCTTCAAAGACTTTTGACACCAACTGCTTTGCTGTTCTTTGATTCTGAGAGCCATTTATCATAAGGTTGTTTTGGGAGAAGAAGGAGACGGAAAGGGCAATAATTAGTCCTCATTGCCCTTCATCAGTAGATAAGAATTTAACATTTATTAGGGAACATCAGGGAGACCATTTGGTAGGCAGGGAATAGGTTAGAACTTAGAGATGGTAAAGGCACATAGAGAGATTAACAATGAGATGATTTTCACAGACCTTAAGGGCTTGTGTAGGGTGTGATAAACCGGCAGGAACCTAGGCTGATTCTGAGAAGGCCAGCTTGGGAGACTGAAGGCTGGTGTTGCCACTAGGTATATAGGAAACACGGCAGGAGAATTGGGTTTGAAGGGGGAGATGTCCAACTTTGAACTAAGTGAGTTAAAGTTTCAGGCTACAACAGTTTTCACATGGAGATGTCAGGCCAATAATTTGAAATATAAGTTTAGAACTAAAGAAACTGCCAGACTGAAGAGTTTTAAATTTAGCCCCAGGACAACTTAGACCTATTGGAAAAAAAAAAAATTGTGCAGAGGTGCGTCTTCACAAAAGCTCGGTTTAGAAAAATTATTTTGGGAAGAGGAAGAGATCTTGTGAGGTAGCCTATCCGATGATCTTGGCTAGGATATGTTGAGGGTGGGGGTAGTGAGATGAGAAAGTGATAGATGTAAAAGATATTTTGCAAAAACTTAGCAAAAAAATTATAGATTTTTAAAATGCTTAAAATAGCACTTACAAAATATTCTATTTTGAAAAATTCTAAATCAATTGGAAAAAGTAGAATAATAAATATCCATATTCTCTTCACATAGATTCTCCAGTTATTAATAATTATTGCCATATTACTAACAATAATAATCATTACTGCCATTTTTGCTTTCTTTCTCTTTTCAGATAAAGCAATTCTTCTATGTAGATGCATTATAATGATCACACACAGGATATTTAACAAAGATACCATAGTATTATCTAGTATATAACCTATATTTCAAGCAATGTCCTTTACAGCTATTTTTTTTCAAAATGCAATCAATGGTCCAGTATTTCACCTGGTTTATTATGTCTTTTTTTTTAATTTTTAAAGGTTTTATTTATTTATTTGACAGAGAGAGATCACAAGTAGGAAGAGAGGCAGACAGAGAGAGAGAGGAGGAAGCAGGCTCCCCGCTGAGCTGAGAGCCCGATGTGGGACTCCATCCCAGGACCCTGAGATCATGACCTGAGCCGAAGGCAGAGGCTCTAACCCACTGAGCCACCCAGGTGCCCCTATTAGTCTTTTTAATCTTCTTTAATTTAGAACATTTTCCCTTCCTCTTTCTTTCTTTTATAGTATTGACCTATTGAAGAATCTAGACCACTGGTTTTGAAGAATGTCTAATGTTTTGGATTTGTCTAAATGTGTCTTCATGATTAGATTTAAGTTAGCTATTTTGGACTGACATCATATGTAGACAGTCTACATCCCAATCAGAGTACATCAGGAGGCCCATGAAGTCTGTTTGTCTCATTGTCACTGTTAGGTTTGATCTCTTGGTTAACTTGGTGTCTGCCAGATTTCTTCATTGCAAAGGTACTTTTTCCTTACCTGTTGGGTAATACTTGTAGAATATTTGACTATTGTGATCTCTAAAATCATTCACTTATTATTTGAGCATCTGTTGATTATCCTTGCCTGAAGCAATTATTACATCAGTGGTTGAAATTCTACATTTGATAGCTGGCATTCTTCTGTAAAAAAGGGCTTTCCTTCCCCCAACTTTTGTTTTTTAATATCATTTTGGACACAAGGATTTTTAAGAAATTTTAAGTTCAGTATGTTATAATCTATTACTATCATTATTAATTTTTAGAATTGAGGTATAAATTACAAACAGTGCAATGTATAAATCTTAAATATGCAGTTAGATGAATTTTGACAAGCATATACTTGCCTATTACTCCTCCATATAGAACATTTCCATCACCAGAGAAAATTTTCCCTTTCTAGTTAATGTCCCGTTCTAGTTAAGTATTATAATTGCCCAAGGCAATCACTTTTCCTTATTCTTTTTAATATTCAAATTATTCCAAATTTGGCTAATAAGAACCTCTTTTTGCTGGCTCTTTTTATCACACTCCCATCAGTGTTTCCTTGCTTTCTAGTGTAGTAAGATGCCCCAAACCTTTTGACCAGGTATTTCTTCAAGGAGCTCCTATTCTTTTTGTGTCAAATGGCATTTAGAAACCAAGATTTGGTTGCTGGTTGCATTAGTTTCCTAGGGCTGCTATAGCAAAGCACCGCAAATTAGGCAGCTTAAAACAACCAAAGTTTACTGTCTCATAGTCCTGGAGATTAGAAGTCTGAGATCAGTATTGACAGAGTCCTACTTTCTCTGGAGGTTCTGAGAAAGTCTCCTTCCCTGCCTTTTCCTTGTCTCTGACAGTTACCAGCAATCCTTGGTATTCCTTGGTTTGTAGCTGCCTCACTTCAATTTCTTTTTTTTTTTTAAAGGAAAGCTTTTTTTTTTTTTTAAAGATTTTATTTATTTATTTGACACAGAGAGAGATCACAAGTAGGCAGAAAGTCAGGCAGAGAGAGGGGGTGGGGAAGCAGGCTCCCTGATGAGCAGAGAACCCGATGTAGGACTCCATCCCAGGACCCTGAGATCATGACCTGAGCCGAAGGAAGAGGCTTAACCCTCTGAGCCACCCAGGCATCCCCTCACTTCAATTTCTGCCTCTGTTTTCACCTGATGGTTTTTCCTCTGTGTATTTTCATGGCTGTCTTCTTGTAAGGACACCATTCATTGGACTTAGGACTTATCCTAATCCAGTATGCTCTCATCTTAACTTGATTACATCTACAAAGACCCCATTTCCAAATTAGGTCACATTCACAAGTATTGGAGTTAGGACTTCAACATATCTTTGGGGGAGGCACAGTTCAACTCACAATCCTGGGTATACTTGTTGAAACTAAGTTGTCATTATTTTTCTGGGCAGTTTCAGCAAGCACATCTAGGCAAAAATATACATCTATATATCAGACATAATTATAAATTTATACTGATAGACTGAATTCCATTTCCACTGAACCCTGGAAGGTAGGATTTGCCTCCTCCTACAATAAAAACAAAATAGTAACAGAATTCAACACCATACCACAAAAAAACAACAAAGAAAAGTTCAAGATATTTTGCAGATCCTTTTGTTCTTAGACTATATTTCACTGAGGTTGTTCAGCTAAAGTATTGTGTTGAAAAGGTACTTGAATTACTTTTTATTTTCCATGTGGTTTTATTATCACTTGGATATACAATTAGGGCTATTCATTGTTGTGGGTTTTTGCTTTGTATTTAATGTTAGATATCTTTCTTGATGATTTAGTTTCTATTTTGAATACATAAAACATTAGCTTCTTGGTGATTTGACTTAATTTTTAAAAAAGATTTATTTATTTATTTATTTGACAGACAGAGATCACAAGCAGGCAGAGAAAGAGGAGGAAGCAGGCTTCCTCAAGAAGGTTTTATTTATTCACCTAACAGAGAGAGGCACAGCGAGAGAGGAACACAAGCAGGGGGAGCAGGAGAGGGAGAAGCAGGCCTCCCGCTGAGCAGGGAGCCCAATGTGGGGCCAATCCCAGGACTCCAGGACCACAACTCGAGCCAAAGACAGATGCCCAACCCAGGCACCCCTCCTTATTTCTTATGCAAAAGCCAGTGTATTATAAAAGTCTCTTGCATCTTGCTTTTTGTTCAGTTTACAACCGATCACTCAGTATCAGTTCATAGACATCCTATTTTCTCCTTATCATTGGATAGTCCTCTATTATGTGGTTGTATTGTTAATTATTTAAAAAGACTTCAACAGATGAACATTTAGATAATTTCCAAACATTTTTATTGCAAATAACGCAACAAAGAAAACCTTGTGATGTGTTTTCATTTTGTAATTGTTGAAGGAGTATCTTCAGGGTAAACTTTGAAAATGAGACTGCTGAATCAAAGAACAAACATGTTGGTACCTGTATTAGCTATTGCCCTATTCCCTTCCATAGGAGCACTGCCCATTTTTCATTCCCACCAACAGTGCCTGAGAGTAACTTTTCCCTTACACTTCATCAACAGAGAGGTTGTCAAACTTGAAATTTTTGCTGGTTTCTTAGTTGAGAATATAATGAAGTTTTAATTTGTATTTCTTCATTATGAGTGAAATTGAACATGTTTTAATATCTTTAAGGGACATTATATATTCTTTTGGTGAACTGTTTATAGCGTTTTATAATTTTTCTATCTGGTTTGTTTTAAAAATTTTTTTCTCAGTTTTAATGCATTAGGGATATCAGTCCTTTATCTGTTACACATGTTGTACTTTTTGTCTTCCAATTTGCCACTTGTATTTAAATTTTACTAGTGGTGTTTTTTGTCATATGAAAGGTTTTTTTAATTGATCAATTTATTGTTTTGACTATCGCTGGATCTCCAATTATAGTTAAAAGCCTTTCCCCATGTCTAGTGTCTCTATGGTTCCATCTTTACATTAAGATCTTTTGTGCATTTGGAGTTTATTGCTAATGATAGAAGAACAAAGCCACTTTTATAATTTTTTTCAAAGGTGCTTCAATTCTAATTCCATTTGTTAGAGTCCGCTTTTTTGCATTGATTTGAGACATCAGCTTTATAATACACTAAACTTCTCTATGTACTTGGGCTATCTTTCCACTTTCTATTTCAGACCACTGGTTCTGAATTTTATTTCATCTGATTTTAGAATCCTGACCTTTCTTATACTTCCATTTGTCCAATGTAACTTGGCCCATTGATTTATTTTTAGAATCACTTTATTTTTTGACAATATATTTTGTATTCACTTAATTTTAAATATGTCTTTTGTATTTACCCTAAAATTGGGTTTTGCTCTTTGAGCCAACTTGAAAATTTCCTTATTTTAATAGATACATTAGTATATTTACATTTATTAATGTGACTAATATATTTGATATCAACTTGTCATATCTTTGTGTTATGTTTACCATAAATTTTGTGGTATTTACTATGCTCCTTTCTATTATCTATTCTTTGCTGTTTATCTTTTTCGTAGTTCTTTCAGGATTTAAGAGTGTATATGGTTGTTCCAGGACCTTATACTTTTTAGGCACCCACAGTCCTCTTTTATCCTACCTAGGCATTTACTATTAGGTTGTTAAGTTTAAATGTAACCCTTGACTCCTCTCTACTACCTATGTATCAATGAGTTTATTCTGCTGCACCACTCAACTTTGGTTTGTATTTACTTTTATAGGACATTTAATACTTGCGTTATGGTCTTCCATCCTTGGCCCACATAGGTTTTAGTCTTAGAGCAACAGGTAAAACATATTCAATACTTGCTCTAATTCCTTTCTTGATGTTTCCTAGATATCTGCTGGTTAGATGAAGTTTGATTTCTGAAATTGTTCAGGAAGTTTCTGAGTACAGATTTCCCACTGTTCTCACATGTTTACAACTCTTCCTCCAGCCCTGCTATTTGATGGACAGATTGATTGGATATAAAATCCTTTGTTCATATTCTTTTCTCGAGTTTCTTGAAAATACTGTTCCATTGTAGGCAGAAGGTGAAAAGTCTGAGTTCAAGTCTGCTTCAAATGTCAAGCTAGAGGAAAGTTTTAAGTTTGATCAAGATGGGTCTCATATGCAAGCATTCCAGTCAGTTTTCCCAGGTACATTTCAATATGCAGATTCTGATCTTTCATTTCTGCAAAGTTTTCATGGATGATTGTTTTAAATATTATTTCTTTTTAATTTTTTTCCTTCTCAGAGACTCCAATTATGTATGTTGAATTATCTTTTCTATCTTCAATATTAATCACTTTTTCTCTGATTTGTTTTATAAACACCTTCTTTACATCATTTTTGTTTTCTTGACTGTGTCTTTATTATCTCTTATTTTATTTTTAGTTAAATGTATTCTCTTTTGGGTAGTTCGTAATTTAGAGTTCATTTTTTTTTTAATATTTTATTTTATTTATTTGTCAGAGAGAGAGAGCGAGAGCAAGCACAGGCAGACAGAGAGGCAGGCAGAGGCAGAGGGAGAAGCAGGCTCCCTGCCGAGCAAGGAGCCCGATGTGGGACTCGATCCCAGGACGCTGGGATCATGACCTGAGCCGAAGGCAGCTGCTTAACCAACTGAGCCACCCAGGCGTCCCTAGAGTTCATTTTTAAGATGAATTTACCTTTTTCTTCAGTCTATTTCCTAAGTTTGGTCAACTTCTATTTCATATTTTTCTATTTTTTGTCCTTTCTGTTTTCAGTTTTTGAATTTTTAATTTGAATTGTTTTCATATGTTAAAATGTCTGTTTAAGGATATTTAATTGAGGTTGAGGTGTTGTTGTACACTCTTATTCTGCTTCATGGTTGGATTTGGTGGAGGACTTTCACCAACTGAAATGTTTAAAAATTTTTTACTTTTTATGGTGACTTTGTATAAACACACTCATTTTCTTTTTGCTTAAATATTTATTTTCCCTGACTAGCAGCAACAGTTGTACATAGATAGGAATGGAGAGGCTTACTAGAATTCTGTTCATTCATGAGTACCCTTTTGTTGAGACATGAAATGCAACTTTTTTACTGCATGGTGCCTGAGACAGGAGAGGGGTTGGAATGCCTTCTCTTTTGCAGGGCTATTGATTTCCATCTGCTGTTCCTTCTTTCCCTTTGCCACTGAACCTCCAAATGATGGTTCTTTGTAGTCATCTTTCTCTTCCTCAGAAGTAGTCCCTACTCAAGCCTGCCACCTTTGGCCTCTAGAACCTCCAAGTCTTTTCCAATTGATTCCCCAGTGGCCAGCACTCGGATCCACCAAGTCTATTACAGAGTCTCATCATTTCTCCACTCTGGATATTCCTTTCTCTTTTTGATCTTTGTACCCCATCCCTTCCCCCCTCAATATTTTCTCACCTCTTTGGCATGCATTCTCCAGATGACTTGTCTGGTAGGTTTATTTCCTGACTTGTGCACTATGAAATACTAATTTCATAGTATTCTTGGCTCCTTACTTGTCTTGGGTTATGAGTGATTTTATTTACTCTTGTGTTGATTTTTTTTTTCTGAGGATGTATGGATTGATTTGGATTTATTGTCCTACTGGAACTTGCAGTACTCATAGGCTTTTAAATTTGAAATAAGTGTTAGAAATTATTTAGTTCAAACTTCTGTATTTACAAATGAGAAACTTAGTCCTAATGACAGCAAACAGATTGCCCCAGGTTATACAGGAGCAGACTCAAGACTGCTACTTTATTAACCTTTCTATCCTTTAACACAAAATATTTTTTCAAAACACAGGTAGATTATAGTATGGGGAGAAATCCTCAAAGTCAGAAGTTTCAGTGGTTTCCACACACTAATTATATGCTGAGAGGCTATGGAAAATAGTAGTTGTTCTCCTAAGTTGCTTGAAATTCCAAAGAAGCCCATGGAAACATCCCTGGTCCTGGAGGAATTTGTTCCATCTTTTTATCTCTGGTTGTGCAGGTAGAAATAGTAGAGATTCTTAGGCGTCTGATCTAAGCTAGGGTTTTGTTTACATTAAGAAGTTGAGAGAGGAGAATTTTCTCCTGTTCTTTCCCCCAGAATCCTTAGAGATTGTTTTATCACCATTTTTTCATTTGCTTTTTATTTCTCTAGTAAAGAAACTGTGGGGAGAGAACTGTAGAGTCAGGGCCCAAAGAACCAGCTAAGGCTCACTCATTCAGTCAAACAGCATAAATGGCGAACATACCTACAGTTTGCTAGACACTCTGCTGGACATTGGGGGAAAGAGTGAGAAATAAACCAAAGTTATTTTCTACAGAGTTCATTGTTTAATGGAATGAGTTTGTACACATTACATAACCAGTGTATGGCAAGTGCTACAAAATGTAAAGACAACTAACAGTGGGAACACAGAGGCAGAAAAAAGGATTCTGTCTTGTTAATGAGGCGGAATTTGAGTTGAGTTTTAAAGAATGAATAGGAGTTTGCTAGACTCAAAACTGAGGAAAGGGTATTTCATATTTAGTGAACTGGAAGCAAATGGGAAATGGCTGGAAGATTAGGCTTGGCGATATACCAGAGGCCTAGATCTTTTTTTTTTTTTTTTTTTCAAGATTAAAAAAAAAATTATTTATTTGACAGACAGAGATCACAAGTAGGCAGAAAGGCAGGCAGAGAGAGAGGGAGAAGCAGGCTCCCTGCTGAGCAGAGAGCCCAATGAGGGGCTCAATCTCAGGGTCCTGGGATCATGACCTGAGCTGGAGGCAGAGGCTTTAACCCACTGAGCCACCCAGGCGCCCCCAGAGGCTAGATCTTAAAAGTCCCAGTATATCTCAACCTTTAATTTGAAGGTAATAGGAAGTGGTAAAGTGTCTTAAGTAGGTCAGTGATAGGATGAATTTTGTGTTTTAGAATGCAGGATGAATTGGGAGGGGCATGCCTGGAAGAAGGGAGTTGAATTAGGAGGCTACTTTCATATAGCTGAAAGACAGTGAAGGTCTGTACCTTGATGATTTCCTAGTCTCCATTTTCACTCTCTTGTATAACCACTGTCTGCTAGAAGCCAATCAGATGGTCTTGATTCAACTTGTCGAAACCAAGACTCATCATTTCTTCCCTTCTTCCTTAACATGCATTCTCTATTTAAGCTGTTGAGACTAGAGTCTTCTTTTCCTTAACTCCGTACATCCGGTGGTCACCTACCCTTAAAAATTCAAATACTTCGGACGCCTGGGTGGCTCAGTGGGTTAAGCCTCTGCCTTTGGCTCAGGTCATGATCTCAGTATTCTGGAATCGAGCCCCACATCGGGCTCTCTGCTCAGCAGGGAGCCTGCTTCCTCCCCTCTCTCTGTCTGCCTCTCTGCCTGCCTGTGATCTCTCTCTCTCTCTCTCTGTGTCAAATAAATAAATAAAATCTTAAAAAAAAATTCAAATACTTAAATATCCTCTCTTGGTGAGGATATGAAGATAATGATGTATAGTAAAATACCAATGGTGGGGGTCAATGAATTAGAGGTCCCAACGAGGTCATTTGGAATGGAAGTTCTAGAGTGTGTTGAAAAGGTGAGAGATTGTGAAGGTCAGTGAGTGTGATATTTCGAGCTGAGTTTTCAGAGGTGGTACCATTTTTGTTGATGCTAAGATCTTGGTTTGGCTATGTGGGCAGGACAGTATTGTAATAGATAAGGAGGTTAAGGAACTGGGAGGCCAGAGTATTAGATATATCATCAATGCGGATATTAAAGTCCCCGAGAATGATAGCAGGAGCAGTAGTCACAGTTATAGTAGTATAGAGAGCCCGAGGCACTGAAGTCATCAATAAATGAAATGATACTATATTAAGAACAATAATGAGGCAGTAGGAGGTCATGTTCATCTCTAGGTGCAAGTTGTATCGAAGAAATATATGTACGTATCACAACCCAAGGGGGACCCCTGATATGCTAATCAGGCACTGAGTCACAAACAAACCTCAGATTTGTGAATTAATCCTGCCCCTCTTGACTTTATTATTCTGGACCCTTCAACTCCCATCCTTCCCTAGGAACCCAAACCCAGCTCTGATTTTTCTGGCTGCAACTGGGAACATCAACAAAAGATGGTAGAGATAAAGGGTCCCATTGTGGATTTAAATGGTATAGTCTGGGTTATCTGAGAATTTCCCTCAACCAAATCCATCTTCCTTGCTTTCTTCTTCCAAGAACCTGGACAGCAGTTTGGAGGTCCCAAGGGTCAGTAGGCTGTTTTTTCCTCCTTCCCACTCTTTCGTGGTCATTGAATCAAAAGAAAATATTCTGGAACTTTCTTTACTGCTCGATGGCCTTTCCATTTCTTCATTTTCTTTTTTTTTTTTAAGATTTTATTTATTTATTGGACAGACAGAGATCACGAGTAGGCAGAGAGGCAGGCAGAGAGAGAGGAAGGGAAGCAGGCTCCCTGCTGAGCAGAGAGCCTAACGCAGGGCTCGATACCAGGACCCTGGAATCATGACCTGAGCCAAAGGCAGAGGTTTTAACCCACTGAGTCACTCAGGCACCCCCATTTCTTCGTTTTCTATTTCGATGTATGTACTTTACTCCTGTTCCCCTTCCCCTGATCCGAGAAGTTGGAGTCAAGCCTTAGCACTTCAGAATGTGGATGCGTCAGCCCATGTTAGAATTATGTGCCTGCGTTTGTGTATGTATAGCAGTGAGGTGATAGATGGTGATGGGTTTGGGCTGGGTAGGTGTGAGACCAGGCAATACAGAACTTAGAGGTTAGAGTAGGAAGGCTATTAGGCAGCATTACAAGTTGACTGGAGATGGGGAAAAATGGCACACTGCAAAATGATAAAATGTTTACCAGTACAGTCATTTAGATCACAGTATGGTTTGATAGTCGCTCCATTGGGAGCAATTACTAAAATTGTGAATATGTACATTTCTGAAGAAGAGTGCAGATAGAGATGGAAAGGTTAAAGACCAAGGTTCAGAGCTTGAGAAACTCTCACATTTAGGGGTGAGGAGGAAGAGGGGCATTGGTCAAATAGGATATTGTTTCTGAGGTCAGTGAGGAGCAAGGAATTTCAAAGCAAAATTAGCATCTACAGCATCAAACGATGCTAAGGGGCCTTGGAACTTGGTGCCTGGAAGCCACTGGTGGCCTGCACAAGAACCCCTCAAGCAGAATTGATGCTTAGCAGTAGGGATTCAGACAGTGAGTAGATGGAGCAGACACGGGGTCAGTAATTGTACACACAAGGTTGAGGAACTTGTCTGTGTATAAAGGAAGAATGAGATAGTGCTAAAGGACACATTTATCTAATGAAGGTTTTTGTTGCTTTTTGTTTTACGTAAAGCTAAGGGAAATGTGTGCCTATTTGTCCTCCGTTCTCTATCTCTGAAGGAAGAGGGGAAGACCTAAGGAAGGGTCATCGTGTTCACTCTGAGTTGTCCATAATCCTTTGTAAATAAGGATGTGAGCTCATGCTGGTTCAGACTGTCTAGGAGCTATCACTTGGATTATTTATTTGAGAGAGAGAGAAAGAGAGCACGAGTGAAAAGGAACAGAGGGAAAGGGCAAAAGGAGAGGGAGAGGTGGGGCCCCCACTGAACAGGGAGCCTATGGGGCTTGATCCCAGGACCCCAAGATCACAACCTGAGTGGAAGGCAGATGCTCAACTAGAGTGCCACCCAGGTGCCCATAGGAGTTAGCATTTGGGAAGAAACAAACCCCAGCTTTCTAAAATTAACTGCTGAATTCTCATCTTCTTGGCTAATTTTGAACAAGGAATTTCAAGGGCAATGAAATTATGGCCTGTACCCCTCCTCTCACCAATTTCTGTGTTAAAATCTAATCCCCAGTGTGATGGTACTTGGTAATGGGGCCTTAGGGAGGTGATGAGGGTGGAGCCTGCATGATAGGATTAGTGCCCTTAGAAGAAGAGATTCAAGAGAGCTAACTAGATCTCTCCTCCATGTGAAGACACAGTGAGAAGTGGGCCATCTACAAGCCAAGAACTGGGGCCTCATCCAGAACTGAATCTGCCAGCACCATTATCTTGGACCATCTGGCCTTTAGAACTCTGAGAAATAAATGTTTGTTGTCTAAGCTACCCAGTCTTTGGTATTCTATTGAAGCAGCTCAGATGCACTAAGATAGAAATCCAAGTTCCTCCTGTTCTTCAGCCCAAACAGCAATACTGCTGTCTCTCCATCTCTCTTAGAGTGAGTCTTTAAACTGTCTGCCCCAGTGTTCCCAGATTATGATCGGCTTTTTGTTGACAGGCAGCATTGAGCATTGGCTCATTCATGGGGCAGACGGTTGTTTCCTGCTCTCCAGCCATGACAAATTGCTGACTGTTGGCATCACTGATGAAATAAGTAAGGGCTCTGCCACCCCAGCTTCTATTACTTTTTAATATGAGTTACTTTAATAGAAAGACTTAAATGCTTCTTTCTATTGCTTTGCCTCAGCACTTCTGGGGTCATAAATTCTTCTCCCTCTTGTCTGCTATTACTGGCATATCAATCCTTTCTAGTTCTGTGAGCACTAAAATTGAAAGAAAACAAGGTTGTGGCTTTATGCATTTTTAATTTAACGAAATCCCAGCTTTGAAGTTGGGGAAACAATGCTCGTGGCAGTTCAGGGTGGCTACCAGGAGAGCCTTTAGAGAGGCAGGATTGATGGAAGCTTTGCAGGGAATCATCCCCATCCTTCGTCTTTGGGGGACTCCCAGCTGACTTTGTGTGTACTTCTTATGAATTCTAGTCAGGTTGTAAATTCTGTACTCACCCCACTTATTCTGTCTCCCCCTTGAGAACGTACGGAAACTGACTGGGATGGGAGACTTTGTACTCCTAGCCTTGGAGAAGAATCCATGCATCATTTGGTTCATCCCTGGGGCTCCAGGATGAAGTGTTTAGCTGCTTGGATGATAATGAAGGGAAAAGAGTATCTTCATTGTTAAAAATCTCTCTTTAAGGTAATTCCCTTTGGCACTTAGTTTCAGGGTCTCAAAAGGCTATTAGTTAGGAAGTCCTTCCTCACCTCTAGCTCACACTTTATCCTCATGGAGAGAACATATTCCCTAGAGATGGAAAAAAGTGCAAGTTGACATAAAGCCCAAGAAAGAATGAAATAAAATGTCCCTTTAGGCATGGCCCAGAGGCATGATTAACACCATTGCTCATCAGCATAAAATATATTCAATTATGGGGGATTAAGAGGCTTGGGAAAGCAAAATGTTAAAGCAGATGAAATATGAGCATATTAGTGGAAAACAGAAGCTGCCTCCAGGGTAGAAGTGCCTCTCAGATGATGCTAAGGAAGTACAGCTACGTACTCTACCGTGGGTGGGGGGCTCATTCCCAAATTCTTGATTCTTGAGAAGTTCTGTACTGTTTGGAAGTACTGGTGCTGGAGACGTACAGTTTGCCATACCTGGCCACATTTACTCTGAAGAAGAAAGTGCTTTGCAAAATTCTTCATTTTCTTTATAGGATTGGTTGCTGCAATTAATCACTCAAAGGGGGTCCAGTGTGGGCTGGCAATTGAAATGCCCCATAAGGGGGAACCACCTGGATAATTCTCCCAGAGTCTGTCCTGTGGACTCACATAGCTTAGGCAGAGAGGAGAATGGGTGAAGCGTGCTGTGTCTGTGTAGTGGTGGGTGGGCAAGGCATCAGTTGGGTGGATGACAGACTGCTAGGCAAAAGGCAGAGAATCAGAAGGACAGCAAGAACCACCCTTCAGTATACAAAGGAGTGACCTCAGAACTAGGACCAGAATGCAACCCATCAATTAGGTGAGCAAGGATCTGTGACATAGTCTATTTGCCCAACGTTGTTACTCACCATGCCTTTGAGTGATGCAGAGATGAGCTAGCCTGAGCCCAGAGCTGTGCTGGGCAGTGTGAGAATGGGCAGAGGGCTAGTGCTAGAGAAGCAGTGATGGGGACTTTTAGTCTTTCCATTAGGCAAAATTTTAGATGACACCAGAGCTGAATTCCCAGAGATAGAACAGGGTACTCCAAGATAGGAACGGATTGTTGAACAGTGTTGTGTTTAGGAAAATGACCTTTACAGTCAGGAGGACCTCAGTTTGAGCTCTGAATCTTAGACTCATCAGCTGTGTAACTGGAATGAGTTGTTTAATCTTCCTCTGTCTCTTTGTCTTCATGCATAGAATGAGGGTCATAACTGTACCTATCTTTTCAAGCTGTGATGAGAGATGTTCATAGTGTGTGTGAAGCTTCTAACACAGTGTCTGGCACATAATAAGCACTAAGTGCATGTTTTAAAGTCTTGCGATCAGAGATGGAGCTGGGAAATGTGAGCAGAGAATACAAGAAATGGAAAGTGAGTAAAGTGACAGAAGCAAATGCAGGGGATCTGATAATCTTTCAGGCACATTTGTCTGGCCTGGGGGTGTTTGCCTTAGACCAAGGATATCACATTTCCTATGCTGTAGGGTCTTCAAGGGGCTGCATTGTCCTGACAGACTAGGTAGGGAAGCCAAACAAGAATAGAAATATAGGAGCTCAGAAACCCAATCTGAGTGCCTTACCACATGGGTTGTGATGGATTGAGTTGGATTCATGATCAATGAGTAGGGTGTGTGATTGTGTCCAGAGAGACAGTGTCTTGAGTAACATTAGCAGATCTCTCTCTTACTTGTCCCTATCATGATGTGGAGAAGGTGAGCCCATTGACATCTGATTGGCCTTTCTTTTCCTTAGAAGCATTCTGTTTGGGCTGGTTTAGAGAAGAATGGCTTAAAGATCTTTGCCAATAAGTCTCAAACGTATCTGTCTTCCCTCCTTACTTAGAAAGAAAGACTCAGGATGCAAAATGAGGGTTATTCTTTCCATCCCAGGAGAATGGAAGGGTAGCTCCCCCCGCCCAAATCTGGTCTTTCAAATAAGAGCACTATGAGGGTATCATTTGTATCACATTGTAATTCATTCATTCCTTTATTCATTTGACAAATATGTATTGAGCTCCTCTTACATGAAAAGTACTGTGCTAGACCTCAGGAATGAGCAAATCAGCCCTTAAGGAACTCAAAAGGGAACAAGTTGAGTTAACAAACATCTGTAATCAAAAGAGGAGAGAGCAGTAGTGAACGTAGGTGATCCCCTTCTATTTCTGGGATGTGTAGTCAACATACAGAGCAGGAATGAAGAAAAGGAGTTGTGAGATTTGACATGGTATGGCCACAAGATGGCTAATAGGAAGTAGAATAAGAGGCATGGCAGAGAGATCTTTGAGATAATAAACATACAGCATCTCCCTTGGTCCATGGGTCTCCAGATCATCTCAGGCTCCAGCTCTTACACCAGAATTCAAAAAAGTTGCTTTCCAGGTGCATATCACCTGGCCAAAGGCAGCACTGGAACCAGAGAGAATGAGAGACTTGTGCCCAAACCCATCTACGTTCTGAGCCATGTCTATCAAGTACAAAGTCCCTAGCACCTGGCTCACTGGTGGCAAAGGCATTCTCTTGAAAACCAATTGGCCTAACAAAACAGAAGGCAAACTTGAGGATGGGAGGTATGTCATAGGAGCTGAGAAATGGCAGCAGTGGAATTCTTTCATATCCAGCAGAAGGGGAAATTATTCAGACCTCTAAAGGCTATGCTACCCTGTGTTGTGGGGACTGTAGAAGAAAGTAACATAGGCAACAATATAGAGTAGGCCAGAAGGTTGGAATAGATATCTTGCCCCTAAGAGGGGTCTGTAAATATCTGTTGAATGGATGAATGAATTGAATATGCATTTACCATATTCTTCTAGCCTCAAGTTTTGATTTGGTTTCCATGGCTAGAGGCCAGATGCCTACTGGGAACCCTTCCAAATCACCAGTCTTGATCTTTTCTTAACTGTTCTCAGGGGAACCAGAGAGTGAATCTGGTATCTGGCACGAGCGGCTTGGCCCCGCTCCCTGAGAGAGCCAGTGCACCACTCATATTGGCCTTAAGTCCGGGCGCCCGCTGTGCAGAGCCCACCATCCAGATGGTATAGACTCACATTCCAGTCCACTTGGAAAGGCCAAGTCCTGCCAAATCCACCTCCAAGGGGACAGTCTGTATGAACCCAAATGCCAAACTACCCAGGAGTTTGCCAGCCAGAAGATGGTGAGTGGTCCTGTCCTGCAAGTCCCACCTAAAACAGGCAGCAGATGGGAAACTGGGGCAGGGGGTGGAGAACAGCTGGATGACATTTGCTTCATAATAGCTCTTGAGAGGTTTGAAAATCGTTATTTAATTTTCCTTCCTGCTTTCTCATGTAAACAAATGTCCTGTATCAGGGTTGTGGAAGTCAGAAATTTTGGTGGTTGAAACTCATCCTCACAGGCCCTCCAGCCTTCTTCCTGACAGCCAACACACACATGCAAGCACCAGTGCATGCACACACTTGCACACACACTTGCACACAGACATATACATGCACGTACAAGCATTCTCCTCCATCAATAGGGCAGTGTTGCTGACTGAGAACCTAAGGCTTTATTTTGTTTGTTGTACATCTAAGGCCTTGCCAGGGGCCTGGGTTTCCTCTCTGAAGTCTCTTTTAAGAATTAAATCTGGCTCTTTGGGGCTGCAACAGGAAAACTGAATTTGAGATACAGTAATTCTAGATATTTATATCCTTCCGTCATTTGCTCAGTTGGTCTTCTGCAGCTGTGGTCTGTTAGGGATTATCACACCAAAAGGAATAGCAGAAATACACATATTAAATAAGATTTTTTTCTTCTCCATTTCTTTCCCTGGCTCTAAATACCCACTTGGAAGGAGGGGAGGGCTGCCATAGGAGAGGCTCTCTGGGACCAGGAACAGTTGCCCTGGAGCTGGGGGGCCAGCTCTGCCTGGAGGGAGGATGGAGACCGGAGCCTGGAAAAGCTGGAGCTGGATTATGGTCCTCAAAGTTCCTACTGAGGAGAGGAGAGTGGTTCTGTTGATGGCCCTATAGAGAAGAATGTAAAGCCCAGTTCTGCTTTCTTGAGTGCCTCACTTGAAGGCCATGTGTTCTGTGGTCTAGGTGATCCATTACCTGCTCTCTTCATTGCTTTTGGGTATATTCCCTTGCACCCTAAAGCAAAGCTGGAGACCTTTGAGGACTCCTGATACCCATGCTGTGACATCAGGGAGCATTGCTTCTTAGTGACAGGAGGGGCAGATAGTTACCTGGGTGTGGGCTAAGACCCTGCAGGTCCCTGGGGCCCATAAACAACCCTTGGTTTCAGTTCTGAGTCATTGCAAGGTGCACAAATGCTCAGAGGCAATGTTTCCATTTCTGATTCCAGTTAGCATTCCGGCATCTTTGGTTGGGGATATTTCATGAGTATATCTTTTTCTCTCCTCTCTCCTCCTCTCCCCACCTCTCCTCTCCTCTCTCCTACTCTCCCCTCCTCTCCCCCTCCTCTCTCTGCCTCTCCTCTCCCCTCCTCTCCTCTTGTCTTGTCTTATCTTTTTTCTTATTATGTTCTCTTAGTCACCATACAGTACATCATTAATTTTTGATGTAGTGTTTCATGATTCATTGTTTGTGTATAACACCCAGAGCTCCATGCAACCTGTGACCTCCTTGATACCTATCACGGGGCTAGCCTATCCCCCACCCCCAAACCCTTAGTTTGTTCACAAGTATTTTTTGACTCTCTTTTGCAATAATTCCTCAGTCCCGGAAGGGATTTATTCTTCCCTACCAGAGAAAAGAGAGGGGAAAAAGGACGAGACTTTTCTTCTCTTTAAAAGCTGTGCCCTCTCAATTGAGAGCCACTTACTCCAGCTCTCTGCAATGTGGTGAAATTTCCTTAAGCTAGCCCATAGTGTTCTGGGAGCTCAGCATAAAAATTACAGCTGTCTTGAGACTGCCTGACCCTGATGCATCAAGCCCTGGAGTGAGGCCAAACCACCACTTAAAATGACAATCCTGTACAAAGTGACACAATGACATGTTAAAAATATATAGATGGATATAGATGTAATATGAAAATATATGTTTTTCCTGCTCTCACCATCAGAAGCAGGCATGTTAAAGGTATTAACAACTGGTGTTCGTCTCTGGAGGGATCCTCTAGTTATGGGCTTTGGAACCCAGACAGGAAGCGCGAATCATGCGGCAATGCAGAATTAATTCAGACAGAAAGAAATGATGCAGCCAAGGTAACTGGGGTGGAGAGGCCCAGGGGGCGGGAGGTGTCTAACCTGCCTCCTGCCCTGTGTCCCCAGCTCTCTGTGGGAGAGGTGAGGCTTTGTTTGAAGGGGACAGTTGTTGTGGGACCCGGAAGTTACCAAAAGCAGAATGAATTGGCACATCCTTTCATTCTGGGGAGGAAATCTCTGTGCGATGGCCAAGCCTTCACATGGCTGTCTCTAACTTTGTAGGGCCTCTGGAAATCTATGGAAATGTTGGCATGCATACATTGAAGGTGTAGATGTGGCTCCCACCATTCTACCCCCTTGGGGCTGGTTCCAGACACACAGAGGTGGGGGTGACTCAGACAGAGGTCATAGGTACCTGTCCCCGACAGATGTCCCTCTTCTGCTAAGGGGATGGAAAGTTCCCAGACTAGATTTCTTCCTCAGGAGTGGGAAAGAAAGAGACAGCATTGCTTTTGTTTCTAGATTCTAATTTCCTAGAATCCACACCATGGGTAATTTCTAGGTTGTTTTGTTTTGCTTCCAAAATAAGCCCTCAGTTCAGACAGGAGAGAAAACCTTTTGGCACCTTCCTAAGGATAGAAGATGATTTTTGTATTCTTAAAATACAGTACCTTTCCATCGCAAACTACTTGCTCTGGCTCTTTGTAGTGTGATGTGAAATTCCTGGTACTGACAGACTCATGGATCAATTTCCGGAGTAAAAGTAATTTGGTAACAAGCTCCGTGTTTTCCAGCCCCTTCTGGACTTGCTGGCAACCATACTATAGCTTTCTCTATCAGCTCCAGCATTTACTGCTCTCTCCCTATACTTTTTATTTTTATTTTTGATTTTGGAGTTCTGATGCCTGCCTTTTTTTAAACTTTTAAATTGAGATATAACAGTGAAGTGTACACTAATGTTACCCATAGAGCTCAGTGAATGCTTACATTTGAATATGCCCACGTAATCCCCACCCAGATCACACCGTAGGACCCACCCGGTCCTCACCTACCAGTCCACACCAACCCAGTGGTAACCTGGTCTTTCACATCTATCACTGTAGATGAGATTTGTCTGTTCTCGGGTTTCACCTAAATGGAATCATCCAGTCTGTACTCTGCCGTGCCTGGTTTTTTCATTCAACACTATGTTTTTAAGATTCATCCATGGTGTTGCATGTGTCAGTAGATTTCTCACTTTAATGTTCTGTAGCGCTCCGGTATATGAATACACAGAGTTGATCTATTCCCCTGTTGTTGCTTTTGGGCATATTCCCTTGGGCCCTAAAGTGAAGCTGGAGACCTTTGATGACTCCTGATATGTGGCAGAGCAAATACAGTAACATGTTAATGGTACAACCTAGGTGGTGGGTATACAGGTATAAACTGCAAAATTCTTTCAACATTGCTATATGTTTGGAAATACTAATAAAATGTTGGGGGAAAATGGTAGGAATAATGCTGCTTGCTGTAGGGGCACTATTTCTTTCGTGTGGTGGACCAGCTAAGAACAATCCCCTCATCATTCAGTGTCTTCACGTTTCAGCTGCTCCGCCCAGTTCCTCCATTTCCTAAAACTTCTCTCAGAAGAAGAGAGACAAAGGAATAAATAGCAAATAAGAGTGAATGAAGAGAACTTGTCTTTAAATTCCAGCAGTCACATTGCTTTGCTCAGTCATCCAGCTCAGAGCTTGGAAGCTTGGAGTCACATCTTCCACCTCCCTGTCCCTCCTCCCCCGCCCCTGCTGCCCCAAGCCCACCCCATTGACCCCCCACCAGCCTAAGATAGAATAGGCTCGACGATTACACCTGACCTGATGCCTTCTTGAGCCATATTCTCCAACCTCTCTGCTTCTAACTTTTCTGTCATCACTTGCAAAGCTGACTTACTTTTATCCTCTTTCAAAGCCATCTCTTGTTCCCATGGCAACTTACTGGGGGTCTTCTATCACCATGGGAACATGGCTGCTGGGTTTAAATACACCTTATCACCACAGCATTAAAAAATATAGGGAGAGAGGGAGACGGGTTGTCAAGGAAACAGAATTCAGGTCTTCTCCATGAGAGATAGGCTGGGGAAAAGGAAGTACTGTGGGGAGTTTAGAACCAACACCACACCCAGTCCTGGTTCTGCTGGGATAGCCACACATTCATTGTGCAGATTCTGTGTGTATGTATGTGTATGTGTCCGTGCGCATGTGCATGTGCACATGCGTCGTTGTCTGCCTTGGCCATTTGAAGAACTTCATAGGAATTCACCTTGGAAATTTCAGGGGTCTCAGAGGAAGCTCTCACATCTCAGCCTGAGGGTATAGGAGTGGCATGGTCTCTCTCTCTCTCTCTTTAATGAGCAGGTCACAATAGGGCACCTTCCTTGTCATCAAGAGGGCAGTAATTTCATGGTGAGTAGCCCAGGAAAACCAAAGGAGAGACCTGAGGCATAGAACAAAGAGGCATAAAAAGGGTCTAAATGACAGGAAATATGAATGACATGGATTAAAAAGAGTGTACCTGAAAAGGTCAGTACTGTTTCTTCTGGGTCATCTATTATTTCTTGAGGCAAATGGGACACTCTGTCAGTCCCCGGCTTTGTCAGAGGTATAGTTGGTGAGTATTGAGGGTACCTATGTTTCAACTCACAGTGGACAGCAAAGGAATGTGCTTGGCCCCTCCCTGGTGGGGAAGAAAGAGAACACATAAAAGATATAGGCAGATTCCCAGTGACATGCTTTCAAGGACCAGAATACCTATATCCAGTATAGGTATCCCCTGCTTTCCAGAAGTTTGTGTTATACCACTTTGCTTTTACAAAAGACCTACATCAGTACCTGCTTTTGCCAACCAAAGGAAATCTAAAGAGGATTTTTGCTTTTAAGAAAAAAGCTGTTGCCATACTATTGTAGGTCTTCCGTAAAAGCAAAGTGGCCTAATGGGAACTTCTAGAAAGTGGGGAATACTCTTTGCTTCATGCCATTTTGGCTTATGAAACTTTTGCTAGGAATACTCTATTTTCAGAGGGTGGGGGATGCCTGTGTTGCTTATAGGAAGCTCAATCAATGTGACTGCACACACATTCAGAGAAACAAAGATTTAAAAAAAAAAAACACCAACTCATTAACTTCTGTGTCATTACTACCCAGGTGCCTGAGCCTTTATGCACATCTTAGAATTTTGTCTTCCTGGAAGAAATATGAGCAAACATGTCCCAGGCACAGTTGATGGCTCTTTCCTGTTTTCACTGGCTTCCACAGTCCTCAGACTGTCCTCTAGTTGCTCAGAACCACCCATGGTGACGTCCTACCCACCTGACCCTCCTTTTCAGGTCCAGTTCCATAGCCTCTGCCATCTTACCGTGACAGAGTTTGCCTCTTCTCAGACAGGCATGAGCAAAGGAAAGAGGAAGGGCCCTGATCTTAGGAAATTCTGGGTTTGAATTGAAGGCCCACCACTACTTGGATTTGTGAACTTGGAGGAATCTTTTATTTAAGTTTCTGTTTCTAAAATAAATTCACAGGGTGATTCTGAGGATTAAATGAGATAATTAACACAAAAGTGTTTTGCAAACTCTGGGTGCTGTGCACTGACAAGGACTGAAGACTACACTTTCCATGGAGCCGTGAGCTAACAGGGAGCTTTGGACCATAGGAATGACTGTGAGGTGGCCAGGTCAGAGGCAGGGTGTGGGCCTTTCTGGCTGTGAGTCCGTGGAGGGCAGGAGCCATGTCATCAGGGCCCAGCACAGTGCTGGGTTCATAAGCTCAACAACAGCTGCTGATTGACAGATGAGGTCCTATTGACTGGGATGCCTTGTGCCCTCCACATACTCTACACAGCGTGTCCATACCCTCGGGACAAGGCCTCTTCAGGAGTGGGAGTCAAAGTGCCCAGGTCCAGACTGAGCTGAGGCAGCCCCGTGGAACAGCTGCAGAGGGAGGGTGGAAGAGTTGTGCATTTTAAGTGTCTCCAGGATGGACATGATTCATAGTCTGATGCCAGGAGGGGACCTTTCTGCAGCGCTTGACTCCATTATCTTGAGCTTACTCCCCACCCTGGCCACTGCTCCGTATTCTCCTCTTAACGCTTGTCCACTTGGCAGGCCAGCCTCGTAATAGCTCCAAGAGAGACAGATTAACAGTTCCTCTCCAGGAAGAACCAATTATTCATAACCTCACCTAGGGTTTTATGAAAGATAAAAATGACAAGAGGAGTGCTGCCTCCTGCTGCCACCTGTGTTGCTTCTTCTGGGGACAGAATCTAGGCCTGGGGTGGGCTAGATTAGAGCAGGGGATAGGATATGTGATGCAGTGACAATGAGGTGGGAGGTGGATATAGGAGTGGGCTCAGGAAATCACCCAGCACCAGGCTCCCAGACAAGGCTGTGTATACCTACCAGGGGCATGTGGCATAGTACCTGGAACAAAAGCACAAGGTACACACACACACTGTACTCTCTGATAAATAATCTAAAATATCTTTTTATATAATCCAATGAAAAAGGATATATTTCCTTTTAAAGATTTTTTGTTAATATGACAGACAGATCACAAGTAGGCAGAGAGGCAGGCAGAGAGAGGGGGAAGCAGGCTCCCCACTAAGCAGAGAGCCCGATGCGGGGCTCGATCCCAGGACCCTGAGATCATGACCTGAGCCAAAGGCAGAGGCTTAACTTACACTGAGCCACCCAGGCACCCCAGAAATATTTCAGTGCAGGGTGTCATTTTTGCGTGAATTGTTAGGAAAACAACTGGGACTTCCAATTTTTTATTGCTGCTTGTTATTTTTCTTGCTTCTCTGTCCTCAGGTATGCTCCTAGAGCCCTGGAGGTAGGACTTTGCTCTCTCCTGCCATTTGGGTATTTCATTCAGTCATCCGTTCATTCATTCTTCAAATATTTTTGAGTGATAACAATGAGATGCAAGAAATCCAGCAGGGAACAAAACACACATGAACCTCTAGGTTCATGGAACTTATACTCTGGGGAAATCTTTAAAAACATTGATGAACCAAAATTATTTCATTTGTGTTTGAAGATGAGGCATGGGAAATGGTGAGCTTTCTTTTCTCTCACCAAATCTGCAAGCAGATATTAGATAAACAACAGTTGCTTGTTGAACAAATGAGTGAATGATGACTGGCTTTCTATATTGGATGAGAAGGCTGATTGACTCACCCCCAAAGTGCATGTGTATCTATGTCTGTGTCTACATGTATATGTTTGTGTGGGGAGATGGGTAGATGTGTGTGGCATTCACAGAGCTCCTGCCATGTGCAATATAGGCATGTTAGCATACATCATGCATTTAACCCTTACAACAATTCGTTCAGAGGATGTGGCACTGTTATCATTTGAGAGTCAATAAAACTGATTTTCAGAGGGGTAAAGCAAATCTGTGGCTAGTTGTTTAAGGCATCATGATGCCTCTCCCCTTTAGTATCCACATAGCATGGGCTATAAGGACAGTAATTCAAATTCCCAACTCCCCTTCCAAGTGGGACAGTACCTTGATCTAAGAAGATCCATCTGCCAGAGAGACTAACCATCAGGCTCACTGAAAGCAGCTGTGGGCCCTTAAGTGCTCAAGAAATTGCTGGTTCTGGGAAAGGAGACAAGTTGGCGCTATACTCTTAAAAGAACTGCTGCACTGTCAGTAGTACCCCTCCCCCTCACCTGCTGAGGTCATCTACCTGCAGGCGTTGAGCCAGTGCCAGTGTCCCAGACTGCTACATGAACATCTCCCCCATTAAGTGATCAGGCAGTCCAGAGCTGGCTCCCCCGCCAATGACTTAGCAGACCTACATCCTCCTCCAAGCTCCCAGTGCCACTGGAATGGAAGCGCCCCACTCAGCACCAGGGAGATATTATTCCTCATTCTCCCCCTTTCCAGGTAATTTATCACCCAGAAACAGGGTTATGGAGATACATTTAATGCAGAAATGACTCTTGTGAGGACCCAGAAGAATAAACCTGTCCCTAAGGCGCCATGTCTCATTCTGGCTGTAGGGGAGGGACAAGGAGAAGAGAGAGGCAAGGAGGAGGTGAGACAGGAATGGGAAAGCTTGAGTGAATGCAAGAGGCCCTGCAGAGAAATTGGCAGTGCATGTGTACTAGGTGAGGAGCTGGAGCCCTGGGAAGGGGTGTCAAGCTTCCCTCTTACTTAGAAGCTGAATGGTTCTTAACTATTTCTGGTGAAATCCCTGCCACTCAGTGATCTATGTTTCAGAAGCCCTGGCCTTACCCTGGATGTGTCAGAGACAGGGAAGTAAGACCTCATAGCACCAGGAGTGCTGGGTTTCTGCATGACTCTCTTGAGCTGAGCCTGGGGCAGAAATGCAGTGATGTTACACTGGGTTGGGCCCTGGATTTGTTTTGAGGCCACAGGGGAAGAGGAGTGTGTAGTTGTCTAGGACAGACACAAAGCAAACCTTGTTGAAATGAGGAACAGGGAATTAAAAAGGTTGATGTGTCCCCTTTGGCTTTCCAGGATCTAATTCTTTTTTTTAATTGAAATATAATTGACGTACAATGTTACTTTAGTTTCAGTTGTACAACCAAGTGTTTCTATATTCTATACTTTGTGCTGTACCCACCACAAGTGTAGCTGCTATCTGTCACCATGTAATGTTATTACAGTATCATTGTATTCCCTATGCTGTAACTTTTATACCTGTGACTTACTCATTCCATAGCTAGAAGTCTGTACCTTGCTCTCCCCTTTATCCATTTTTTCAAATTTTCATTATTTTTCAAGAGAGGTCATGTGCATGAACAGGCAGGGAAGGACAGAGGGAGAGGAGGAGAGAGAATCTTAAGCAGGCTTCATGCTCAGTGCAGAGCCTGACACAAGACTCAGTTTCACAACCCTCAGATCATACATGAGTCAAAATCAAGAGTCGGATGCTTAACAGACTGAGCCACCCAGGCATCCTTCCCCTTCACCCATGTTACCCACTCCCCCACCCTCTCCTCCCATTTATGCTTTGTTTCTATTTTGTCTATTCATTTCTATTTCTATATTTCTATTCATTCTCTTTTAAAAATACCACATAAAAGTAAAATTATATGGTATTTGTCTTTATATATCTAACTTATTTCACTTAGCATAATAAGCTCTAGGTCCACCCATATTGTAAGTGGCAAGATCTCATTCTTTTTTATGGCTGAGTAATAGTCCTTTGCATATATGTCCCACATCTTCTTTATCCATTTATCTATGGATGGACATTTGGGTTACTTCCATAATTTGGCTATTGTAAATAATGCTACAGTGAATAAAGAGTTGCATATATTTTTCAAATTAATGTTTTCATTTTCTTTTGATAAATACCCAATAGTGGAATTACTGGATCATATTTCTATATTCAATTTTTTGAGGACCCCATGCTGTTTTCCAGGGGCTGTGTTAGTTTCCACCAATGGTATAAGAGGTTCCCTTTTCTCCACATCCCTGCCAGCACTTGTTATTTTTTGTCTTTTTGATACTAGCCATTCTGACAGGTGTTAGGTGATACCTCAGAGTAGTTTTGATTTGCATTTCTCTGATGATTAGTGATGTTGAGCTCTTTTCATGTGTGTACTGGCCATCTATATGTCTTCTTTGGAAAAATGTCTTTTTCCCAAGTCCTCTGTCCATTTTTGATTGGATTATTTGTCTTTTGGGTGTTGAATTGTGTAAATGATTAAATATGTATATATATATATATATGTGCATATATATATATGTGCATATATATATATATATAAAATTTGCAAATATTTTCTCCCATTCAGTAAGTTGCCTTTTTGTTTGCTATTGGTCTCCTGCACTGTACAAAAGCTTTTTATTTGGATGTTGTCCCAACAGTTTATTTTTGCATTTGTTTCCTTTGCCTGAGGAGTCATGTCTAGAAAAATATTGCTAAGCTGATGTGAGAATGATTACTATGTTTTCTTCAGGAGTTTTATGGTTTCAGATCTCACATTTAGTCTTTAATCCATTTTGAGTGTATTTTTGTGTATGGGATAAGAAAGTGGTCCAGTTTCCTTCTTTTGCCTCTAGCTTTCTACTTTTCCTGGCACCACTTATTGACAAGACTATCTTTTTACCAGAGTATATTCTTGCTTCCTTTGCCATAGATTAATTGACTGTCTAAGTTTGGGTTATTTCTGGGCTCTCTCTTCTGTTCCATTAACTAAGTATCTGTTTTGGTGCCAGTACCATATTGTTTTGATTACTATAGCTTTGTAGTATATTTTGAAAACTGGGATCATGATACCTCTAGGTTTGTTCTTCTTTCTCAAGATTGCTTTGGCTATTCTGGGACTTTTGTGGTTACATATACATTTTAGAATTATTTTTTCTAGTTCTATAAAAAATATCATTGGTACTTTGATAGGGATTGTACTGAATCTAGATTGCTTTGGGTAGTGTAGACATCTTGCAATATTAATTCTTACAATCCATGAGCACGCTATGTCTGGGACCCAATTCTTACCTCAGTTTTGCTTAAGTCCATTTCTACCTAGTTATATTGTAGCAGATCCTGTCATTTTGCTGCCTTTCATAATAAGAAGAAATGCTTAGTCTCTCAGATAAAGTAATGCTTCATTTTATCTTCCTTTCCAATGTTACAGATGGACTGGTACTAGGGTGAAGTGATATTTCTTGCTTCTAGCATGAAATATAAGGGACACTAAAAAAAAAGATTCAGTAATCAAGGTAAATGATATTTTAATACCAAAGTAAAAAAATCAAAATTAATGCAAAATACCTTGAACAAAACATCCAAAATTTAAATGAAGACATAAACAGTGCAGATTACTCTTTTCACCTCAAGCTCCATTATGGCTCAGCACAGCAGAGCCTGTAGATAAGCACTCAGTGTGCTCAGCACCAGAAGGTGTAGTGGAAAACAGGACAAACATACCCCAGCCCCTCACTAGTGGAACTTCCAATGCTAGTGGAACAGAGAAATGAGGAAGCATGAAAGGTTGACAGTTGTGATCAGTGGGACAAGCAGGGTTTGGTGGTGGGGAAGGTTTGGACATGATAGAGGAGATTATCTGGCGATGTGATGCTCTGCTACAATTTGAAGGATGGGAAAGAGCCAGCTGTTGTGAGATGAATTGCATCCCTTCAAAATTAATATTTTGAAACCACAACTTTCAGTACCTCAGAAAATGACCTTATTCAGAAATAGTCTTGTTGAAGATGTAATTAGTTAAGATGAGGTCATACTGGAGTAGGGTGGGCCCCTTAATCCAGTATGTATGGTGTCCTTACAAAAGGGGGAAATTTGAACTCAGGCCGTGCACACAGGGAGAATGCCATTTGAAGATAAAGACCGAGATCAGGTCTTTATTTGAAGATGCTTCTTCAGGCTAAGAAACATCAAAGGTAGCTGGTAAACCACCCAAAGCTATGACAGAAGCCTAGAACAGATTCTCCCCTCTGAGGAACCAATCCTGCTGGCACTTCCAGCTCCAGAACTGTGAGACAGTAAATTTCTGTTGTTTAATCCCCAATCTGTGGTACTGTGTTATGGCAGCCCCAGTAAACCAGTGTACTAGCCATGCAAACAGCCATGGTAACAGATGTCTAGGGAAAGTGAATAGTGTGGAAAGGCCCTTTACTCAGCAATCTTTGTCATTGGCAAGGAGGTGACACTGATCAAGTAGGAATCTCCTGTCCAGTTTAAGCTTACTCTTACTTGCCTTCTCTTATACCTGCATCACCTCCTGTACAGGTTCTCTCATTAGTAATACTGTAGGAGCCTGGAGAAAACATCTAATGGTCATTACTCATACCTAAGCTGGTCTCTCTTACCACAGGGACCCTACTGGTTGGTGGGTAGTGAGTGGCCAGAAGTTAGAGGTCAGAGGTCAGAATTAGGAGTTCTGGGGCTGGGAGGAACCACAAGAAGGATCTTCTCTTCCAGTCTCCAGAGTAAAGCATGTGGAACAGCATCACAGACAGCAGGATTTAGACCTGAAATTATTCCACAGGGTTCAGGGAGGAGTTTTGACAAGACACTGCACATCTTCGGAGCAGGTGGTCTCTTCTGTCTCTACAATCAAACAAATTTTTTTTCATCTGTTCTGCCACAGACTGCTGCCTGGGGTCCTAGAACCACTGTGTTTTTGATCTCTCTCTTCTCAGCATGGACTGTTGATCTCCAGCCTGGAAACCCTGCCCTGCTTCTCTCTGAACACTGGGGGTTTAGGGAGTCTGCACCCACCCATGGGGCGCTCCGAGAACTGCTGCATATGTAGTTGTGTGTGTGCACAGCAGGGTGTGGAGAGCAGCACCTTCTGATCTCTTCAGGGGGACACCAGGGAGTCAGTTTAAAGTCTGGGGGAGATTACTTCATCTATTGACTAGGAAACAGGTGAAAAAGGAAAGGAACTGTACATTTTCCCTCAGAAACAACTCTCTTGGTCTTCTCCTCCCATAAACAATACTCCACACATAATATATCATCCCACTTTAAATGTTTCCTATAACAATATTATACTTGAATCAGATTCCATTATACCAAACTCCACTTGGGCTCCAAATTCTTTTAGAGCAGTGAAATTTTACGTTGTTATCAATCACATTTCCAGGTCCCAGATGGGAGTTTGCATTTGGTCTTCAGCTCTACAACTAACCAGCAATGTGATCCCAGGCAAGTCATTAAAAACTCTTTGGCCCTGAGTTCTGTCGGCCATAACTTGGAAGCATTAGGTATAGCTGTCCTAATTCCTCATAGGCATGTTGGGAACCAATAAGATTATTTTGTAAAAGTATACTATAAACTGTAAAAACCCCACCTAATGTTAACTTATTCTTGATAACATTGATCATAATTGGAGAAGCTATTTGGGCTCTCTGCTTAAATGGGGTGATGGTTTGAAATCGAGGCTGCTTCGGATAATTCATCTTCTTTGTTTTCCAGGATCCAGTAGTCCACTTTGTCTGTATAACCTTGCATGTCCCTTCTAGTTAACTGGGAAGTCTGTTGTGCTCACTTGCCATCCCTTTGACCTTTACCTCATTTTGCTTTTTCCTTTCCCCAGATAATTCTACAATTTTGGTGACCGTCTGATTTATTGATGCTAGGTGAGGAGGAGGACTCAAGCAATACACTCAGTGTCCCAGTGCTGAGTTAGAAGTTGAGGGAAGCTTACTTTTATTAGAAAGCTTCTCAGTTCCCATGAGTGGTCCACATGCATCTGAAGATGCTGAGAGCTCACAAGAAGGGTAGATGAGACATGTAGCGCTGAGTTGGAGGCAAAGGTTGCACCAGCAGACTTCTCCCTCTTCCTTTATATCCTGAGGCTTATTGTGAGATGTGTTGTTTAGTGATGGTAAAGGAGGGAGCACTGCATTGGGAGGGACCTGCAAAATGTTGTAATGAGAGAAAAAATTGAACATGTGACTCTAAGTAAAAGATACTGTTAGTCAGTATTGGAGATACCCAGAGGCTGCTTCTAGGTGCCAACCTTGGTCATGAATCTTTAAGTTAAACTTTTCACCTTCATGAGTTCCTCTAGTGGGAGTGGACTTGTGGAGGCATTCTGGGGAGCAATCAGGCATGGCTCCATCAAATTAAATATACACATACCCTCTGACCCATTCATTCCAGTGCAAAGGGGCACACATGCTCACAACAGAGTTATTTGTGGTTATGGTGAGGAGTTAAATGTATCTTGGGTATCCATTCCTGAGAGGATGGGAGGGTAACATGTAGTGGATGTATACCAAGGAAGCCTCTGTTGCAGTTAGCAGCCATTGATCAGATGGAAACATAACAACAGGGATGAATCTTAAAAACAGAGCTCGTGAAAAAAGGTAAGAAATAGAATGAGATCTATAACACAACATTTACACAAATTAAAAATGCATGCATACAAAACAGTACCCATTTGCATTAATACATACAAATAAACAGATACAGATTGAACCATTAGAATGACTGACTATAGGGGTGGGAGTGGGGAAGTGAATATTTGAATAAAAGAGAATAAATAAATACCTAAAATAAGAGAGGGGTTGAATGGAGAAATATAAGTACAATTTACTCAAGCCTCTATACCTGAGGTCCAAAGTAAATAAATTGACAAAAATGTGGAGTCTCCTAAGTTTCTGAGCTAGGCTGGGCTCTGTAGTTTGTACAGTCTTCAGTGACCAAAAGGAACTTCTATTAAAAGGGGAGGGTGTTCTGTTGAATTAAATAAAACAAAAAAGAACAATCTGTTCTATATTGATCTCTCAACTGGGTCTTATGCAAATACCTGTTTGTCCCCATGGCTGCTCGACCATTCTTAGATTTTTCTCTTGGGCACCCCACCATGTCCCTCCTTTCCACCTTTCTTAAACTTCACAGCTCTGGCCTCAGTTCTGTCTTCTCCCTTACCCTCACATGAACTCATCTGTACCTTCCTGGAGATCAATATCATCTGGTTCATTTAGGGCTTTAATAGTGAACAATAGAAACTAGCCTTTATTTCTTTAGCAGACAAGAGGTTTATAAGGATGTAGAGACCAACAGAATCCACAGGAGCAGGAGGAGTGAGCTTGGGAAATAAGCAGAACTCAGCGCTGGTCTGGAGGCTGGTTGCAGGTGGAGTGTGACTGGATGTCCCCAAGGCTGCTGCTTCTGACACTAGTGCCATCACTGCAGGCCACTGGTGATGCACACAGCTGACCAACCATGAGGGACTGTGGTAGTCAGCTGATGATCTTCACCCACTGGTTTTCATACCCCTGGCAGTCCTGTCTGCACTGGTTAGGGCTTTCCTGTTTCCAGTGGGATATAATGGAAATGACAGTGTGTGACTTCCTGGGGATGTCATAGTTTTGCCTTTCTTTTGGATCATTTATTCTGGGGAAAACCAACTGCCATGCTGTAGGGTCACTCAAGAAGCCCTGTGGAGCAGTCTTTGTGGAGGAAATGAGGTTTCCTACCAACAGCCAGTGAAAAACTATAACCCCCTATTAATAGTCATGTGAGTCAACCTTCTTGGAAGTAAATCCTTAACCCAGTCAAGACTTCAGGTGATGCAGGCCCAGCCAAGAACCACCCAGCTAAGCTGCTTCTGAATTCCAAACCAACAGAAACTGAGAAGAAATGTTTGTTGTTTTGAGCCACTAAATTTTGAGTTAGTTATGCAGCAGTAGGTAACTAACAGGCCTTCCCTTCACTTTTAGGTCACACTTACCTCACTGAAAGATCTAGGAGGAGCTTCTGATTGAACACAAATCACAGGTCATACCTTGGTTTTCAGGAACTAGTGTAATAATGTAAGGGGACGTGAAGCTATTTCCCCTCTGCCTCTTTAGGGGAGGAGAGGTAGTGTCACAGCCGTCACTACACACAAAGGGAAGCCCTCTAACTGGAAAGATCATTGGAGTTCGCACAATCAAAAGGAAGCAATATCCATACCTCTTTTTATCTGAATTACTACAGTGTCTGTTCTTCTAATCAGCTTCTGTCAGGATAATCCTTCTCCCTCTTCCCTTCTTTCTTGTCCCTAGGGGAGATGTATCCCTCCTTCTCTCCAGAGTTACCGATGAATTCTGCTTGGCTATGGGACCCCATCCCCACATGCCTGATTTTCCACTCAGTAGTAAACTCCTTTCAGGCTCCCATTTTAAAATGTTTGCTCTATATGCAAACATACTAGTTTTAATGTTCCCTTTGTGTGTAAACATCTGTTCTGGATTACCTTTTCTTATCTTTCCACCCCAAGTAGGAATAGTCTCAGTTTGGCTCCAGGGCTTTGTACACACTTTCCATAGTGTTTCATAGTGAACCCCACCTGGCAGCACATCCTGTCTGGGTAGGAGGGTATTGGATGGGGAGTGGGTCATTTCTGAATGATCACAAAGCCAATGTGCATATGCTCCAAGGAGGTGAGAAGTGGTCATACTTGACTTTACACCTCTCACAGATGCCCTGCTCACCCTCATAGTTCAAAGCAACTTCATAGAGAAAGGTTTTGAGGCTTGGATGGGGCAACTGTAGTCTCCCTGTTCTTACAAGATTCTGAGAAATTACTAGATGGAAAACTTCTTATGGGAAGAATTGTGCCTTGTTGCCATTATGTCCCAGTGAGGCACAATGCCTTGAACATAAAACATGCTCAATGGTTTGCCAGAATAATTGCACGAACAAATGGTTGTACAAGGCATATGGATGGTGGAGTCATTCTGACCCCACTGTGTGCATGATTGAGATGGTTTTCCTCAAACAGGATCTTGTGAGAGGGTGAAATAAAACCTGGCCCTGGGGAAGAGAAATGCTATAACTTCATAAGGTGCCTGGAGGAGGGGCAGTCCCAGGGCTGGAAGTCCACTGAGATCAGCAGCTTCTGCTCTGTCCTCTAGGAATATTCATAATCCTTTGACAGCAACCCAAGAATGGACACAGGATCCTTCACTGGAGCCTGACTGCATGGCTGAGACAAGGTGGAACAACAAAGGAGAAACAGAGACTGAAGACCATGAGGTGATCTGCTGTCCAGATACAGTGAGTTCACTTTCAATGTCTGGCTCACTGCAGCATGCTTTCCTACTCTGTGCAACAGAAGCCATTTCCAGCCGGTACCTGCCAGGAGCACAGGTGCAGGTTCAGGCCTCCTCTCCTGGAGCTTAGATCTTGGGGACTGAGATTGATGTTTCTTCCTGAGCCCTACCCATGTGTGTGGTGGTTCTTCCCTGTGGTTGACCCCAGGATCATCTTGTCCAGGGGAGACATTTCTACCCAAAGAGCAGTGGTCTTTTAAGCGCCAACACACAAGAAGGCAACACTACTTGTGACATTTCTGAGAGAGAGAGAGAGAGAGAGAGAGGCATTTTTGGAGCTGTGGGTCTTTTTGTGATGATGAATGGTAGTAGGGCCAGAAAGAACTTGGGCCTGGAGGTTAGGGGGTAGACCTGGGCATGGTCTGAACTTCCTTTCCTCTCTCCCTTTATTTACTTGTTTTTAAAGATTTTATTTATTTGACGGAGAGAGAGAGAGGGAGAGAGAGAGAGAGAGAGAAAAAGAGAGAGAACAAGCACAAGCAGGGGGAGCAGCAGTCCAAGGGAGAAGCAGGCTCCCCACCAAGCAAGGAGCCCTGGGATCCTGACCTGAGCCAAGGCAGACACTTAACTGACTGAGCCACCCAGGCATCCCTCTCCCTTTACTTTTTCATTAAAGACATTTTTTAAAATTTTATTTTTAAAAGTTTTGTCTTTTGCTATTCTTTTCCTTCCTCATCTTTTTAAATTGGGGGTGGGGCACATTTCACAGGCATTAAAACTGTCAGTGGGGACTCTACCAGATGTACCAGACTGAGGCAGGCAGTGCTTGGAGGGCATCTGTCCTAATAAAGTACTAACACCTGTGATGACACTACCACTCTTTCTCCCTTTGCTCCACTTATTACCTCTGCTTCCTCACTACCCATCCCTTAACCTATGTTTGGGCTTCTGTCCCTCCCATTCTGTTAGAACCATCAGAAATCTACCCCGTGTGCTGAATGTCTTTCCCCACTTCTCTCTCTGCAGTTGATGGTGTCGTGGATCTTGCACTCCATTGACTTCTGTGACAGTATCTTCTCCTCCAGCATCTCTGACTACCCTCAAGGTTTTCTTCAACTTCTCCTATAATCTTTGTTCACATTAAATGCAGACTTACACTCAAGTTTGGTCTTCAGCCATTTCTTTCTCTCTCTGAAGTCCATCCACATCAGCTGCATTATAGATCCCTTCATGTAGCTGATTCCTTAATCTGTTTAATGCAGAATTCTCTTCCAAGACCTAGACCCACATTTCTTATTATCCAGAGGGCATCACCACATGAATATGTTTGTGTAACACCAAGTCATTCAGTGGCTGGAACATGGGGGAGTGGAGGAGGAGGGGAAGAAAGGGAAGGAGGAAGAGAAAGAGCAAGAGAATAAGTAGATAGCAAGAGGCTATGAAGGGACATACATGCCACACCAGATGATCAGTTAGAGCTAAGATACCAATAACAGAATCTGCTCTATTTTGTGCAAACAGTAAGGGCTTTAATATAGGAAGTTAGGTGCTACAAAATTATTGAAGAAATAACAATCAAGTCTTAGAAGCGCTCAGCTGCTGGCATGATCAGGAAAACTGTCTCCCCAATTCAGAAAGCTACCAAATCAGGAAGCATCTCCTAAATTAGGAAGCTATTGATTGCAATAGAGCCTTACCTCTGCCTAATCAGCACCCACAACTATATGCTCAGCACCCTGCCTCTCTCTTCCTGCTCAACTCCATCTTGAAACAAAGGCTCACTTGAGCTGTTCTGATTTGTGGAATCCAAGTCCTACCCAGAGCTCCATGTATAAGAGATCCCGGGAAATATATGATTTTATTTCCTGCCTCTGCCTTCTATACCATGTCAGGATAAAAATGCTGAGCAAGTCAGTCCATAGTCTCTGTCATGGTGTGTGCATTAGGCAGTATCTTTCTATTGCAAGTGGCAGGAATCCAACCCTATATGACTTTGATTTAAAGAAGAAACATCATTGATTTGTAATGAATGCCAAGGAAGGGCAGGGGTCAGTCTGGCTTCAGAGGCAAATATCCCCTAGAGCTTCCTTTTTTCTCTGTCTGCTACCTCTGCTTTCTTTTCTCACTATGGGTTCTGTCCTCCCCACCAAAGATGAACCTTCTCTCAATGAGCCTATAGATGTGGCTGTAATGATCCCAGGCACTCACCTTTTATCAGTTCACCATAGCAGAGGGAGTGACTGACTTCTCTTGGTTCTAACTGTAAAAATACCCCCAAAAGACCGACTGTCCTTGCTTGAGTCACATACCCACACCATGTGCAGTGGAAGCAGGATTCTATGATTGGTGTCCCCCTTTAAAGCCTCATTTTAGAGATGGGTAAGGTGCATGTACCCAAAGGAGGGGCTGATAACATAGCTCTAGCTACTGGGAGAATGATTAGGGGCCAGAAGACTGCCCAGATTGTGTCCATTACACTGTGACACTTTTTTCTTTAAGTCCTAAATATGAGAGAGAACTGACATAGAATCTCAAGCAGTAAAGTGCTGTAATGAAACATTTTTGTTTATCCAAGTGCTAAAGGGACTGAATGAGTTAACGAGTGTAAATTACGTAGTATAGTACACAGTAGGTGCTTGTCTTGATTTGGATCTCCTGAGAAGCTGACTTTGAAAGAAGGACTCAAGTGCAGTTCATTTATTTGGGAAATGCAAGGATACCAGTAGTGGAGTGCAGGAAGGAAGGCAGACGGTAAAGGCTATTATTAAGTCACAACCAACAGTGGTTGCCTGGAGCTTAAGCCCACGAGGAAACTCTTGGAAGCAGTACAAAACACATGGCTCAGAATTATCCTACCTGAGGGGCAAAGGAGTTGAGATATTTATAATTAACTCCTGAGAGTCATTGGCTAAGGGCTGCTCCCAGGGGGTTACTCTTCAGCTCGGCTAGCCTACTGCCCACATGGGCAGAGTAGCCTTCTGTGGTCCCAGCCTGAGCACAGAAGGTCCAAGGGGGATAGGCAGAGCCCACAGTACTTAATATGTTTTAACTCCTCTCCAGACCCCTGCCTCCTTGCTATTAGTTTGAAAGTCCCATGAGTGTAGGAACCACATCTTATTTATCCTCAAATTTCCCACATCACCTAGCACACTATTTAGCACATAGTAATGGTCACTGAATATTTATTCTTTGCTTAATTAATGATATTTCAAGCTATATTTTTCTTGATGTCCTATTGGTTTTGCCTCCTTATATCTTGGATTTTCTGGGACAGGATGAATTTCCTGCCATTGCGTTTTTATCCATTAATTGAACATGATCTGATTTTTATACTTTTGTAATATATCTCATGCAATTGCTTTTATAAATAAATAAGAAAGTCTCTGTTAGACCACAGGTCCTGTATATATATCTCAACTTTATCTCTATAAGAAGCTATCTCTAAATTGGGGAAATTTGGAGACTCCTGGTGTGTAGATTCTTATTAGCTTCCTTGCCTGAATCAGCCTAGCCATCTGCCAGCAATAATAACCTACCCCCTGTGTGCTCAGCCTTATCCAATCCTTGAGCCTTAAGAACAAGGCTTTGTGATGTGTTGAGAACTCCCTTCCCTTGGGGATGAGGGGAGGCATTCCATTTTCCAGGTCAGACCACCTGTCTTAAAAAAAAAAAAAAAGGAATTATCAGAGCTTCAGGCACTAGATAAGCAACCATCTGAACCTCATTCTTTCCACATCACTATGCATGGGGCCAGTTTTCTCCCAGGACCCTTGTCTTGAAGCATGGCTCTGATCCCAGGTCAGTAATCCTGGACCCTAAGTAATCCTAGTCACCTAATTCTTTGGAACTCCTCTTCCCCTGGTTGCTGTATTCTACTTTTGAGAGTACAATGTCTACCCTAACTCAAAACCCGTGTCACCTTAACTGCCTCTTCCAAGAATTGTCCCAGCCTACAAGCCTGGCACTACACTTCCACAAGATAGGACTCCTTAGAAACTGATGATGAACTTTATTGTAACATTTCACACTTGGGTGGTCATGGCTGGCCCCAGTCAGTCCGTTCAACCCTCAACTCTTGCCAGTGTTTGCTAGATTTCCATTCACCATTTCTTCCATTCTCCTTGTATTGGTCTTCCACTATGCTTGGAGCTGAAAGTCCACTAATTACACCATTTACTCCGGGACATTATCAGAGCAGGCTACTTTTGTTGCCATTTCCTAGAGTTGGGATTCCATCTTGTTTTTCTTACACTGAGACCACTGGTTACTGCTCTTTCTTCATCCTTGTAGATGGGAAAACCCAAGAGATGGGATTTGAAAATGGGCCTCCAGCAGTGGGTTGTCAAGGATAACTGACATGAATGCCTTGTTCAGATCACAGGTATGCAGACCAGTATCCAGTTATAAATGCCTCCACTGTGCCCTTTATAGATTTCCTAAACATGTTAATTCCAGAAAAATACCATCTCTACTTGGGGTTGGTGTCAAATAGGGATGGAGCTGTGTCCTGGGATTTGATGTGGTACAGAACAAACGTATTCCTTCTTGGACTTTCCTGTTGCTTAGAGTTTCTCATATTGTCTTCACCTTTCGCCCCTTGAATCTTTTCTTGAAACTTGCTTTGTCCCTTCCTCCCTTCCTTTCTTTTTGAATTTTAAGAGATCAACCCTAGTCCACTGTTTGTTTTCTCATGATCTTGGTACTTGTTTCTCTTTGAGTTCCCTTACTCTAGCTCTGAGCCACAATACTATCCTTGCTATTTCCAGAAGAGTTCAATTACCTTGGTGGTTTTGTTTGTTTCTCAAAGGGAACATGTGTTTCTTGAAAAGCTTCCCAAGAATCAAGTGACATCTATAGAAGCCCAGAACTTGGTACCTCAAGTGGATTCTTTGCAAAGTCACCATCATAGTCTTCAGAGCTTTGGTCAATAAATAACAAATCCAGGAGACCTAAATAATTATTTCTGGGATTGTATACTTGATCTTGAAATGGTCCTAGCTAGTGTCTTACTTGGTGTTTGAGAAGGAAGGAGCCATACAATTTCCATTTAAATTGAGAATCTTTTCCCTGGAAACCCAGAGGGCTCTCTGCTGGCCTCCTGCTGTTTGCTTCCTTTTATGCATCCTATTCGGAGGTGGCATGATTATTCCCTAAACATATTACTGCAGCTCTTCCGGCAGATTCTCTCTTCTAGGAATGTCACGAATGAATTACCATGCGGTGTTGGCATGGGGCCTCAGCCAGCAGGAGCCAATTATTTTAAAAATTTCCAAGCAAATCAGATCAGCGTTTCACAAGTTACTGGCCAAGAAGCTTCAGAAAGTCGTGCATCATTCCTTTGCTATAATATGTGTTGCTGACCTAAATGTGTACAAATCTCATCATCCCAAGGTCCCTACTCCTGGCTCTAGGGGGTTCGTTAGGACACTAGCCCACACCCATTTGCAGTAATCTAATTGGGTAATTTCACTTATCAAAACTGTAAATGGATGTTTGATCAGATCAGATCATTAAATTTTCTAATTAGGCAGCACAGACTCCCTTTTGCCAGATGGATTGAGCCACACCTATTTGTGACACAACTTAATCACACTTTGCCTTGCTGTCAGGGCCGTGTTTCAGGGAGGAAATATGTTATCTTGGCTAGATTAAAAATATGCCGTCCAAACCTGGCATCTCCTGCTAAGAGGAGGAGACTTTGCTGAATTGGAACACGTAAGAATGTATGTCGTGGTTAAGATACATTAGCAACCAGCAAATGGGAAGATTCTCCCATGTCTGATTTGAATTCTCAACAAAACCGTTTGTTTATGGAAAGAATGGACTCTGCCTTCATTACTTAGCACATCAGATGGATATTCAAAAATATTTAGTCTTAGAGATAAAAGAGTAAGCACAAGAATGATGGATTGCAGTGCCAGTTTCGTTGTTTATGTTTCTTTGAACTGTCAGGATGTTTGGAGATGGTTCTGTCTCCGATGGACAGGTGCTCCCGAAAAGCACAGAGTTTAAAATATCACTTACACAACAACTCCAGGGCTTTATACTTCTTTTCATTAGATGCTTCTCTTGCTTTCTAATCTAAATCCTCTCTGGTAAAGTTTTATTCTGTTTCTTCTTATTCTGTTATCAAAAGAGAGAGAGTTCCCTCAGTCACCGATATCTATGCACAGCAGATCTTACTCACTGGGAAGTGCAGTGTCAGGACCCAACAGATGAACATTTTTTTTAAAAACTCATAGTGAATACTTGAGAAATTTTAGTCCATACTTTTGTTTAGGCCATGCTGTTTACTTTGATTTTGTGGATGTTACTTCATAACAGGGTCTGGGATATGTGCTACCATTTTGTAGAATTACCATTGGAGGAGGTCAGTCTGAGTCTGTTCTTATCTTCCATCATACATCTCTGAATATGGACCACCACATTGAGAGGGTTTTGTTATATTTCCTTCTCTCCTATAGGAGAAAGATACACTCCTTTTAGTTGGGGTACTAATTTACATTAATTTCAGTTATTTCCTAACCTGTGGGTAGAAATGCATTATATTAATACTAAAACTTAAATTTTGAAAGTCACCACACAATTGTATCTAAAATGCATGGATAGATGTGTAGTTTCTTGCTCCTAGGTGTCTCCAGGAATTCTCCAGAGGTTGCCTTAATGGTGTCCAGCATTAGCCCTGGTCCTCCCTGGCCAAGTTAGCCTGCCCAGCACTCCTAAACCATTGGTGACAGCAGTGCCTTGTTCTGACTGTCCACACCATGGCTTCTTTTTCCAGAGCCCTGGGGGCTTCAAGCTACAGAGCTGTAAGTACATCACTGCTACCTCAGAGCAGTTCAATTTCTGGGTCATCCTGGGAAATAATGCTTTTTTTGGAAGAAAGAGGGTAATATTACTTCTTTCTACATGTTTTCTCAAGTGAGGGCTTTGGTGGAATGTTGCTTGGGTCCCCTTGCTAGAGTTCCTTGGCCCAGCTCTCTTCTCTGCCTTGACTCCCTTCATTTCTGTGCAGCCCAGGCCAGTGCTGTTCATCTCTTTGAGCTGCATTGAATTCCCTTTGCTCCACCTCGGGGTGGCCCTGCTCCACAGAAGGCAGAGGATGCCCTTGATGTTGTCAAGGCTATGGCAGCTCCCAGTCTACCAGGAGGTGGACTGTTAGACTCAGTGTGGAGGGTGCTATGATTCAGACAGACGGCATGTCCCAGCTGGTGGCTCAGATCCCAAAGTGCTACCGAATTCTGTGAATCAGTCCTTTCAGTTCATATACACTGTCCCCTTTCTCCTGGAGGGCACACACAGCACCATGGTGGCTGGGATGGGCTGAGTTCCCACAACAGCTGCAAGATGCATCTGCAGCTACCAATTCCCCTCCTTCCTTTTGTCCTGAAACTATGTTTGGCTTACAGTGACAGCCTCCTCTCTCCTGGGACCCATCTTCTTTCTTGCTTCTGTTGGGAAACCCCCAGTGCATTGGATATCTCATGATCTCTCGCCTTCCGTAGATGGGGGTCCAGCTGCTGTTCCTAGGAGATTCTACTGCCCCCATTTAAACCAAGTGACAGGAGCAGAAGAGAGAGGAAAAAGCATTAATAACCTGCACATGCTTGACACACTGGGCATCATCTCGGCTTTCAGAGTGTCCTCACACACCAAGGTTTTTTGCCTTCATCTAGTAGAAAGAAACTTGTGTTTTCATAGGTGGTCTTTTCAAGAGCTATGTTTTTAAGGGTGACAGAGTGGTGCCAAAACTTTTTGACAGTTTTTATTTGACATTTAAATTTTTAAAGTAGGTTTGTGGGGGTAGAATTTATATCACACCCACATATTTAAATAACACAAATTGCACATATTTAAAGTGTATAGTTTGGTAACTTTTGACATCTCTATATCCACGAAACCATAGCCACAAATCAAGATAATGAACATATCTATTACTCTCAAAAGTTATTTCTGTGCCCCTTTGTATTCTTTTTTATTGTCTGGCTTCTTTCACTCAGCATAAGTATTTTGAAATTCATCTATATCACTGTATGTGTTAAGACTCCCTTCCTTTTCATTATAGAGTGATATTCCAAAGTATGAATACACCACAGCTTATTTATTGAATCACACATTAGGTGCCTGGCTACCTCAGTCGGTAGAGCATGAGACTCTTATTTAATCACACATTGATGGATACTGGGGCTGTTTCCAGTTTCAGGCTATTACAAATAAAACTGTTGTGAATATTCATTTACAAAATCTTTGTATGGACATATGCATTCATTTAAATTGGATAAATACCTAGTAGTTGAATAGCTGTGTATATGGTTGGTATATATTTAATTTTTAAAGAAATTGCCAAACTGTTTTCCAAGGTAATTGCACTACTTTACAATCCCACCAGCACTGATTTAAGAGTTTCGGTTTTCATACATCTTCCCCAGCACTTGAGATGATCAGTCTTTTTAATATTCATCATATGGGTAGATTGCGCATGTTGCTCTGGTATTAATTTGCATTTTTCTAAAGTCCATTGACATCAAGCATCATTTTGTGTGCATTTTTAATATCTATGTGCATTATTTGATGAAGTGTCCATTTAACTCTTTTGACATTCATTCATTTACTCATTCATTCATTTTCCTCCTCCTTCTTCTTCTTCTTTTTCTTCTTCTTCTTCTTCTTCTTCTTCTTCTTCTTCTTCTTCTTCTTCTTCTTCTTTCTTCTTCTTCTTCTTCTTCTTCTTCTTCTTCTTCTTCTTCTTCTTCTTCTTCTTCTTCTTCTTCCTCTTCTTCCTCTTCTTCTTCTTCTTCTTCTTCATTTTTTAGAGAGTGCTGGGAGTGGGGGTGGGCAAAGGAAGAGGAAAAATGAAATCTTAAGCAGGCTCCACCTGATGCAGGGTTCAATCTCATGTCCCTGAGATCATGATCTGAGCTGAAATCAAGAGTTTGATGCTTAACCTCCTGAGCCACCTAGGCACCCCCTTAGCTAGTTTTGAGAGATCTTTATATATTCTGGGTATAAATCCTTTATCAGATAAATGTTTTGAAAATATTTTCTTCCAGTCTGTGGTTTGTCTTTTCATTCTCTTAACAATATCTTTTGGAAAGCAGATGTTTTTAGTTGTGATGAAGTCCAACTAATTTTTCCCATTTTGGATCATGTTTTCAGTGTCATACCTAATAAATCTTTGTCTAACTCAAGATCACAGATATTCTCACCTATATTCTCTTCTAGAAATACTATAGTTTCAGATTTTATATTGAAATCTATGCTGCACTTTGAGTTAATTTTTTTTAAATAGTGGGAAGTATGGATTGAAGTTCTTTTTTGGTGGGGGAGAGGGCACATAAATATGCAATTACTCCAGTACCTTTTGTTTAAAAAGACTACCTTTTCCCCCACCAAATTGTTTTGCACCTTTGTGAAAAATCTGGCATATGTGTATCTGTTTCTCAGTTGTCTCTTTAGTTTCATTGATCTATTTATTTATCTTGGCACCAATACCAAACTGTATTGAAATCAGGTAGTGTTAGTTCTCACACTTTGGTTCTTTTTTTCAAAGTTCTATTTTATGTCCTTTGCATTTCCATAATAATTTTAGAACCAGCTTTCTGGGGTGTTGTCAGGATTGCATGAATCTATATAGATCAGTTTGGGTAGAATTAACATCATAACAATATTGAGTTGTTTGACCCATGATCATAATATTATCTATCTATTTAGTTAGGTCTTTACTTTCTCTCAACAATGTATTAGAATTTTCAATGTATAAGTATTGCATATCTTTTGTTAGATTTCTTTCTAGGCATTTCATATTTTTATTCTATTGCATATATGAAAATTTCAGTTAATTCTAATAGCACTTTTTGGGTATATTCCACTCTTTTCTATATAGATAATCATGTCATCTGCAAAAAAGCACAGTATTATCTCTTTCTTTCCAGTCTGGGTGCTTTTTATTTCTTTTTCTTATTGTAAGAGTGACTGTCCTTGCCTTGTTCCTGCTCTCAAGAGGGTAAGCATTCAGCCTTTTATCATTAAGTATAATGTGTATAAAGTATAATGTAAATTGGTTTTTCATAATGTCATCATGAATTGAAGAATTTTCTTTTTATTTCCAGTTGGTTGAGAGTTTCAATCATGAATGGATGTTGGGTTTTATCAATTGCTTCATCCATTGAAATGATCATGTAAGGTTTTTTCCTTTATTTGTTAATATAGTGTATTTATTTCAAATGTTAAACCAACCTTGCATTTCTGGGACAAACCTCACTTTGTCATGCCATATTAATTTTTTTAAATATCTTATTGGATTTGGTTTGCTAATTTGTTTAAAATTTTTGCATTTATGTTCATGAGAGACATGGGTCTGTCATTTTCTTTCCTCCACAAGTCTTTATGTGATTTCATTATCAGGGTACTGCTGACCTCATAGAGAGTTAGAAAGTGTTTCCTCTTCTCCATTTTTTTAAAACATTTGGTATGATTCATAAGTGAAGCCATCTGGATCTTTAATTTTCCTTATTGAAAATTTTCAATTTCAATTTTATTATATTTGCAATTTTATTTGCAAATTTAATTTCTTTAATATAATATAGGGCTATTCAGGCTATTGCTTCTTGAGTGAAACTTTGGTAAATTGTCTTTCAAAATTGTCCTTTTCTTGTAAGTCGTTGAACTCATTGACATAGAGGTGTTCCTAATATTCCCTTGTTCTTTTATTATCTGTAGAATTCGTATTGACCCTATTTCTCTCATTCCTGATATTGCTAATTTGTTTCTTGTCTTTTTTTCCTCATCAGTTTGGCTGGAGGCTTTACTGATTTTTTTTCCCCATTTTTAAAAAATTTTCTCACTCATTGATTTTCATTCTGATATTATTTATTTCCTTTACTCTTTATTTTAAGTGTAATTTGCTCTTCTTTTTCTACTTTCTTAAGATGGAATTAGAAGTCACTTACTTGAGGCCTCTCTTTTTTCATAATATAGCCATTTAGTGCTATAAATTTCACCCAAGTGCTGCTTTAGCTGTGTCCCACAAATTTTAGTGTATTATATATTTTTTTCATTCAGTTCAAAATAATTTTAATTTTTCTTTTTTGACCTAGTATATTGTTTAATTTTCAAATATTTGGGTATTTTCTCAGAGATTTTTCTATTATTGGTTTAAATTTAATTATACAAAAAGGTTGAAAGTAAAAAGGTTAAGAGTAAAGTTTATGTTCAAAAACATAATTCATGTGGTGTGAATCCTTTAAAATTTTAAATTTGTTAAGACTTTTTTAATGACCCGGATTATGGTCTATTTTGGTAAATGTTCCATATTCATTTGAAGAAACTATATTCTACTTTTTGTTGAATTCAGTGTTCTATAAATGCCAATTAGGTCAAATTGGTTGATTGTGTTGTTTAGGTCTTCTATAGTCTTGTTTACTTTATTATTGAGAGATGGGTATTGAAATCTCTGACTACAATTAAGGATTGGTTTATTGGTCTTTGCAGTTCTATCAGTTTTTGCTTCATGTATTTTGAAACTCTATTAGGTGCATAAGCATTCTGGATCATTATGTCCTCCTGATAAATTAACCCCATTAACATTACAAAATGACCTCTATCCTTGGTAGTATTTTTTTTTATGTTTAATTTTTCTAATAATAATATAACCACAACCACTGTCCTTTAATTAGTGCAAATATTGATAGCATTATTTAGTGTTGATTAGTGGTATATTTTTTTCATCCCTTTTTAACCTTTTTGCATTTTACACTTAAAGTGTTTCTTATAGGCAGCATATGGTTGGGCCATATTTTTATATCTAATCTGACAATCTCTACCTTTCTAAAAAAATATTTTATTTATTTGAGAGAATGAGAGAGAGAGAGCATGAGAAGGGGTGGTTCAGAGGGAGAAGCAGACTCCCTGCTAAGCATGGAGCCCAATGAGGGACTCGGTCCCAGTATTCCAGGATCATAACCTGAGCTGAGGGCAGTCGCTTAACCTACTGAGCCACCCAGGTGCCCCAATCTCTGCCTTTTAATTTTGATGTTTAGACCAGGAGTTGGCAAACTTTTTGGCCAGATAGTAAATAGTTTAGTTTTCATGGCCTGAGGCTATGTGATCTTTGCTATTCCTGCTGCTTCCTCCTCCTTCTCCTTCTTTTAAATAATTTTTTAAAAAATATAAAGACCATTCTCAGCTCAAGAGCCATAGAAAAATCAAGCTGCAGGGCAGATTTTGTCCCATGGGCCTCAGTTTGCTGACATCTAGTTTAGACCACCAATACAATTGTTGATATTGTTAAGATAAAAATCTATTGTCTTGCTATTTTTTTCTCCTTGTACCATCTGTTTTTGTTGTTCCTTTCTCCACTTTTTATGTCTTCTTTTGGACTGAATTTTTTTGTAATTCCATTATATCTCATTTTTAGCTTATTGTAACTCATTGTTTTGTTATTTTAGTGCTTGCTTTAGGGTTCAGAATATGTATCTTTAGCAACACAGTCTAGCTTCAAGTGATACTATAAAACATGACATATGAGTAAATAGTATACTTATATTTCTCCCCTCCTATTCTTGGGGCTATTGTTGTTACAAATTTTACTTTTACCTATGTTATAAATTTATCATATTATTATGATTTTGGTTTAAAACAGTTCTCTTTTAGATTTAAGTAATCAGAAATTTTGTGTATTTGCCTATCTGATTACCATTTCCAGTGTTCCTCTTTCTTTTGTATAGATCAGGATTTCCATCTGGTATCAATTTCCTTAAGCCTGAAGGACTTTCTTTCTTCTTTTTTTAAGGTTTTATTTGTTTATTTGACAGAGAGAGACACAGCAAGGGAGGGAACACAAGCAGGGGGAGTGGGAGAGGGAGAAACAGGCCTCCTATGAAACAGGAAGCCTGATGCAGGGCTTGATCCCAGGACCTTGGGATCATGACCTGAGCCAGAGGCAAATGCTTAACAACTGAGCCACCCACGTGCCCCTGAAGGACTTTCTTAACATTTCTTGTAGTAAGAGTCTGCTAAATTCTTCTAACTTTGTATTTCTGAAAAAGTCCTTAATTTTGTCTTTGGTTTTGAAAGATAGTTTCACTGGATAAAGAATTCTGTGTGATAGGTATTTTTTTTTCTTTTACTATTTTAAAGATGCTCCACTCTCTTCTCCCTTCTGTTGATTCCAATGAGAAATCTGTCATTTTTACCTTTGCTTCTTGGTATGTAAGGTATCTCTGCAACCCCCCACCTCCAGGTTGCTTTTATTTTTTTTCTTTTCTTTTATTTATTTTTTTTCCAGGTTGCTTTTAAGACTTTCTTTTTAGCCTTGATTTTGAACAATTTGATTACAATGTGCCACGATGTACATTTCTTCATATTTGTTGTGCTTGGAGTTTATTGAGTTTCTTGTATTTGTGGATCTATAGTTTTCATCAAATTTGGGGAAAAATGGCTATTTTCCAAATATTTTTTCTTTCATCTCCCTCCTTCAAGGACTCCAGTTAAATGCACAACTGTTGGAAATTTTCTCACAGATCACTCCATAAAGTTATTTTTTTCATTTTGGATAGTGTCTATTTCTGTATCTTTATGTTTACTAATCTTTTCTTCTGCAATTTCTGTTACACTGTTAATCCACTATAGTTATGTTCAAACATCATAGTTTTCATCTCCAGAAGTTTTATTTGGATCTTTTTAATATCTCCCATGTTTCTAGTTAACTTTTTGAATATATGGAAGTAAGTTATAAGAACTGTTTTCATGTCCTTTCTGCTAGTCTAACACCTGTGTCTGTTCTGGATTCATTTCAACTGGTTGATTTTTCTCCTCATTATGGGTCATATTTTCCTATCTCTTCTAATGTCTATTAGTTTTTGATGCCAGAGATTGTGAATTATACCTTGTTGAGTGCTGACTGGATACTTATTTATGTATTCTTATAAATATTCTTGATTATTTTCCTGGGACAAAGTTCAGTTACTTGGAAATGATTTCATCCTTTTTAGTCTTGCTTTTCAGATTTATTAGACAGCACCAGAAATATATATAGTCTATATTTAATTTTGCTAATTCTGGTGTTTCTTAGTCCATTTTTGCAAGAAGTGGGAGGGTTTTTTTAGTAGATCTTTAAAATTTCAGGGAAATTGTTGAATACCTACAGGAAAAATTGCACCACCTAAGGTGTCAGCATTTGGGAGTTAACTCTTTCTAGTTAATATTTATTCTTCTTAGTTCTCTGGGTAACTTTACTATCTTCTAAGATTGTCCTTATGGAATAAGTGTATATATCCAGAGATGATAATCCACAGTCTCACTTTGTGACAGAACTTTGCCTTCTCCATTCTTTCAGTTTGTATATAGGATTTATATGATTTCTCAATTTGTTTGATGGAATTTGGATAAGGGATAGACTTCAGCAGTATTATAAATGATAACCTTTTTGAGAGAGCCCATGTCCATTTACTCTAGTTTGTTAATTTGTAACATTATTTTAAAACGAAATGGCTCACTAATATGTGAAACTTAAGAAACAAGGCAGAGGATCATGGGGAAGAGAGGAAAAAATGAAACAAGATGAAACCAGAGAGGGAGACAAACCATAAGAGGCTCTTAATCTCAGGAAACAAACTGAGGGTTGCTGGAGGGGAGAAGGGTGGGGGAATGGGGTAACTGGGTGATGGACATTGGGGAAGGTATGTGTTGTAATGAGCACTGGGTATTATATAAGACTGATGAATCACAGACCTGTACCCCTGGATCAAATAATATATGTTAATTAATTGAACTTAAAAAAAACTTAAATGGTTAAAAAAAAGATTTTATTTATTTATTTGAGAGAGAGAATGAGAGAGAGAGAACATCAGAGGAGAGAGGTCAGAGGGAGAAGCAGACTCCCTGCCAAGCAGGGAGCCCAATGTGGGACTCGATCCCAGGACTCCAGGATCATGACCTGAACTGAAGGCAGTCACTTAGCCAACTGAGCCACCCAGGTGCCCCCCTAAATGGTTTTTTAAAAATTTTATTTTATTCACGAATTATGTGAGTCAGGAATTCATACAGAGCACAGTAGAGTTGGCTTATCTGTCTCTCATGATGTCTTGCACTTGGGCTTAGGAGACTCCATGGCTGGCTGTGACTCATTGGTTGAGGGGTAGAATCATCTAGAGACATCTACACTAATATATTTAGCAGCTGATATTGGCTATCATCTGAAAACTCATGTGTAGTTGTCAACTAGAGCATCTACATGTGGTTTCCCCCTGTAGTCTGGGCTTTCTCACGGTGGCCTGACTTCTTCCATTGTGTTCCAGTGTACAAGATCAAAACTGTATCACCTTTCATGACCCAGCCTTGGAAGACACAAATTATTATTTCTGTTTTACCCTATTGGGTAAAAGAGTCACAAGCTCACCTCGTCCCAAGGGAAGAGAATTAGGTTTCATCTCTTGACAGCATATCAGCAAGGTTACATTTTGGAGGTACATGTGAAATGTGAGAAATTGTTTCAGTCACCTCTGGAAAATATCATCTGCCTCTGGCTACAAAAACTTATGTCCATTGTCACATGTATTCAGTCATTCCTTCCCCCAAGACTTTCAAAGTTCCTTCCCATTGTGCCACCAGTTCAAAGTCCAAGATCTTACCAACTAAATTTGGTCCAGGTAACAGTTGGGGTTTCTTTGGTGCAATTCTTTTAGCATAGTTCTTCTTGCTTTAAGGATCTGTGACTTAGAAAGATAGTTATCTGTCTTCACTCCCCACATACCCAGATGAGACAAGTATGGGATAACAGCTACTGTATTCCCATTCTTAACGAGGAAAATTGGAAGGCACATAGCAGTCGCTGGTTCATAGCAATTCAAAAACTGAGCTAAACACAGATTGTTAGTTCATTAGTTAGGGCTCAATCCTATACCCTGGAGTCATTCTCTAGGACTGTTGGCTTTGCCTTCTGGGCCTTTAGGTCCATCCTTGGTGTCATCCTTTTTTTTCTGTACAGAAACTTCCATGTTTGTAGTTAAGTAGGCTTCTCAGACTTCTTGGTGCCCATAAAAGTTTAGGGATTCAAAGCCTTCTATTCATTTGTTACTTTCTCTGTCTCTATCTGAGCTGCTACAACTCTTTTAAAAATTTTGTGAGCCTATTATATATTAATGTATTTTATCAGTTAAACCCCATAATTACAAATGTCTTTGAGATAACTATTTTTTTCTACCTTAACATGTGTCTGAAGCTGTTGTGAGACAACACCCTTGAGTCTTAGAAACCCTGTTGTTTAACAGAAGATCTGCAAGGAATACCCTTAAGATACTTAGAAGTCCTTTTGTCTATTTGAGAGTCTGATACATCATTTTTTACCTTTCTAAGGCTAAGAAAGAGTTTTACAGTCACAGCCTTGGCTTGAAATTCACCCTAAGATGTTTTCGTGTTTTAGCACCCTGGATTTGATCTTCACCCTAAGGCCATTTCTGCTTTTGAAAATTTTCTTCTGTGAGACAATGGAGATGATAGTTTTATTTTCAAACCCAAAAAGTCCTGGATCCTTTCTATTTCCTTTAAATTTTCTTTTGCACCAAATGGTTCCATTTATATGGATAAGAGAACTGAGTCGGCACTTTGGCAATCTGCTCAGAAATCTCCTTAGCCAAATCCCCTTGTTCATTAGGTTTATTCTTATTTTCCATGTCATTACAAAAACAGTTGCAGTATACAAATAACAATGTTGCCAGACTTTCTGCCACTATATACAAGGGTCATATTTTTTTCCCCTCAGTCTTGGTTTTTTTCTCAGTGGCTCCTTGTTTCATCTCTAGTGAGCAAAGCAATCACAGGGACTTCCCAGATTCAAGGGGAAGAGAGCGATGGGGCTAAGGCAAGGTCACACTATAGAACAGAGTGAGATAGGAGGTGCTGTCGTGGCCACCTTTGAAAAACATAAGCAGCTACATCACCTCTAACAATTTCAGTGCTTTTTAGACAAGTGGGGTTTGCCACAAGACACAAAAAGCCCATAAGAAGACACTATCATGGGATGAGACTAGTGAAGTCTACCCGAAATTATGAGCAAAAATTGCATGAATGGGCTTGTCCCTCCTGCATCTTCTAAGGATGCTGCTTCTCAGAAGATGGAGTTGTTCTGTTGAAGGCAGAGAAGGAACAGTGAAGGGAGAGGCAAGAGGCAGAGGCATCATGAGCCCCAGAATGGCTAAGATAGCAAGATAGAACAGCATTTGCTCACTTCTTTATTACTCAGTACCTCAGGGAGTCCACAGCTATTGAATACAGGATCCTGAACTAGTAAATCAGTTCGGTAGAGATGTTTCATCACCCCACATTTACCCCTACTCCTCTTCCATATTTCACTGTCCACTTTAGTAATATTTCATCAGCACCAACCTTGTACCATCTACTGTGCTTGGTACTGGGGCCTGTGGAAAATATGGTTCTTAGCCTCAATTAGCTCAGAGTGATGGGCAGAGATAAACCTGTTAACAAGCAATTTGAATACATCTGGTTAAGTTCTAGGGAAGACTGTGGAAAGCAGCTAAGGGAAGGTAGAAAGGTCAAGAAAGATTTAATTGAAGGGTAGGTGGCCAGAATACTGATGATATCTGAGTTAATTCATGAAAAATAAAAATCATTTTGTAGGTAGAGAAATAGGCAATGTAAATAGTATTCTTGGCAGAAGGAACAATAGTGCAAAAGCCCAGAGTCATAAAAGAGCATGGCTTGTTTTAAAAAGAACAAGAAATTCAGTATGACTGGACCATAGAAGTCCTAATGGAAGGGAGAGATGAGGCTCCAGAAGGCTGGGACTAGACTGCACTGGACCTTGGGCACTACTTTATAAATTCAGTGTTTATGTTACAGCATTAAGAGCCCAGTGAAGGTCGGTAGGCTGGAAGGGAGCAGGTTGGCGGTGATGGTGGTATGGGAGTAGAGGGAAAGACTGGGTGGCAGAAAGACTCAGGAAATTGTTGCAGTAGCTCAGGAGGGAGAAAAGCAAGCCCTGCACTAGGACAGTGATAGCATGTTTTCAGGGAAGGCATCAGGTTCAGAAGCTTATTCTGAAACATCTGGGGACTGACTGAATGTGAGGGGTAAAATCATCAAGGCTTGTAGCTTGGGAAACTCAGTGAACAGTGGATCTATTAATTGGAACAGAGGATGTAGAAAAAGAAACAGGTTTCTAGAGAGATGGGGTAGAAGGATAGGGTTGAGTTTTGTGCCTGCTAGGTGTGTGGTGCATTTGGAATATTTGAAAAGAGATGTCCAAGACATAATTGCAAATATGGGCCAGGGGTTGGGAAAGAGGTTGAAAATGAAGGGGAAGTTGAAATCATGGGTGTCTCATGTTTTGAATTATGCAGGTTTTTGGGACTTGGGATTTGTTATTGTGCTAAAATAGAGCATGGCAACTATTGGCAAGGCTTTGCTCAGTGAAAAACGTAGGAGCCTTTCATCATTTGAAAAGACCCAATGACTCTTCCTGGAGAACAGTAAGAGAGGGCTTGGGGACCAACTGGTAATGGGGGTCAATAGAAGACTGGTGAACTGAATTGGGCTGAAAGCCCAGTCCCCTGATGATCTGTTCCTGACTCAGCTTCTGATGTATTATTTATTAGAAATACCCCAGTTACTTCCTAAGGGAAGAGATGGCTCAGAGAGAAGACACATACACATGAAGGATGAATAAGAGGGTCCAGCAATGAAAAGAAAAAACAGTTTATCAGAAACCTTCAGCTAAGAATAATGACCAGTGAGCACAAAACATAGCTGTGAGTTTACTGGCAGTCAAGGAAAGGAGGAAAACATGATGGGTTTATTAATTATCCCTTGAGTTCCTCTTTGAATTAAATGCTGCAGAAGCAGATTGTCCTGTTTATCAGGAGAAATAGTATCAGGAATAGTAATCTGAAGAGTACCTTCCAAACCCATCTTATAAGAGACCAGATACCACTCTTTATATTGTTCTTTGATTGAAACTTACCTCATAATGTTAAATCCTATTTTTCTGAAGACATTTCTATGGAGAGCCAAGGTGGTATTATTTATCCCTTGCAAATCCCTTCTTTTGCCTTCTCTACAGAAAGGCCAGTCAACTGATGGAGATGGGAATATTTAGCTCCAGGGATAGAGGTGCTTGGAGAACAATACAGTTTAGTGGGTAAGAATAAAATTCCAGGAAAAGTAGAGAAAAAGCATTCTTGGATTGTGTTCACGTGGCAGCTAGGAAGAAACGATTTCTGAGGCGATAGCCCCTCCCCAAATCAGGAAGCAAGGTCAATGGCTCCAAGTGTTATCTGTAGCTTGGAGTTTCTTAGAGCTTCATAAGAAAAAAGGAAAAGCTGTGAGAGGATTGATTGCTTGATGCAAAATCAAGGAAAGGGAGTTTCTAGCAAGGCTTTGTCAGCCAAGAGTCCCTGTGGGTCTGGCGCTCTGCTGGGCATGAAAGCATGGTGGAAAGCCATAGCTCCACAGCACAAGCATGCACCAACCACTCCTGGGTTTTTATTCAGTTCCTAGATCCTTACCCAAGATGGAGGAGGCCTGCCTCTATGGTACAAATGTCAAATACCTCATATCTCCTATCCCAGTCCAACTGGTAATGGCTCCCTCAACACTGTGTTGTTTCCTATGCCCAGAAGGAAAGAGTATCATTACTGAATAGCCATGTCTGCCAGAGATGTGGAATCAGAATAATTAATAGAATTAATTCCTATACTTTATATGATCAATATTCACTATTAGTGGACTTCAATTAATTTATATAATTAATATTAACATACTTATCATCCATATTTTTGGTACAAGAGCAGAGGGGCATTGGCAACAATTGCACGTGGGCTTTCTAGTTAGTACTTTATAAGAACTTAATTGTGTCCCCCTGAGAATCCGTATGCTGAAACCCTAATCTCCAATATGCCTATATTTAGGGCTTGGGACTTTAAGGAGGTAATTAATCGAGAGGATTGGTGTCCTTATAAAACATGCAGAGAGAAGACATGTGAAAGCACAGTGAGAAGCTGATAGTCTGCAAGCTGGGAAGAGCAGCATCATTAGAAACCAGACTCTGGCAAATAGATCTTGCTTGGGCTTATGGTCTCCAGAGCTGAGAGATAGATTTCTGTTGTTTATGCCACCAGTCTGTGGTCTTCTGTCACGGCAGTCCCATGAGATGAAAGCAGTGGGTGTCCAGCAGTAATTTACAATTTCTGTCACCAGAAAAGAGCAACAGAAAAGTAAGAGTTCTAACTAATCCTAGAATCTCCCTCCGCAACTCCACCCATACCTTCTGAGTCAAAGGAAAGAAATTAGATGGCCTAAGGTTGCTATTAATTTGCCTACTGGCTGTAATCCTAGTGTGTTACCTAGAAGGAACCACCTGTCGCTCCAGTGTACACACTTCTGAGTGATAAAACTTGATATATGTGTTAAAATTTATAGACTCCAGCAGGGTTTTATAAACTCAAACACTGTCAGTGTCCTAACAGACAGGGTAAATGAGTGAAGCCAAAGATGTGTGTGTCAATGAGACTTAGTGGGAATCGTGGTGACTTGGGAAGTGAAGGTTTTAGCCTAAAGCCATTCTAAGCTATGTTTTGAAAAACACACTGTGGTGTGTGTGTGTGTGTGTGTGTGTGTGTGTTGTGTGTTTATGCATGCATGTATGTGTGTGTGAAAGTGGTGTGTATGTGGTGCATGTATTTATATACGTGTGTATGTGCATGTGGTATGCATGTCGTGTGTATGTGTGTGGTGTGTGCATTTGTACGTGTGGTGTGTATGTGTGTATGTGGTGTGTGTGTGAAAGAGATCTAGGCAGAGGAGAGCTTACACATACATCTGTGGCTGAATTCAGCTGGTAGGCAACCAATTGGCTGTGTCTGAATGTAGGAGACAGTAGCTGATGTGGCCCTTGTACGGCACCTCCCAAGGTGTCAGCCGCATATTTTGCAATAATGAGATTTATGTGAGTGTTGCAGATGCAAATGCTTGCTGGGGTTGATGAAGAGGAGTACCACACACCTTAACTACCAAATGAAGAGGTGGCAAAGGTGAGATTTAGTGTGAGCACTAAGGGGGTTGAACTATCATCTTCTCCCGTGGAGGTCAACCCAGTTCTGCAAGGTGGCAGAGGCTTCTTCTAGACAGAGCCAGTATTATTCCAAAGAAACTGCTTGTATTTGTTCATAAGGTTCACCGGGTTTTCAACAGAAATTTGAAGTGCACTAACCAACGATCTAATGCAACAGTAAGATGATGTTGACTTGGAAGTTTCCAATCTCCTGCTTTTACTTTAATATTCCTGCTGAACACACTTAATTTTGGCAGGGGCCTGGTCTTCCTGGGCCCATCAGGATGAGCTGGCTATGGAAGGACTCTGCAAGTAAGGAAATAGATTGCCCTGTTGAATGGAGACATTCATTCATGTCCATCTGGATGCTGAATGGTCTCTGCTGCATATGACCATTTGAATTTAGCACAGTTGATATTGAGCTGTTCTTTCTGAGAGTAATTGGCCACCTGGTTCATGGCCATGCCTCCAGTGTCAGGGAGACTGTGTCATCAGTGCATTAAAATCTACTTGTCTCCCAGTCCAGCAGCAGTATCCTGAGTACCTAAGAGCTGAATTATACTTAGTAAACGTTGGTTAAAAATCTGGAAAGCCAGGACCCAGCCCTACTATAGGTCACCACAGGTTAATACTTGCTTATTTAGAGCCCCCTTCCTACCCAGAAACATTTCACTTAGCACTGTGACCTTTGGGGAAGTGACACCGTCTCATTTTCCTATGTGAACCAGGAAGGGAAAGTGTCAGCTGTGAGGGAAAAATACCCACTAAATGTATACAAGCTGCCAGACGGAATCATGAGGCCAAATGTGTTTCTGAACTTGGCATTATTTTAAAGGCTGAAGTTCAGAATTGCATCAGATAAAAGTTTGTTTAATTCTCAATTAGGAATTGTTTTTGTGCAGTGTCAGTGGCATCAGGACTTTTATGAGCTGTGCTATTGATTGAAATGATGCCTTCATTGGGTGCTGATTGAGTGATCTTTTGATTCCCTCCCTTTTAACATGCTAATGGTTAAGGGTACAGCCCTTCTCAAAGGCGCCTGTTATTCCAAGGATGGATGTCTCTGACCTCGCACTGTTCTCCCAGGAGGCTGGGAAAGGAGGGGTGTCTAGGCCTCTTCAATGGCCTCATTAGCATATTGTAGCTCAACTCCCAAGGGGTGATAAATTTAAAGAACATGGAACACAATTAGGAAGATTTTTAAAAGGTTACGAATGGTGGGTGGGTTCTGAGAATGTCTGGATCTCCATGTCAAGGGCATCTAAGTCAGTCCTGAGAACAGCTGGAGCCCAAAGGCCAGTGCCTCTATGTGCACCGAATTTACATAAGCTTTGAAGATATTTTTAGCTTCCTGCACTCACTCTTCTTAATATTCTCCTGCTTCTCTGTCTCACAAAAGGGAAGGCTGCAAGCTTAGGATTCTGAGCTTTTGGTCTTCAGAAGTTCTGATGCTGTTTTCTTTTTCACATCTTCTGGGGATAAGTAGAAACAGAAATTGATGCAGAAGCCATAAGCGTGCTGTACTTAAAAGCCCTTATATATGGGCACGAGGGCATGGTGGGGTCACTCCTTCATGGGGGGATGTCTGTTCACTTGAGATTACTTATTTTAAAATGAGATTAGCTGAGATGATATACATTTAAGTGCCTGGCACAGTACTATTAAATTTATGTTTCTCTTCTTCCCTCCCCCACATGATCACATGCCAGGCCTTGAGTTAAGTGGAATCTAAAATGATAAAATAAGACCTAGACCCTTTCTGCAGTCTAGGAGTCTGAGCCTATGGGTGTGCATGCACACACACGTGTATGTGAGTGTGCCTGCTTATGAACAAGGGGCTAAAGGGGGCTTGTATAACAGGTAATAGGTTCATAGTGATACCTCCTGTCCATGGAGATCAAAAGAGAAGCAGAGATTTCTAGGGCTGCGAGAGCACTGCTCTGGCTTAAGGGCCCTGGGCATTGATCCTAATCCTCTCTCTGACCAGCTGGGTAACTTGGGCAAATCACTGCACCCATAACCTTCAGGGCTAGTAGTAAGATGAAGTAGGCTGGCAACGGGAGATAAGCGGGAGTGGGTATGCCCTGCACACCTGTTTTCTCATTGTTCATTTCATGGGTTGAATCGAACAAGATGGGCAGAATTCTGCCTCAGGCTCTGAGCTGGAGCACTGCATGGGATGATCTCAAGCTTCTTACAGCTCTAGTGTTCAAGAATTCAAGAACTCTAAACCTCCTGCCACTCTGCCCTAGGAACCTCCCAGTCTACCATAGCCAAAAATTACATGTGTAAAAGAATACAATAATATAAACCTTTAGAAAGAGAGGGATTTTATTTCTACGAGAGTAATTGCAGGCTCTTTGAGAAACTAGTTGGTGAAGCATCAAGTTACAAAGTTTGGATGAACCACTGATAGAATCTACCCTGGGCATGGTGGTACAAGGTCCAGAGCATCCAGTGACCTGGTTTTCCATCTCTACGAAGTCAGGTCTTGGGCACTCATCTCTGCTGATCTCTCCTCCTAGCGGCATTTGGTCATTGGACATGCTATGTGCAAACAGTGTATTGGGTCCATGTCCCTTGATGAGGGAGACAGATGCAGACGCTCCAGAAGATACTCTATTTCTTACTTGCACCAGCTCCCTCCAAAGCCGTTCTCATACTGCCCTCTGCCCTGAATTTGGGGAGCCACCTCTTCCAGGGGCCTTTGGGCAAAAGTCTGCTGCAGGAACCTGGATTCATGACAGGTACTGTCATCCTGATTTCTGACAATAACTGGAATTTCAAGTTTGGACTTGGAAAAGACTGCCTCAGGAAGACATGGCCACCAAAGCCCTATTCATACCATCATGGCTCAGGAAATACAGCCCAGATAAGATAATCCTTGCGGGTGGCCTGTGGAAGGGTCCGGTGTGGCCTGAATCTGTCTAGTCTGCTTGCCATGATGTTCATTCACATGAGGCCTGCTAGTAAGGAGTGCTTTTTCTAATGTGCATGAGGGAGTCCTATAGGATAGTCTTCTCTCCTCCTCCCTCAGTAAGTGAAAACAGAAGTAGAATCTTAGTAGAGAGTCCACAGACACCCCCCCACTCCAAAGACCATGTTCCGTACCTTTTCACCAGGCCCAGATTGGACAGGACACAGGAAAGAATTAGAGAGTCCACCAAAGTAGTTGGCAGAGGGCAAGGCTTAGCTCCCTACCTGCAGAGCTGCCATGGTCCCTGATCCAAGAGGGTCAGCACTATAGGTAGGCACACTAACAGGTACCCCAGCCTGCACACAGAGACACACACACAGAGACCAATAGACACAGGTGAACACAATCGGGATATACTCAAACGCATGCTTTTTCTGTGGTAGACATTGGAATGCAGCACTCAGGCCTTCCTTATAACCAAAGACTAAATTCCCCAGCTAATAGGAGTGCTGCCAGCCCTCAGCCTTTTGTGGATGGTCTTGCCAAAGTCATTTCCTTCCAAAGGCAACTTGAACCTGTTGACTGAAGGGGGTGCTCATAAGTATCTGGCCTCCTTGTCCCAGCTGGGGATAACATTGCAGGCCATCCCAGCTGTAGGGGTATGCATGTGGAGATATTATATAACCCTTGTACTTTTTTTCTTTTTTTAAGATTATTTATTTGTTTATTTGACAGAGAGCTACAGAGAAAGCACAAGTAGACAGAGCAGCAGGCAGAGGGAGTGGGAGAAAGAGGCTCTTGCTGAGCAGGGAGCCCGATGTGGGGCCTAATCCCAGGACCCTGGGATCATGACCTGAGCCGAAGGCAGCTGCTTAACCTTTATTCTTTAAACCTTCATTTGCTGGCCTTGTCTTCCCAATGTCTTCATTCTTCTCTGCACTCTTCATCCTGACCCATTGGCCTTTTAATATCATCATATCCCCAAGGCCTGATATAGCTCCAGGCACAGGGTCCATGCACAGTATTCTGGTGTTCAGTGTGTGAATAAAGAAGCTGCATGGCTGAGCACCAGGAGGGGACTATAGAGGAGATGGCTGTAGGGAGGTCAGAGTAAGTCACTTTGAAGGTCCCTCCCAATCCAGACTATGATCCATGATTCTGAGAATTGATAGGCAGTTTTTTCCCAGAACAGAAGGATGATATCCCCTCCATACACCTCCACCCACTTCCTTCCCTCTCCTCACCACCCTCTTTTGCCTCTTCCTGATCTTTCCTTCTCCCTGTCCCTGACGCTCAATTCACGAATCTGTGACTCCTGGGCCATCTCAACTGCATTCCCACATACCTCATGGCTGTCTTTTGTTCCCACCTCCTTAGTTCACCTCCTCCTAACAACCCATTGAGCATCTGGGCCTCCAACCTGCCTTGCTCCCATCCATTCCTCACACAGAAGCAGCACCTTCTCCCTAAGGGCAGCCATGGCTGTCCCCTCTCTTCCCCAGATCATCCTTCCTTACGTGGCCTGTGGCCCTTCAAGACCTTTCCAGTTTCCACTTCTTTTTTTTTTTAATTCAAAGGAGCCATTTATTTTTTTAATTTTTAAATTAACATATAATGTATTATTTGCCCCAGGGGTACAGGTCTGTGAATCATCAGGCTTATACAACTTCACAGCACTCACCATAACACATACCTTCCCCAATGTCCATAACCCAACCACCCTCTCCATACCACCCCCCTGGCAACCCTCAGTTTGTTTCGTGAGATTAAGAGTCTCTTATGGTTTGTCTCCCTCCTGATCCCATCTTGTTTCATTTTTTTCCTCCCCTACCCCCCAAAACCCCCACTTTTCTTCTCAAATTCCTCATATCAGGGAGATCATATGATAATTCTCTTTCTCTGGTTGACTTATTTCGCTCAGCGTAATACCCTCTAGTTCCATCCACATCATCGCAAATGGCAAGATTTTTTTTTTGATGGCTGCTTAGTAGTCCATTGTGTGTGTGTGTACTATATATATATATATATATATATATACATATATATATGTATATATATATATCACACTTTTATCCATTCATCTGTTGATGGACTTCTAGGTTCTTTCCATACCAGCTTCCACTTCTTGACACTCCACTTGCCCTCTACAGAGCCACAGCCAGTTCCCTATACACATGTGATCTTCCACTTCCCTACCCATTTTATGTTCCTTGCACCCAAAAAGCCCTCTCTCAACTTCCTTGCCCACCTGGTTACTCCCACCTCTCCTCTAAGATTCAAATCGGCTCTCTCTCCCAAGCCACATGTCTGGCAGATGCTCCCAGCCTCCTCCTATCCCTCTACTCTACACTGTGTTGTGCATATCACCTGCTGGGTTAGGGGCTAATTTCTCTGTATGTCCTAAGCACCTGGCATAGAAAAGAATCTCAATAAATGTGGAACAAATGAATGAGTAAATAATTATATAAATCTTCTTCACCATCATCCTAATTTGAGATTCCTCAGTGTGGGACAGATCCGTTGGATGGTGGTCTGTACCATACTATGGGAGGGCAGCAGGATGGTAGGGAAAACTCATTTTCTTTCCTTTTTTTTTAAATTTATTTACTTATTTATTTGACAGATAGATCACAAGTAGGCAGAGAGTGAGGCAGAGAGAGAGGAGGAAGCAGGCTCCCTGCTGAGAAGAGAGCCTGATGTGGGATCCCAGTGGGATCATGACCTGAGCCAAAGGCAGAGGCTTAACCCACCCAGGTGCCCCGAAGTCACCAGTCTGGGCTTAACCCACCCAGGTGCCCACCGAGTCACCCAGGTGCCCCAAAAACTCATTTTCTATCCTGGATTTCTTTTCAGTGAGGGGAAACCAAGAATGTTTAAAAGAATCTCACTTTCTTTGACTTTTTCCTATTACTCACCTCTGAATGGTGACCTCAGGATCCACTTCCACCACTGATCTCTCTTTCTGGGCTGGAGTTGTGGAGAGGGGGCATGCAGGCAATAAGTCATTGGAATTCTGACATTCCTTTCCCCTTTCCTCCCACCCATTCCCATCTCCTCTCTGGACCAGTTGCTGAGTATTCCCTCTGACTCGCATGACAAAAATTCTGTCATCTTAGTCACTCCAATTTCTGCCTGATGACTATAGATCATTTCAGACATTCTCTGAGTTCAATTTGCAGTGCCCAGCAAGGAGGGCATCACTGAATCATTATGTAATATATTCCTTCCCTGAGCTTTCTACAGAAGACCAATTAAGCTTTCACTCCAGAATCTATAGAACTTCCAAGATGCCCAGTAATGACAGTCTCTTACGGGGACATTCAGATGTCCACTCCCAAAGAGGTGCAGAGTACCCAGGATCCCCTTAGAGGTATGGACAGAACCTCAAGAACTCCTCCTGTCCACCTGCTCTCAACCTCCCTCAGTTTCCCACTCGAGGTTTTTGTTCCCTTCATAGTCTAGTGATTGGGTTTTTACTTTTATCTAATAGATTATTCATGCTACAATTGCTTTCGTCTTTGTTTTCTTATAAAAGTCACTTTAGGGCAGCAACTAGTGTAGAAAAAGCCATGTACTGGAAATTTCAATTCCTGATTCTTCCTTTTTCTCTTCTTTCTGAGTCATACAGTGTGGCCTCCTATTACTCTGGGACCATTATTATTATTATTATTATTATTATTATTATTCCATTTATTATTGGAAGAATTAATTCATTCCCATGTATTACTGGTTAAATACCCAGCAACCACCCCAGGACCTATTTTCTCTGAAGAAAGGAGCAGGAGATCAAAGAACATGCTTCACTCAAAGGCATGCACCCTTAAGATAGAATTGCAGACACTGGCCCAAGATAATTTGGAGCAACGTGAACTTCTGTCAACTCTATCTATATAGATGGCCAGGTCAAGGTCTTAGAATGGTAGAGTTGGAGGAGAAGATTGATATTATCTGATCCCTTTTCTCTTTTTTGCAAATGAGGAAACTCAGGCCCAAAGAGACATTCACTTGGTCATTGGCAGTCCACACTAAAACCCCATCTTCTGTGTCCTACTGCAGTGCCCTTTCCACCATAAAAATTGTTAACTTTTCTTGAGCACATACTATGTGAAAAGTGTCATTCTAATCTTTACAAGCATGTATTAACTTTTTTAAACTTGACAGTCCGGCCAGGAAGGTGCTGTTGTTATCCCTATTTTATAGAAGAGGCAACGGAGGCCCAGAGTAGTTAAGAAAATCTCCCAAGGACACAAGCAGGGAGCTGGCAGGGTGTCTGCTCTTGCTCAATCCACCTTACTCACACAGTCTCCTCAGCTGTGTTTCAGCAACTGCTTTGAAGCCCTGTTGTGGCACCGGTTTTGCACCCTGTCCCATTCTTTTCATGCATCTGCACCTTCTCACAACTAAAAATGCATCCCACATTTCCCACCCAACCCCTGCATTAAAGGCCACCAAGACCTCATAGCAAACCTTTATTCCACGCAGGAGGTGCCACTGTTCCCTGACAGACCCGCCTGCCTGCATCCCTCTCATGTGGCTGCTTGTCACCAGGGCTGTTATTAAAGCCAGAAATAGGATCCCGAACTCTGTCGTCCTCCTCCAGACTTCTCGCCCAGGAAGTTCCCACATTTCTGTGATACCACAGCACTCCCCTCTCCTCCCATGATGTCATCCACACACTCGGGCACCCTGTCCTCCCCACATTCCCACCTGCCCCAGGCAGGAGACACAGAGTGTCTCACATACCCAAGAGAAATGTTCATTGTGAGGCTCATGAGAAAGAATATCTTTCTCTGGTTGGGGTCAGGAACTGTTCTTCCCCATCTGCCTCTGCCCCGAGGGGACAATCCATTCTGGCAACACATGCTGGCATAGCCTCTCCCCAGGAGAGAGGTGGGACCTTCTCACCCCACCCCCATCTCCTCTCCCTCATGGAACCAGACCCAAGACACTTCTACTCTGAAAACTCCCACACCCACCCACATGACATCTCAACTCGGCTGTGTGTTTGGGGTATGTGGCTTTGTGTGTGTGTGGCCAGGGTGGGGACCTGTGGGGACTTCTGGGGACATGGAGTTGATTCATCATTGGGAACTCAGTTTAAAAACAAAGAAACAACCAAGTTCCTGGCCACAGAATGGATGCTGGCACCAGGTCCAGGTAGGCCTGCTGCCTCTCTCCCCTCCTCCAGAGCAGTGAGGGTCTGGGTGTGGTCTAGGCAGCAAAAATGGAGAATAAATGCCCAAGGGCCCAGGGCTGTATTTGATACAAAAAAATGCACATTGGCTTGACTATATCTTTTGGAAATGGGATCGACAGAGGCAGATAGGCCTTCCTGTTCTTCAGTGTTTCTTTTATCTGGTGTGGACTAGCTGCATTATCAAGTGTTTCTTTGGTGCTCAGTGCTGAGCCTAACATAAGGGAAAATGGGTCACAAAATTTAGCCATGTTATAACTCAGATGGGAGAGAAAATGAGCTCTATTGTCTAGAGCCAGTCTGGTCCTCTTTCCCAGAAAATGCGGGTTGGGTAGGAAAAAGTAGTCAAATGTAGAAGAATCTGGTTTAGAGCTTGAGCACATTCAGTAATGCAATAGTCCTATTAGGAAATGCTGATCTCTCCCCCAAAAATTCTTGGTGTCTCCTATTGGTCCATCAACCCCTATTTCCTTCCCCAAGAGGTAGGAAGGATGGAGGGGGCTTTATGCAACCTTATGGTGGAAGGGAGGTTGTAGGGCGCCCTAGTTCCTTTGGTCTCCTGAGCCATGCCTTTCTCCTCCTGGCTGGTCTCTGCCATGCTGGCATTGTGAACCAATTCACAACAATTGTGAACCAATTGTGTAATTTATGTTCTAGTCTCTTTCTCCGGATCTGTTCAAAGCTCATGCCTCTCTCCATTCCCTGGTTGGCTTACTGCACTTGGTCTCTGTTGGTTTGTATGGGACCCCCAAGGTCCAGCTATCACTTCCACTGTTGGGAGCATATCCACAGCTTTCTCCCATGTCTGTAGTGACCTATCAGAAACTCCACAGAAGCCCTCTGACTACTTCTTATCCTGGCTTCACCACACAGGAACCAAGGGTGGCTCAGGAAAGCCCAGCATTAGGACTTCTGCCTCTTATGCTATGGTCTGCTCCAGACTGCAAGGTGGCTTTCATGTCTGTCTTGTCCAATGTCAGTAAACCCCTAAATGACAGGGACAGTGTCTTTTTTTTCTTTTTATCAATAGAATCTATTTCAGCCTTGGGCATATTGTAAGAGTTCAATAAATTTTTATTGAATGAATGAATGAAGCATGTTCAGCTGGACTGCACACTATGAGGGCCACACACCCAGCAACCTTTGGAGAAAATTAGTATCTCAGAGGGAGATGATAGATGTTGTTAGAACAATTGAAATAGGAACCTACGATACTTTTGTTGAAAAATTACTGTGAGCCAAGAGCATTACAAACACATTTCTTTAAATTCCACAACAACATATTGTGGAATATGTTCCACAATAGGAATAACTGTTGTTATTAATTTTTAATTATTTATTTTTTAGAGAGAGAGAGTTCATGAGTAGGGGAGGGAAGGGGAGAGGTGGGAAGAGAATCTTAAACAGACTCCATGCCCGGTGCAGAGCCTGACCCAGGGCTCAATCTCACAACCCTGAGATCACAAAACCAAGAGTTGGATGCTTAACTGACTGAGTCATCCAGGTGCCCCAATTATCATTATTTTATAGGTGAGGATACAAATTTAAGTAACTTGCCCAAGCTCACACAGCTAAAAGGTGGTAGAGCTTAGACTTGAAACCTGTATCTGAAGGACTGAACTCTTTCCTTTCAGCCTAGTCCTTTTGCTTCTAGGATTTCAGGAAGTGTTGAAATTGAAAAATGTGAAGAGCAAGAAAATTCTGACCTAATGGAGCCCAAGAATCAGCAGGAGCTCAGGTCCCAGTTTAGAAAGTAAAAATGACACAACTATATAAATACAAAAAGGAACTCCTGTAAAAACCTAATGCCCTAAGGAAGGTCAAATAATTAATATATTCCAGCAGCTTCCATCCTATGAGATGGGTGAGACCTACATGCCATGGTGTCCTTTCAAATGTAGACAGACTGGGAGCTCAGGATAATGGATCTTTGAACATGGCTAATGCAGGATGGAAAAAGCATCTTTCTCCTCTGGGGCTGGCAATGTAGTTTCATACTAAATTTACTGTGGTTTATGTAATTCTTTTCATTCACACCAGAAGGAGTTTCTTTGCTGCTTCCCTTTTCAGAAACTTGGAGACCATACATCTTTGCAAAGTGGATTTTTAAAAATAAAACAGAAGAAAAGATTAAACCAGAGAAGCTCCCAAGTTTCCTGCCTTCTGCCTGGCCCAGCTTCCCATGCTTCTTCCTTTCCAGAATTGATGTGGTAAATGTTACGGCAGTAGCACTGGCTCTGAAAAGCCCAGGCCTTCCAAGAAAGCAACCTTCCTGGAGGAATTCTGTAGCTCTCCTTCCTCTGCGGTGATTGGAAGGGCCAGAGTTAGTGGGGGAGAGAGAGAAAAAAAGAATTGCCCGCTAAGTGATTGTTAGGAGAATGAGACCAGGTGACAGAGTCCTGGATCTTCTCTCCTTGAGTCCCTCCCCTTTCTCTATTGTCTCCTGAGACACCTCTGATTTCTTCAAAGACCCCTTCCTGGCAGGCTCCAAAGCACCCAAACTCCTCTATCTCCTGGAATAGTCCACCTCCTTTTGCTCCTCCATGAAGGAAGTCTAGAGCCAGGAGACTGAGCAGAGGCAGGGTAGGTCACACTCAATAGAGCATCAGAGTCCTGGCAATGTTGGTTCTTTTAAAATTCCCACTCCTGTGGTCCCAAGACTGGAAATGCTGATCTTGAGCTGAACTTAAAATAAAATCCTCCTTCAAATCCCACAAAGCCCTGTAGGATTTTCCTCCTGCCTTTTTTTCTACCTCATCTCCCAATAGCCCATCTCCTATCATTGCCCACCACACCTGGGCACAAGGATATCCTTTCTGCTTCTTTACCACACCGTGCTCTTTCCTGTCTTTGTAGTAAACACCCCCTTGGAATGCTCTGCCTTACAGTCTTCATTTGGCTGCTACTTCTCAAGCCTCAGGTGGAAACCTAATTGTCCTTTTGTGGGGGATATCCTCCCACCATCACCCTTTCTAAAGCCCGCCCCTCTTACTCTGCTCCCTCATCTGTTACATTTCTTTCATGGCACTTTGCACAATGGGTCACGATCTCCTTTTATGTGTGATTTGCCTATTGTCTGATTCCTCCACCGGAATGTTTTGCAGTATTCTCCAAGGGGAGAGACCATATCTGTCTTGTTGCTGCTAAATCTCCAGTGCCTAGCACTGAGCTCATACTCAACAAATGTTCATTAAGTGAATCACCGAATTCTGTTGTTGTCTGTTGTCCCCATGGCTGCCTCACCTGTGGACTGTGAGCTTTTTTTTTTATTTAATTATTTGAGAGAGACTGCCAGTGAGGGACAGAGGGAGAGCAGACACCCTGCTGAGCTGGGAGCCCAGTGCAGGGCTTGACCCCAGGACTCTGAGATTGTGACCTGAGCCGAAGGCGGGCACTTAAACTGAGCCACCCAGGTGCCTCTGGTCTGCAAGCTTCTTGAAGGCAGGGGCTTTCCTTCTTCTCTCTACCCTTAGCACATGGCATAGTGCCTGGAGTAGGGAAGACCCTCCACATATTTGTAAATGATTGAAATTGTCTCCCTCATTCCATATCAGACTTTTTCTGCTTATAACTCCTGCATATGAGTCCCATCTGATCAGCAGAGACTGGGCAGGCAGAGCAGGTTGGATAGGCAGCCAGCCCCATGTGAGTGTCCAGTTACCAGGTAACATCAATTCCAGATAAGTTGGAAAGAAAAGGATCATCAGAAATAGAGCCCACTGAATATTTCTCTGGCATTTTTAATCATTGTTGTACAGTTGCACATAGTCCCTCTCTCATGCCTGCTCCAGAAAGCTGAGATTAACTGTTGAGTTTCCCTGCTCATTGCTGGAAAGGACTCCAGAGACCTCCTCGGATTACCCCAACCCCTAACCCTGCTCAGCCTCTCAGCTCCTCCAGGGACAGAGCCTGCAGTGCTGCACAGCCCTGAGGGGTAACGATGTCTTGCCCAGGTGGAGTCCTGTGACTTTACCCTCCCACCGAGGACTACCTTCTAAGGATGGCCCTGCAAATACATGAGGTGTTAGGCCTTTCTGCCACTCCAGCTAATTGTTCCACCCCAGGTGATACTATCCCGTTTCTTTATTGCTGCTGTTCTTCTTTCCCATCAGCCCTGGGGCTCAGCCTATGCTCCCCTCTTCAAGGGGACCTCTGCCCACTCTAGCTGGCATGTTTTGCCCCAAATCCAGTCAATAGAAATTAGGACCTAGTCTCTCAAATTACATCTGTTGTGTTTAATGTATCTTTCCCAGTCCTGGCATTGCAGAAGAAAGGATGAGTTATTCTGCTTTATTGACAAGAAGTGACTGAGAAGCCAAACATGGTGAGACTGCAGAATCCTATCTTTTTATTTGTCCTATAGTCCCTGGCCTGTAACTCTTACCCCCTTGCCAAGATGGTAAACCAGGAGCCTCCCTGAGGATTTCTGTTTACTCTCTTGTAATACTTCCTTTTCTTCTAACATTTCCCTCTTAGCTCCTTACCCTAGAAGATGTCATTGGATGTGCCCCAGTCTCAGGTGGGCTGCTTGCTTCTCCAAGCAGCTTTGAGCTGGGGAACAGCCAACTCCGGCCTTCATCCTAAGGAATGACCCCACTGAAGGGATTTCCTTGGTGCCTCAGTCTGCCTGGGATTAGCAGCCCTAGCCCCCAAATCATTCTCATATTGCCATGGCCGTGGGTTCTTCCTGTCCACCGCTTCCCTCCAGCCGCTCTCTAGCCCATCTGTGTCAAGAATAATGACTGCAGTGATCCCATGAGATAGCATTGTTATGGCAGATGACATGGTGCTCAAGCTGTCTCTTATCTTCATAGATTTGTTTCTTATAAAGTACCTCCTTTAAAAAAAAATTGAGTTATAATAGGTTTCTTTAGTAGTCTGTTCAGGCTGCCATACAAAATACCATAGATTGGGTCACTTAACCAGCAGATATTTAACTGTTCTGGAAGATGTGAAGTCCAAGATCGAGGTGCTGGCTGGCCAGTTCCATTCCCAGTGAAGGCACTTTTCCTAGGTTGCTGATGACCATCTTCTTGCTTTGTCTTTATGTTGGGTGGGGGGAGGGAGAGAAATCGATCTTCACATAAGGCACTAATCCAATCATGAGTGCCCTACCCTCATGAATTCATCTAAATCTAATGACCCCCCTTCAAGGCCCCATCTCTGACACCATCACATTGAGGGTAGTTAGGGCTTCAACATGAATTTGAGGGGAACACAGTGCCGTCCATAGCAGTTTCCCAAAGAAAATGTATGCATAGATGAAGCAGAGTGTTGTTATTAGCTGGAGGAGTATCCCCTCACACCCTTGCAGAGCTCAACAGAGCCTGGCTCCAATAGAAAAGAAAACTTTTGCTAGGCCCTGGCCAGAGTCAACCTAGAGCCAGAACTGGGAGATCCCCCAAAGTCTGCCTGGTTCTCTGCTTCTCCATGGCCCTCTGAGTCCCAGATCTTAGCCTCCAAAGGGAGAAATGGCAGATTCAACCCCACCTACAGCAGCTAGAGAAAAGGAGCAATAAAAGAGCCAAAGAGATTGTTTTCCCTGCTGTGAAGAGTAGAATGGCCTTGGCCTCTGAGCCTAGGTCTTCCTGGATCAGTGGTCCTGGGCCCTAAATCTGCAAAGAGAGAGGAGGGAAACCATTCCAGCGAGAGATGACCAGGAGCAAGCCCTGGTCAGGACAGACAGAAGAGAGACTACACTTAAATGTCTGGGTAGCTTCTTCTGGAAGTTTCACCCCATCCTTTTTGTATGTGTGCATGTGTGTGTGTGTGTTGGGGGGTAGTTAGGAAGGGGGAGAGAGAAAATCTTAAGCAGGCTCCACTCAACACAGAGCCCGATGTGGGGCTCAATCTCAAAATCCTGAGATCATGACCTGAGCCAAAATCAAGAGTCAGACACTTAACTGCCTGAGCCATCCAGGCACACTGAAAGTGTTGCCCTTTAAAACATGATTCAGTGCCTTTAAATCTGACCAATCCCAATTTGGGGGGGTGGGGGGTCACGTTGGAGCAGAGCCAAAGCTATCTATGCTCTCCTTGGAAGCCCAGACTCTGCATCTATTTAAAGGCGTGTTACCCAGACTTCACCATTTGGTCATTTTTACCTCCCTTAACCTGGAGTGGCACAGTAAACACAGATTTGTAACTCAAGATTGCCTTAGATCTTTTAGCAGCTGCATCTCACTGTTGGTTTATTCTGAGTTCATGTATGTTCCTCCAAACCCCAATTAGTTTTCCCATGAATTACTTTCAAGTTAGCTCTTTCCCACCCTAAAATTGTATAAATGATCATTTGCACCTACATTTGGGAGTTTACATTTATTTCTGCTAAAGGTTATCATGTTGATTTTGGCCCATCATTGAAACCCATCAAAGTATTCTGAATTGTAATTTGCTGCACACAACACAAACTATTTCTGCCTTCTTCACTTAGATTTTCACTGCAGTGTCTCAAGAGTCGCTGTTCAAACTAAAAATGTCCTACTTAGCATTCATCCAGCTGCCTCCCTCACTTCTTCCAAAGCTAAACTCTCACAGGAAGGCTTCCAAGATTAAAAGAGGGTAGAAATGAAGCTCTTTCCTTCTAGGACGAGGGGAAACTCCACAGAGCTCGGCTCTGAGTGGCCTGGGGCTACTCATGGCTTTCAAAGGGGAAGCTCCGTTCTTGGAAATAAAGAGCACAGAATGTGAAACTGCATAATGTTGAATGTGCAGCTTTTGGGGGAGAGAGAGGCCTTGTGCCTTCCCATGCCAGGTGCCCCAGTGGCCTGAAAGACCTACTCATCCCTGCCTCCATGCTAGCCCTCCTGGGCCAGTAACCTCTTCCAGGGAGGGAAAGAAATTCTTCACGAACCATCTCTGTGAGCTCCCAACCCCCAGCCCACAATCTGAAGCAACAGCTGAAACCAAAGAACAACCAGGATATTCTGGTTTAAGAAAGCCTGTATAGTTTGGAGGTCAAGTACTCAAAGCTGTGGGTTCAAACACTGGCTCTGCCACTTATTCATGGTTTAGCCCCCAGGCAAATGCTGCTGCTTTACAACCCTCAGAGTTTTCTCATCTGTAAAATGAAACATTTTATAATTCCTACCTCCAAAGAACAAAATGAAATAATGACTGTAAGCATCTCACATAGGGCCTGCCCCAAGGGAGGCATTCAATAAATGATAGTACCCATCACTATTTATGACACTCCTTCCTTGGCTCATCTCTGATTAGAAACATGTGGGAAGTCTCTGTTATTGGCACCAATTTCCCACTTGCAAGCATGCTGGCCACAGTGTATATTTAAAACAGAAATTTTATTAAAAGCGTAAAAGATCAATAAGCATTACGTTCTGAAGCCAGTGAATTAGTGATGTTAACTGAGCAGCCTTTCAGTGTCTAAGTGATAGCTTGAGTTGAATTCCATTTCAGTTATCTATTGCTCCATAAAATGCTAGACCCTTAGTGGCTTAAACAGCAAGGATTTACTACTTCTCCATGTTTCTATGGGTTGGCCAGGGTCAGCTGGGCCATTCTATTCCACATGGTTTTGGCTGGGGCCACTCATGCAGCTGCCTTCCACTGGGAGCTGGGGTGGGCTGAAATATCCTTGTTGGCTTCACTCACACCTGGTGCTTCAGCTGGGGTGGCTGGAACAGCTGGGCCCGGCAGGGCTGTTCCTGCTCCCCATATGGCCTCTTTCCATTTGGTGGTTTAGTATGACTTTCATTACATGTTGGCTGCATCCCAGGGGTGAAAATAGAAGCTTCAAGGCATCTTAAGGCCTAGAATTGGAAGTCATGCAGCATCACTTCTGCTGCATTGTGGGGATCAGAGTGTGTCTCAGGGTGAGCCTAGATTTAAGAGAAAACAGACTCTACTTCCTGATGGGAAGAACAGCACACATGTATGGAAATGGAAGGGATTGTAGATAGATATTTTTGCAAACAATCTACCACCTTCTCTTGCTCCAGTTTCTATTCCAGCCTCCTTTGTATGGACCTGCAAGCAAGTGCTGCCTGGAGGAACCTGCTGCCATCCCTGGTCTCATTGGTGACTCCTCCTGCTTAAGTTCTCTGGTCCTCCCAGCACCATTTGCCTCCTAACCATGACTTCTCCTCCTTCCGTAGACTGAGGATAATGGTGGTCTTTCCTTCCAAGCATATTCTTCCAAACTGGTGCTTTTCCAACATATTTTTAAGGAAATATTGACCTGACAGTGCGTGAGATCATGACGGAATGATGTTGGAGACACTGAGGGTAAATAATGGGGCACCTACAGAAGGTTGCAAAAAGTGGCACCTGTTCTATGTACTTTTGACCTTCTCTTTTGGAAAAGTATACATATAATGTGCTAGGCCAAGGACTTGCCACCCTAATCCTTGAGTCCCAGACCCTGTTTCCTGTCCCTGGGCAGACAGAGTCTCAGACAAGAAAGAAAAATGTGCCTCCTCAAGCCCCAGAACCATGGGTCAAGAGATCCAATGTACCAACTCTAGTGTATAGAGGGGCTGAAGCTTCGTGCTTCCTCCTAAATGGGCTCACTTCCATCTCTCCACAAGGAGTACACAGTTCCTTTCTTCATAGGCTGTTTCCAATAATTTTTTTAAATTATTAATATATAATAAGTATAATTAAGAATTTTTATGATAGTAATAAATAATAAAACAATAGCATTTCACCAACTTTCTATGTGCCAGGCACTATGCTAGGTGTTTTTTATGCAAAATTATTGAAAATTCACACATTCCTAGTAAGTTGCCAAGGTGACATAGCTCATGGCCAGGAAATAGCCAGACTTAGTTTTAAACCCAGGTCAGGTTAGCGTTAGAGGCAATGCTTTCTCCACCAGACAAAACTGGGGGATTCATTTCATGCAGAAGTTCTCTCACCAGTGCCAAATGCCACTCTCATCCCAGGTAAAATGAGGCCTGCAGCTGCTGCTAATGTCAGCACACCCTGCAGGCTCCCTAGTTGCAAAGATGACATGATGGGGGATGCTCTGGACCCAGGCTCTAACTAAACAGAGCATGGTTTCCCTGGGAGAAGGTTTGGAGCCAGGAACACAGAGGAGGGAGAGAGGAGCAGTGTGACAAGGCAGGCAGAATGCCTTGGGGATGAGGTGGATTAGTCAGGGTTCTTTAGAGCTAGTGGGATGTTTATAAAAGGAGATTTATTATGAGGAATTGGCTCATGTGATTATGAGACTGAGAAGTCCCACGACTTGCCATCTGCAAGTTGGAGACCCAGGGAAGCCAGTGGTGTAACTCAATCTGAGTTGGAAGGCCTGAGAGCCAAAGGAGCTGATGCTGTAAATCCCAGTCTGAGGGCAAGAGAAGATGAGATTAGATGCCCCAGCTCATGTAGTGAGGCAGGGAAAGAGGGGTGACTCCCTCCTTTCTCTGCTGTTTATTCTGATCAGACCCTCCACAAACTGGATGGTGCCCATTCACGTTGGGAGGGCCATCTACTTTACAGGTCCACCCATACAAATGCTCATCTCACCAGAAACATGCTCACAGATGTTTAATCTGGGTACCCCATAACCAGTCAAATTATACACAGAATCAACTATCACTCCTGGGGCTTTGGGTAGATTAGGAGGCACAGATGCCCCCGAGAGCTCCCTCTGGCTCCTCTTAGGAGCTGTGGAAGGAGGGGGCATTATCTTCCCAGTGTCTACACAGGGTCTTCAGGTACCTCTTACCCCTACCTTCCTGGAGCCTCCAGCCACTGTGCTTCTGCGAGGATCCCTGGGCTGGAGTTCTGGGTCCCCGCTATAAAGAGACCACTGTAGTAATTAGCCTCATCTACAGCCATGTCTTCCAAACCACCAGAACCTTCTGTGCAGCTGTGATTCTGGCTTCTCGGGCAGCTGCTATCAAAATAAGGTTTTTGTTTAACCCAGCACCAGCACAGCAACTCTGAAATGAAGCAGACCCAGCTAGTTTGATATCCACTTTGCATGGCAAACTATACTTTTGATTGGGTGGATCCTGACACTAAAGTTCCCTGTTACAAACCTTTTGTTTGTTGTTATTGTTGTTGTTACTGTTGTTTGGGGGCTGTACCACTTAGTCTAAAGAACAATAACAAATGGATGGATGCCTACCCAGAAGGAAATTTCCCGGTGATCTTTAGAGTCTGTGTCACCAATCCTGTCTCTCTTTTGATTTTTAACTACTTATTGCTGAATGTAACACATATACAGAAAGTGACTTAAAAAAAATGTGTAGCTTAATTATCACAAAGCCAATATCCACAGAACCACCATCCAAATAAAAATGGAACAACTTTTTTCTCCCCAGAGGGAACCACTAGAGAGATTTTTATAGTAATCACTTGCATTTCTTTAGTTTATCACCTAAATTAGGCATCTATTGACATTGCAGTTTTAATTTTTTTAAAGATTTTTTTAAATTTATTTATTTATTTATTTGCCAGAGAGAGATCACAAGTAGGAGAGGGGGAAGCAGACTCCCTGCTGAGCAGGGAGCCCGATGTGGGGCTTGATCCCAGGACCCTGAGATCATGACCTGAGCTGAAGGCAGAGGTTTAACCCACTGAGCCATGCAGGTGCCTGCTACTGCAGTTTTTAAAGTGAAAAATGAAGCCATACCATATACTTTTGTATTAGGCTTGTTCAACATTATGTTTATGATATACATATTGTAGCTAGAGTTCATTTATTTTCATTGTGGTGTAATTTTTTTTTTGTATGAAAATACTACAAATTAGTTAGCCATTCTACTATTGATGGATATTTGGGCAGTTCCTAGTTTGGGGCTATTAGGAACACAACTGTCCTAACTGTTACTGAACACACCTCTTGGTGTCCCTGCAGAATTGCTGGGTCAGAGCATATATGTATGCTTAACTTTGGAAGAAATGCCAAAATGTTCTCCCAAAGAATTGTAACCACCTTCATGGCCACAGGTACTGTATGAGGGTTCCCTTGCTCCACGTATTTGCCAATACTTATTGTGGTCACTTCTTTAAATGTGAGTTATTCTGGGCATATGCTGTTTGACTTTGATTGGCCTACTTTTCCATTACTTTTCACTTAATGGGGTTGACTCCCTCTTCATGTACTGGGTGGGCAATCTAATACCCTTTTTTGTGATGTTCCTGTTGGTGGTTCTTGCCCATTTTCCATCAAGATTTGTCCACCTTGTCTTTATCAATCCATAAGGTATCTTTTTACATTGTGGATATGAGGCATTTGTCAGTTATGTGTGTTGAGGAGTCCTTGCCCACATATGCTTGCTTTTTCATTTTCTTGATCATGTCTTCCATTAAATAGAAACTCTTAATTTAATGTGGCCCAGTTCATCAATCTTTTTCCTTTATTCCTGGTGCCTTTTTTGTGTCTTGCTCTAGTAAAACACAAAGTCATGGAAATATTCTATATTTTCTTCAAGAAGCCCTATAATTTTATTTTCATCTATAAGGTATATGTCTTTCACATCCGCCTGATAATGATGTATTTATGTACAATGTGAAGTGGGGGTGAAGTTTACACTTTTTTTTTAAGATTTTATTTATTTATTAGTTAGAGAGAGAGAGAGAGAGCATGAGCACAGGCAGACAGAGAGGCAGGCAGAGGCAGAGGGAGAAGCAGGCTCCCCGCCAAGCAAGGAGTCTGACACGGGACTCGATCCCAGGACGCCGGGATCATGACCCCAGCTGAAGGCAGCCGCTCAACTGACTGAGCCACCCAGGCGTCCCGGGGGTGAAGTTTAAAATGTTTTCTCATATTCAATTAATACAGGAAATTATTTCTTGAAAAAAAAAAAACTTTCCCTCTGCATTGGCACCTTTGTCAAAAGTGAAGTCCACTCTCTTTGTGGGTTGTGGGCTAGAGAGCTGTTCCATTGGTCTGTTTGTCCTTGCATTAATTCTTCACTGTTATTAACTAGTATGGTTTCATAAGTCTTTTTTTTAATTTTTAAATTTGAGTAATTAAATTTTTTTAATTTTTAAATTTTAAATTTTTTTAATTTTTAAATTAAATTTTTAAATTAATAAATTAAATTAAAAAGAGTTGACGTATAATGTTACATTAATTTCAGGTGTACAACATAGTGATTCAGCTTCCCCATACATGGTACTATGCTCACCACAAGTATAGCTACCATAAATCTTGCTTTATTATAGAACGATTCTTCCCACCTTGCTCTTTTTTCTGTAAGTGCCTTGATCTTTCCTGTTTCCTATAAATTTGAAAACCAGTTATTGGATCCACCAAAAAAGCCTTTGAATTTTGATTTGGATTCCCTGATTCTTCACACAAATTTGAAAGGAAGAAACTGTCATCTTCATAATGTTGAGTCTTCTAGTTAATGAGCATAGTAGATTCTCCCCACCCCTTTAATTTATTTAGGTCTCCTTTAATTTCCTTTAGTAATATTTCAGAGGTCTTTGCATAAAAGGTTTTATATAACTTTTGTTAGATTTATTCCTAGACATTTGATTTTTTAAATTATACTATAAATGGGGATCTTTAAAAAAAATATTTTCTGGGGCGTCTGGGTGGCTCAGTGCATTAAAGCCTCGGCCTTCAGCTCAGGTCATGATCCCAGGGTCCTGGGATCAAGCCCCACATCAGGTTCTCTGCTCAGTGGGGAGCCTGCTTCCCCCCACCCCCTCTGCCTGCCTCTCTGCCTACTTGTGATCTCTGTCAAATAAATAAATAAAATCTTAAAAAATATATTTTCTAACTACTTTCTTTTGTTAGAAATCAGTTGAGTTCTGTGTCTTGACCTTGTATCCGAGAACCTGCTAAAAATTTGCAGGTTCTTACGACTTTTCTAGATATACAAGAAGACTTATTTTTTCCTTTCTAATTCCTATACCTTTTTTTTCCTTGCCTTACTGTTTGGAAAGGACCTCTAGTCCATACTGATTAGGAGAGCTGTTTTCCAGCTAATTGTGCTATTCAAATCTTTCAATCTCTACATCTAAAGGAAAGTTTTCATCATTTCATCATTAAGTCTCAAGTTTATTACTGGCTTATACATGTACTTTATCAGGCTAATAAGTTCCCTTCTTTTTCTACTTTGCTAAGTAATTTTTGTTTGTTTATTTTAATGATGAGTGGATGTTGACTTTTTTTTTTAAACAGACTTTTTTAAAAAAGATTTTTAATTTATTTATTTGACAGACAGAGATCACAAGTTTCTGTGAAGCAGGCTCCCCACCGAGCAGAGAGCCTTATGCGGGGCTCAATCCCAGGCCCCTGAGATCATGACCTGAGCTGAAGGCAGAGGCTTTAACCCACTGAGCCACTCAGGCACCCCTGGATGTTGACTTTTATTGCTTTTTATTTATCTATCAAGATGATCATACAAATCTATTTTTTTGTTCTGTTAGTGCGAATTAGGTTGATTGAAGTTTGAATGTCAAACTAACTTTGCTTTCCTGGCATAAATCCAACTTGCTCTGATGCAATATTTTATTATACATTGCTGATTCCATCTGCTCAAATTGTGTTTTGGATTTTGCTTCTATATTCTGAATGCAGTAGTGGACTACAGTTTTCCTTTCTCATCATGTTCTTCTCAAGTTGGTATTAAGATTATGTTGTCCTCATAAAACAAGTCAGTAAGCATTGCCTTTTCTTTGTTCACTGGAACAATTTGTATAGAATTGACAGGTTTTTTTTTTCTTTATTAAACATTCAGCAGAATTCACCATTGAAGCTACTAGGATCTGGGAGCATTTTCTTTGCAGGAGATTTTCAATTACATTTTTAATTTCTTAAACAATTATGTAATTCTCAATTGTTTTCTTGTGTCAGTTTTTTCAAGTTGTGTTTCTCCTAGAATTTGTCCATTTCATCAAATTGTCAAGCTTTATTGAAAACAAAAAATTTCAAAAATTGAATTGAAAAATTCAAGCTATTTATTATTGAATAAAGCTACTCATAATAGTCCTCGTGACATCTCTTTAATGTTTTTATGATATGTCAGGATGTCATCTTCATTCCTGATATTGGTATCTTCTCTTTCTTTTTCCTTTAAGCTTGTCCAGTATTTATCAAATGTGTATCTCTTTTCAAAGAACCAGCTTTTGGTTCTGTTTGTCTTCTCCATTTTAGGTTTGTTTTGGTTCCATTAATTTTTGTAATTTTCACTTATCTTTCTTAATTATTTTCCTTCCTCTTTCTCAGGTTTTCATTTGCTGAGGTTTTTTGTTTTGTTTTGTTTTGTTTTGTTTTACTAATCTGTTGGGATGATTACTTACATTACTGATTTCTTTTATTCCTTTCTTATTTTCTAATGAATGAATTTAAGCTACAAAGTTTCCTTCATTCATGGTTTTAGCTGCATTCTGCAAGTTTTGGCTATGTTATATTCATATTAATTTACAATTAAAACATTTTCTAATTTTGGTTGTGATTAGTTTTTGACCTATGGATTATTTGAACATGTATTTGAAAAATACATATCATGAGTTTTGTTATTTTTTTCACAGTTGATTTCTAGCTTAACTCTTCTGTGGTCAGAATATGGGTTCACAATTTCAGTTTTTGAAACTTACTGAGACTTGTTTTGTAGCCCAACATATGATCGATTTTGTAGGTGTCTCACAACCTCTGGATAATTATTTATATTCTTCAACTTTGGAATATAGTGTTCTATTTGTCAAATCTACACTTTGTGTTGTTAAAATATCACATATTCTTATTAATTTGGGGAGGCTGCTTTTTTATCAATTACTGAAAGAAGTGACTTAAAATCTTCAACTCTGATTGTGATTTATCTGTTTCTCCTCTTAGTTGCTTTAACGATTTTGAGGCCGGGGCATATGTAGTTTTAATTGGCTATTTTCTATCTGGTGAATTGAAACCTTTATCATAGGAAAATTTTCTCTTTTTCTCCAGTAATTTCTTTAGCCATGTTGTCTGATAATAATAATATAGTTCCCCTGGCTTCTCTTTGGTTAAAATTTGCATAGATTACTTTTTTCCTTTTCTTTTTAATTTTTCTGTAGCTTATGTTTTAGATGTGTCTCTTAAAACAGCAAATCATTAGAAATTTGAAAAGCCAGTTGACAAATCTTTTTCTCTTAATTGAGGCATCTGGCATATTTACATGTAATACAGGGTCACTGGATTTGGGTTTAAATCTACTGTTTTACCATATGTTTTCTATTTCCTTGCCTGCTCTACCCTTTGGGTTTCCTATTTTCTTGCTGACTTTCAGGTAGGTTTTTGAAGGTATAATTAAGAAGAAAACACTGTAATCTAAAGTGTACAGTTCAGTGGATTTTGACAACAGTTTACACTCAAGTAACTTCCACCTAAATCAAGATAGAGAATATTTCTATCATCCCAGGAAATTACTTCATGTCTCTTAGCTGCCAGTCTCCTAGCTCCCCCTCCCATTCTACCTGCAGCTTTTTAAAAAAAATTTCTGTTAACATAATTTTGCTTGTTCTTGAGCTTCACTTGAATGCTGTTGTTCTGTGCCTGGCTACTTTCACTTGACGCAATGTTTCTGAGATTCATGTTTGGGGTGTATTGGTAGCTTGTTTCTAGCTTGTTTCTGTTGCTGAGCAATATCCCATTGTATGACTATGTCATAATTTGTTTATCCGTTCTCTAATTGATGGACATTTGGGTTGCTCCCTCTTTGGAGTTACTATGAATAAAGTTGCTATTACCTTTTGTCTACAAGTGTTTTTGTGAACATATGACTTTACTTCTCTTGGATAAATACTTGAAGTGGAATGTCTAGAGCATAGGATGTATGTGTTTAACTTTATAAGAAGCTGCCTAAACAGTTTTCTAAAGTAGTTGTGAAGTATTTTATATTCACTTTATATTCCCTCCAGCATTACTTGAAAGTTCCTGTGGCTCCACATTCTTATCAATATTTGTGATTGTCATTCTTAAATTTTAGCCATTCTAGTGGGTATACACTGGTATCTCACTGTGGTTTTAATCTTTGTATCCTTGACTACTAATGATAATGAATATCTTTGCATATGATCACTGATCATTTATGTACCTTCTTTCCTGAAGGACTGTTCAAAACTTTTGCTTGATTTCTAAACTGGGTTGTTCGTCATTTCATTATTGAGTTGTAGAAGTTTTTTATGGAGTCTTTATACAAGTCCTTTGTCATGTATACATAAAATATATAAGATGCATATATGTGTATACATACATATATATGTAATATGAATGTTTTCTCTCAATTTGTGGCTCGCCTTTACATTTTCTTTTTTAAATTTGCAGTATAATTAACATACAGTGTTATTACTAGTTTCAGGTGTACAATGAGTGATTCAACAATTCTATATATTACTCAGTGCTCATCATGATAAGTGTATTCTTAATCTCCTTCACCTATTTCACCCGTCACCCCACTCACCTCCCCTCTTGTGAAAATCAGTTTGTTCTCTATAATTAATAGTCTGTATCTCTCTTTTTTTCCCTTTGTTCATTTGTTTTGTTTCTTAAATTCTACACATGAGTGAAATCATATGGTATTTGTCTTTCTCTGACTTATTTCACTTAGTATTGTACTTTCTAGACCCATCCATGTTGTGGCATATGACGAATTTTCATTCTTTTTTAATTATATATACGAATGCCACTTCTTTATCCATTCATCTATGGATGAACACTTGGGTTCCTTCCATAATTTGGCTATTGTAAATAATGCTGCAATAAACACAAGAGTGCATAGATCTTTTTGAATTCGTGTTTTCATATTCTCTGGGTAAATACCCAGTAGTTGAATTACTGGATCATATGGTCATTCTATTTTTAATTTTATCAGAAAACTTCATACTGTCTTCCATTGTGGCCACACCAGTTTGCATTCCCACCAACAGTGCATGTAGGTTTCTTTTCTCCATCCTTGTCAACAGTTGTTTGTATTGTTTTTTATTTTAGCCATTCTGACAGGTGTGGGGGTGATACAGCTCATTGTAGTTTTGATTTGCATTTTCCTGATGATGAGTGGTGTTGAGCATCTTTTCATGTGTCTGTTGCCCATCTATATGTCTTTTTTAGAGAAATATCTCTTCATGTTTTCTACCCTTTTTAAAATTGGATTTCATATTTTGGATGCTAACCCTTTATTGGATATGTCATTTGCAAATATCTTTTCCCATTCAGTAGGTTATCTTTTAGTTTTGTTGATTATTTCTTTCGCCATGCAGAAGCTCTTTATTTTGATTTAGTCACCCTAGTTTATTTCTGTTTTTGTTTCCATTGCTTTGGGAGACATATCTAGAAGGATGTTGCTATAGCCAACGTCAGAGAAATTACTGCCTGTGCTCATTTTTAAGATTTTCATGGTTTCAGGTCTGACATTTAGGTCTTTAATCTGTTTTGAATTTGTGTGTCTGGTGTAAAAAAGTGATCCAATTTCATTCTTTTGCATGTAGCTATCTGGTTTTCCCAGCACCATTTGTTGAAAAGATAACACTGCATATTCTTGCCCTCTTTGTCAAAAATCAATTGACAGTATAGTAGTGGGATTATTTCTGGGCTCTCTGTTCTGTTGATCTATATGTCTGTTTTTATGCCAGTACCATACTGTTTTGGTTACTACATCTTTGTAGTATATCTTGAAATCTGGAATTGTGATACCTCATTTTGTCCTTTTTCAAGATTGTTTGGCTATTTAGGGTCTTTTGTGGTTCTGAACAAATTTTAGGATTATTTGTTCTAGTTCTGTGAAAAATGCTATTGGTATTTTGATAGGGATTACATTAAATCTGTCAGTTGCTTGGGGGTAGTGTGGACATTTTAACAATATTTATTCTTTTGATCCATGAGCATGGAATATTTTTCCATTTGTATCATCTTTGATTTCTTTCATCAGTGTTTTATAGTTTTCAGAGTAGAGGTCTTTTATCCCCTTGGTTAAGTTTATTCCTAGGTATCTTTTTTTTTTTTGGTACAATTATAAATAAGACTGTTTTCTTACTTTCTCTTTCTGTTACTTCCTTATTAGTGTATAGAAAGGCAATGGATTTCTGTATTTTGATTTTGTGTCCTGAAGTCTTCCTGAATTCATATATCAGTTCTTATAGTTTTTTGCTATTCCTTAGGGTTTTCTATGCATCATGTAATCTGCAAATAAAGAAAACTCATGTTCTTCTTACCAATTTGGATGCCTTTTATTTCTTTTTCTTGTTAAATTGCTATAGCTAGGACTTCCAGTACTATGTTGAATAAAAATGGTAAGAGTGAACAGTCTTCTCTTATTCCTGACCTTAGGGGGAAAATTTCTTAGTTTTTTACCATTGGGTATGATATTAACTGTGGGTTTTTCGTATATGGATTTATTATGTTGAGGTATGTTCCCTCTAAACTTTACTACTTTGTTGAGGGTTTTATCATGAATAGATGATGTATTTTGTCAAATGCTTTTTTTGTATCTATTAAAATGAACCTTTAATTTTCTTTATTATGTCTTTGATTTAGCAGAAAGAGAAAGTCAAAGTTATCATTTTTTTTCTTTCATGGTATTACCTTTAAGTCTTGTCTAAGAAATCTACCTACAACCAGACCACAAAAATATTGTCCTATGTTTTCCTTTAGAAACTTTATATTTTTAGCTTTTATATTTCAGTCTGTGATCTATCTCAGATTAAATTTCATGCATTACACAAATTAAATTTTGTGTTATGAATCAATGTTAAGTATTTTTCTAAATGGAGAGTCAGTTGCTCCAGTATCATATGTCAAAAAGACTATACTTGTCTTGCAGCTTTATCAAAAGTCAGTCAAATATAAATGTATGGGTCTATTTCTGGACTGTGTATTCTGTTCTTATTTTCATGTGTATTATAATGCCAATAGAATACTGTCTTGGTTACTGTCACTTTGTCTTGAAAACAGTTTGCTGTGTAGATCATTATAGTATAAATCTTGGAAACAGGCAAGTCCTCTTCCGTTAAGAAGTGGAGTCTGTTTCTCCATCTTTTGAATGGACCTGTGGACCTGTAGCTGCTTTGACAAATATCATATGGCACATATCATAGGGAAGTGTTTCAATGTGACTTCTGAGACAAGGTCAGAAGAAGTCTTGTAGCTTTTGTCGTGGTCTCTTGAATGCTCTGGACTAAGCCTAAGCCAGGCAACATGTAAGCAATCTCACTGTCCTGACACCACTATGCAGAGAGCAAGCCCATACTAGCCATGCAGAGGTTCTGTGCAAGGAGAGATGCCTGACAAGGCACAGCTACTCTCGCTATCTCTGCCCAGACCCCACATAAGTGATTGGAGTAATCTTCAGGCAACTTTAGCCCTAGCCACACCTGACTGCACCTTTAAAAAAGATCTTGAGCAAGAACAGCTTAGTAGAGCCCACAGAGCTATAAAAGACACTAAATTGTTATTTGGAAGCAACTAGGTCTGGCATAGTTTGTAAAAGAAAAATTGATACCTAGGACAGTAGAGCATTAAAGAGTATAGGTTCTGAGGATCAGAAAGACCTGGACTCACATTGTGTTTATGACTCTGTAAACACCAATCAAGTCACCAGGCTAAAGGCTTAGCAATTTATATACAATATTTTTCATTATTTAATATTTTCTTAAGCACCTACTGAAGAGAGGAAGTATGCTTAGGAGATATAAACATGAATACAATGCAGCTCCTCCTGAAGGAATTTATGGGGGGGGGTTGACATGTTCAGTACAAAGGTAGCTGATGAAATCACTTTCTGTCAGTAGCAGTTGCTATATAGTGAATCATAAGAAAAATAACTTTGCTAATCTGGATTCACACTAGACTGATATGCACAAAACATCAGATAATGAGTATGTCATAGCCCATCTGGCTTCCCTTTTGTACTGGCTGCTGGGAAGGTCAGAACTGAAGGTGAGATTCAATCCCAGGAGTTTGTTTCCTCTCTCCTCCTTCAACATGATTTCCAGTTTTCTATTTCTAATTTAGAAATGTCTCATTGTAATGTCTCAAATTCTTTTGAGGAGTGAGTTGGGGTGAAATTATGAATAAAATATATCAGAAAGCTAACTGATTGATTTGGGTTAAAATCATAGCTTGGGATCCATGTGAGTTGTTTCATTTCTTGTTTTTGTTGTTGAGACAGTTCCTGCTAGCTTGTTCTTACAAGGACTAGGACCACTATAACTATGCTGCTAATAGCCCTTGCTGGCATTTATGGAGCATGGTGTACTAGGCCCTGTGCTAAGTGCTTAAATGAATAATTCTTTTTCATTTTTGCAATAATCCTGAGATATAGGTGTTATAACCACCCCAGTCTTAGAGACAAGGAAACTGAGACTGGGAGAGGTCAAGTTGCTTATCCAGGTAATGCTGATTGCTGGATCAGAGGCAGCTCCACTCCAGAGCCCATGGGCTGCAGCATTAGGTTTTTGGTATACACGGGTCCTTGGAAAAGGTAGCTGAATAGACTTTCATGATGATCCAGTCTGGCCTAAGCCTCTTCTTTATTCAAAGTCTTTACCTGGCAAGGCCCAGGGATTCTTATCCTCCCACAGAGGATGAGCTAAATAAGATCCTCCCCATACTCACTGTTTCCTGCATATGGAATCCCATCTTCATAAACATTTATATTCCTGGACCCTGAATCCAAGGCAAATATTCATAAAATAGATTGCATTTGTGTTCATAGTGACGAGTTCATAGGAAATGAAAGAATGGACAAAAGAGAGAAGTTAAATTCTGGCAATTATTTCAGAATGGTTGATGAGTTAGCAGTAATGTTCAAAGCATACATCCCTGGCATCATTAAACCTCCCTTCCTTAAAAACTCAAAGCGATGTTATCTCTAATAGAAAAAAGAAGGATAGTGTAGTGGGAAAGAGGGAGAGAGAGAGATGATAATGATCAGAAGCAGGAAGGGAATTCTAACATGTATTATGTACCAGTGTGTGCCAGACTTTTTATATGCATTACCTCATGCAACTGTCTCTCATCCAGCCATGTGAAACAGGTATTATGGCAAAGTGACTAAGAACAGAGGCCCTGGAATCTGATGGCTCCTATCAATCAATGAGGAACCTTGGCAGTTGTGAGTCCTCTGTGGGCTCTGGTTTCCTCATTTACAGACACACCTCATTTTATTGTACTTCAGAGATATTGTCTTTTTCTATTAATTATTTTTTATTAACATATAATGTGTTATTTGCCCCAGGGGTATAGGTTTGTGAATCATCAGGCTTACACATTTTACAGCACTCACCATAGCACATAAGCACATACTCTCCCCAATGTCCATAACCTGACTACCCTCTCCCTACCCCCTCTCTCATCAGCAACTCTCAGTTTATTTTGTGAGATTAAGAGTCTCTTATGGTTTGTCTCCCTCCCGATCCCATCTTGTTTCATTTTTGCCTTTTTTTTTTTTAACAAATGGGAGGTTTATAGCAACCCTACATCAAGCAAGTCTACAGGCACCATTTTTTCCAACAGCATTTGCTCACTTTGTGTTTCTGTGTCGCATTTCAGTAATTCTCACAACATTTCAAACTTCTCATTATCATTATATTTGCTATATCTATCTGTGATCAATGATCCTGGTTAGCTGAAAGCTCAGATGATGGGTAGCCTTTTTGTTTTTTGGGTTTTTTTTTCCTAGCAAGAAAGTATTTTTAATTAAGGCATATAGGGTTTTTTTTTTTAGACATAACACTTCTGCAATTAATAGACTATGGGGTAGTGCAAACGTAACTTTTATATGTACTGGGAAACCAAAATATTCGTTTGACTCCCTTTATTGAGATAGTCACGTTATTGTGGTAGTCTGGAACTGAACACAAAATATCTCCAAGGTATGCCTGTATGAAATGACAATAGAATTTGCTGATAGCATTTCTGTGAGGATTAAATAAGATAATACATATGCTGTACTCTGTATGGATGTGGTAAATATTAAGTACTATAATTATATTGAGTGCTGAGTCTCAGCAGGGAAGACGGGGCATGCCTTCATGCTTCACGCTTAGTGTGGTGGACAGATGAGGGACGGTAGGAGGGGTGAGGGGCCTGAGGGAGTGAGTGCAGCTGGCGGTGTTGGGCCCTGGGTAGCTGGCACCTCACAAGTGATGCGTGGGCTGTCATAGTCCAAATCGAAAGTGATTTTGGTAACATTTAATAGTGGTTTTCTCTTTTTAAAAAGTCTATGTTTGTCAAATAAATTATATGTGTGTCAGTCCTCTAGCAGCTTCATCTAGAATTTGTGCTGATTTTGTTTCTATGATTAGTTGAAATGTTATTAGATTGATATTGTGTACCACTTCCAATTTTAGAACTTCTACAAATTTGTTACAAACCTCCCCCCCAGCATTTCTTTTTTCTCTCAACTGCCATCCAGAGGCAACGGAGCTAACTCAATATTTAATTATGTATCTGGGTACTAGGGTGTTTAATGGTAAAGGGGAAGTGGTGTGTGGTACCTAACTTGTTATCTAGTTTCCAGGTCCTAGGATACTCCTGGGCCTCATTTCTTTGGCTCCAAGGGGAAGTGGAGATTAGCTGCCCCACCTGCACCAACAGGGCCAGCATGAAAGAATGGAGACTGAGCCTGCCTGTGAGTACAGATGTGGGTTCTGTCCTGCTTGACTCTCCCTGGTTGAATGACTTTGGGTACATCCCTTTCCTTCTCTGAGCTTCATTTGGTCTACTTTCTGTAAAACAAGAAGGTTAGAATTCCCGATTTAACATATTCCCTAAACTCTACAACTTAGGGTTTTGGTGTTCATTTGTAGGAGAGTCTGGCCCAGCTGGGCAAGCTGTCTGCTCCATCAGGCAGATTTGGAAACACTTCCGGAAGGAGAAAATGTGCAGCTTGAATGGTGGTGGAGAAATGTCTTGGGGAATAAGCAGGGCTTGGCATTATAGCCAGATGGCACAGGCTGGGAGTGAGTGGGAGGTGGGCCTGGGAAGGCACTCAGTAGGAAGAGTAGCTGGGGGGGGGGGGGGCAGAAGGAAGGAGGAGAGGGAAGATAACATAGCAGAATGCCTGTAAGCAAAATGCCCAGCATCCTAGGAAGGTATCTTGGATTGACCCACAGTATCAGAGTGGCCCAGATACTGAGGGACATTGAGAGAGAGAGGTGATGTGTCCTTAAATCAAAGGGTAGCGGTGAGGCAGTAGGCAGTCATGAGAGGCAGGACTGTAAGTGTGCTTAGTGTAACTTAGCAAGTGGTTTCTTTCTCCCATTTCCATGTCTATACAACAAAGCAGATAATGCTTTAGCACTCCAGTGTCCACCTTGGGAGAGCTTGAGGTCATTGCCATGTAAATGAGGTGATGCAGTGAGTGAATGGCACATTACCTGGCTTTGGAGAATTTTTAACAAATGGTCTGTATTTTTGTTATTTGGGCATAAAAAGCCCATAGTAGTAGAGGAGAGAGATATTCAGAACTATGTCTGGAGTCTTAAGGACTCTAGGAGTGCAGCTTTACTGGGTCAGGGATTGGAACATTTTTCTATAGGTCAGAAGCACAGCTTGTAGTAGGTGCTGTGGGTCCTGAGCCCACCCCACGCCCCTCCCTGATGCCAGAAGAGGAACAGAGCAATACCAGGGACTGAATGTCCTGCCTCCCAGTGTTTGGGGAGCCAGAGTAAACTCCAATTTAAAGAGAGTACAACAGTGTGAATATGTTGTACACCTGAATGGGTGGGGTAGGATTCATACCCTCATGTCGGTTATTCCTATATATGGTGTTTCTGTGTGTAAAGAAGGAGCAGATAAATCCAAAAATGATGAACATCAGAGAGAAGGAATAAAATTTCAATTTGAGTTTCATACAAGAAGAGACGAAAAAGGCAAATCCCTTACAAATAACTATGAGGCCCACTTAACCTCCTTTCATAGGTGACCTGTGGAGTCTCAGATTTGGAATTCAGGGCCTTGGAGGAGCAGAGTTTTTCCTCACTAGAACAATAAGCTAAGCTCCAAACTGTCCCCTATGTGTGCAATGGAACTGATGTGTCCTCAGTCTCCAGGCTCACTCAAGGTAATCTCCCTCACCACTTGTGCCAGGCTCACCCTGCCAGTGTCCACCTTGATTACGCTAGGACCTCAGGAGACAAAAACACTCTTCCCAGGCCCTCCAGTACCAGGTCTGAACCTAAGGGTTCAAATAACAACGTATCGAGGAGAAACCTAAAGCCTGCTGGGTGGACAGAGGATAGCTAAGGATGAGGGGCAGAGCTTGAATATAAAAGAAACTGAACATGGCAAAACTTGCTCTTTGAGGAAGGAGGTAACTACAATGCATAGGGAGAGGTGAACAAACTGGGACCAAGGAAAGTTCACTTCACACTTGGGAGACACAGAGAAAAGGGCTGTAGACAAGCATCAGAACTAACATGAGGTCTGAGAAGCCAGAGAGACCATAGTGGATCTTAGTAATAGGCAAGACATCCCCTTGGCTCCAGGTCCTTGGGACCATGAAGATGTAGACCTTTCATCCTAGGAGGTCACCCCCGATGGTTTCAGACTGTGCTCCCTAGGGCCCTGGAGTTTCCTGCAGGTGTCCTTGGATCTCTTGTGAAGGTGGGAGAGACAGGGCAAGGGGTACGCTTTTGAAGGAAGAGAGGCTGAAATGAAATTCGTGCCCCCCTCTACCTGGATTCAATGGAGCAGCTTCAACCTTACCTTTGTAGTATATTGTGGCTTTAGATACATTTTATTTGGGGGAATTTCCCCCCCCCCTTTTTAAAGAAAATGATTTTAAAATCAGTCTGGCAATATGGACATATAATAAAACCCAACAAAAGACCTCTCTCTTCATCTTCAAGGCAGCTGCCAAGCCGACACTCAATAGGAAAAATGACCCATCAGCTAAGGCACAGAGGACCCCTGGATTATGCATTTAGCTGGAGAACACCACTGAGGACCCAGCATGATGCTGTGTGGTTGGAAGGGACTCTGGGGCCATTGGCTCTTCTCCAAAGCAGGTCTAGTATTCCTGCCAGTCAGAAGGAAAGGAAGAATGCCAGAGAGATGGCATGCTTTTTCCACTGTTAGCCTTCACTGCGACCTGAGGAATTCCCAACACTTTTAAATTGGGGTTTACAGAACCCCAATTTACTTACTTGATAAGTAAGTTCCACATACTTATCAAGGGCCTTGTTATAATTTCTCCAGGTTCATTTTCTACTTCATGCCTTGCATTTAACACTCTAACACCACCAAACTGAGTTTCCCACCCACACTATGCCATTTTTAAATTACTTAATTAACTTACTTGCTGTCTATTCTTAATACCTGGAATTCCCTTTACTATTCTCTGTTCAGGTATTTTATTCCAGCTCAGACAATTCCTCTTCCAGGAAGTTTTCCATTTTTCCTTTATATAAAGTTCTTTGGGTTCTACTTCTTTACCTTGACTTAAATTTGAATTTATTACCCATGTATCAACTGGAATCTCTTTACCCCTTAAAAATCGAAGTGAGGTTAATTTATCCTCACATTCCATGACCTGTAGGAAGCTAAAGCCAATCCCAAGATGTTTGCCAATTCTTGGAAGAATAGGAGAGAAGTGAGTTGTGATATTACACTACTATTGCTCTAGCTTCTGGCTTCTGCATTTCCTTAGTTTATGCTGCTTGATTATGTTTTATCATGTGCATGAAATTTGCAGTTTATAGATATTGACCCATACTTGGAACTCAACATCTTTCCCTGATTTCCAAAAGATACAAGCTATGAAACCCTAGAAAATACAAGTCTAATTTATAGTGACAGAATACAAGTCAGTGCTTGTCTAGGGCTGGGAGTAGTACAAGAGCTATAAGGAGATTTTGGTGAAGATGGAAATGATCTTTATCTTGGTTTTGGTAATGGTTACACAGACATGTAAATTTGTCAGATTTATTTATTTATTTTTTAATTTATTGGATTTAAATTGTCTAATATATATTGAGTGCTGCCCAGCTCTTCTGGATACAGTGGTCGAATGGAAAATAGTTCTTGTCTTTCAGAGGCTCAGAGAATGGTGTGGGAAACAGACAGCTAAACAGATAATTTTAGCAGTATGATTCATGCTAAGAGACATAGGGACCACTGGAAGTTCTGTGGAGGTGGTGCTTAGATCTATTTGGGAAATCAGGGAAGGCTCCCTGGAAGAGTTGATTAATTGATTGATTGATTTTTATTTTCATTTAGCCAGCATATAGTACATCATAAGTTCTTAAGTTTATTTTTTAATCAACTTTTTGAGCTAATTTGCATACAATAAAATGTATTCATTTTAAGTATATGTTTTGATGAGTTTCAATAAGTTGATATGTCTAACTATTACCACAATCAAGATCATTTCCATATCTCCTCCTTCTCTTCTCCCCTTCTTCCCTACCCCTTTCCAGGTAGTTTTGATGATTCACAGAACCTTGGCTTACCCTGACCACAGGCTAAATTACTTTGATACCCTCACCATTCCTGATTCCCAATGTGTGTATTTTCCATACCAAGCAATTCTCCAATTCTCTGTGGACATCAAGTGAATGCTTTATAGTTCAATTCAGTTCTGACACTAAGTCCCTGGAGTTAGTACAGACCCTATGAGTAAGGGCTAAGTCCTATAAGACTGCCCCCACCCCCTTCAGACACCAATCACAAGTAGTGGGTCCCCAGGTTATCCATACTTCTGTTTGACTTGGCTACAATTTGGGGGTTCACATGACCCCCAATAATTTGCCATAATGGCTTACAGAGTGCAGGAAAACACTTTCCTTATGTTTACAGTTTATTTTAAAGGGTACAAATGAACAGTCAGATGAAGAGGTACATTGGGCGAGCCCAGAAATGTTCCAAGTGCAGGAACATCTATTCCCATGGAGTTTGGGGTGCTCCACCTGCCCTACACATGGATGCACTTGTCAAGATGGAAGTTCTCTGGACCCCATTGTTTAGGGGCTTTAGGGAGATTCCATTTTGTAGACATGATTAATTAAGTCATTGATCATTGGTGATTGAACTCAATTTCCAGCCACTTTCCCATCCCTGAAAGTTGGAGGTGGGAGTGGGGCTGAAAGTTCCAATCCTTCAATTTCGAGGTTGGTGCCTCTGGAAACCAACCCCCAACTTGAAGCTCTCTTAGAAACCCCAGCCACCAGTCTTATCATTAACATACAAAAAGATACCACTCTGGAGATTTCAAGGGTCTTGGAAAATCTTATTTAAGGAACCAGAGACTAAGATCGAATATTGTACTCCTTTCACTCCCATCAATCTGGAAATTACAAGGGTTCTAGGAGTCTGTGTCACAACAGGGGGCAGAGACCAAAGATGTATTTCTCATTATGCCACAGCTGGGCACATGACCCAGGTAGTATCCACCCCCTAACCATAGTGCTTGAGTCAAGAGATGGAGGCATGAGATCCCAGCAGCACCAAATGATATCTTCCTAGAGTTTATAGACAGAGAGGAGTTGTCTTTCTTCTAGGGTTCCCAAGCCACAAAGAGGAAAGCCTAGGCTGTGGCATGCAGACCATGGAGGAGACCTCTTTATAGTAGAAAAGGGGGAAGGCAGCATAGAAAAGGAGCCAAGCTTCAAGAGGAAAAGGATGATGGATAACGTAATTTGAGTCTCTTGGTGCAACCATGCCTGCGGCCCATTCTACCCCTTCTTCCAATCAACCAACTTCCCTATTTCCTCACCTAGCTTGAATCGGCAAATGTTGTTCAATTTATGGCAAGGGAATGACATTTAATAACCCTGTCCTTAGATTCTGGAAATGATTCTCATTTGGTGCCTGCAGTCCTGTATAGGTGAACACATATCTATTTATGAGAAATTGATGTATATTTGTATGTCATGGTTAAATTTTGAACTTTTCTTTCAATATTTGATACGGATTTTGACAATGCTAAGCTGTGAAGTTAAGTTGTAATTGCTTACAATTGCTTTCCTTTGTATCCAAAGTTGTTTGATGGACAGCAACTGAATAAAGCAGTCTTTCTGGACATGTTTTCTCACCACCCTTAGATCTCACTACTGAGTTCCCTGTGGGATGTGCTGGTTGCTCTCACATTTCCTCCAGTCCTGGGGAAGTCTGCCAGTTACAGTTAATGGGGCACCAAAGTGAGGTGGGGAGAATCTCTTTCTGCATTCCAATCCAGTTAGCTTCCCAGTAGTGGATTCCTCCATCCATTCAATTCAGCCATCCATTTATTCATCACTTGTTTCTTAAGTACAAACACAGAGACAGTCCTGGCCGTTGGGATACAAGTCAGACATGTACCTGTCCTTACAAAGTTGACAGTCCAGTGGAAAAGGCAAACAGTGTGCCATACACTGGCCTGGAGGACATGCTAGGTGCTAAGCAGAACATGAAGGTAGCACCTAACTCAGCTTTCCAAAGGAAGTCAGTCGGTGAGCTAAAACATGAAGATGAGTGGGAGCGGTCCAGAGAAAGGTTTCAGAGCTGGGGGAGATGGAGGTCATAGAGGAGGAGACAGATAACTGTTAACAGTAATGGTTCCTATTAGAATAAGTAGCAGGTGTAAAAGGTTGGAGCTAAGAAGGACTTTTAAGAAACAGAGGATCAGGGAGGCATTAGAAGATGGTGGAGAAGTAGCAGGCTGAGACGACATCAGACAGCAAGAGATCAGCTAGATAGCCTATCAAACCAATCCGAACACCTAAGAATCCAACAGGAGATCAAAGATAAGAAAAACAACAATTCTAGAAACAGAAAATCGACCACTTTCTAAAAGGGAGGACCAGCGGAGAAGTGAATCCAACGCGACGGGAAGATCAACCCCGGGGGTAGGGGCTGGCTCCCGGCAAGTGGCGGAACAACGGAGCACAAAATCAGGATTTTTAAGTCTGCTCCACGGAGGGACATCGCTCCAGAGGCTAAACTGGGGTGAAGACCTCATGGGGACAGCGTGGACTCAGGTCCCGCGGGGTCACAGAAGGATCGGGGGTGTCTGAGTGTCGCAGAGCTCACAGGTATTAGAGCGGGGAAGCCGGCTGCGGAGGCAGAGCCGAGGAGTGAGCTCTCAACTCGGGGTTTCCTAGAGCCTTGGTCTGTGACACAGGCCGGTGCTCTGTGCAAGGGGTCCCCACAAGATCCGGGGAGACTCCGACCTGGGAGAGCTCAGGGATCTACGGGGTTTGGAGACTCCAGGTGGGACTCTGCCAGAGACAGAGATGCTTGGTCACAGGCTGGATGAGCTCGGAGCGCAGCCAGAAGCCAGTGAGACGGGACTGATTATGCACGATTTTCTCCAAGCGCGGCCAGAGGCTGGGGAGACAGGAGCAATTAAGCGCTTTTCTCTGAAGTCGCACTGAAGACTAGGGCCCCTAGCTCTCAGCTCCTCCGAGCCGGAGACTGGGAGGCCGCCATTTTCATTCCCGTCCTCCGGAACTCTACTGAAAGCGCTCATGGAACAAAAGCTCCCGAAAGCGAAGCTGAGAGGATTACTTAGCCCGGCCCCTGGTAAGGGCTGTGCAATTCCGCCTGGGGCAGAGACACTTGAGAATCACTACAACAGGCCCTTCCCCCAGAAGATCAAAGAAATACAGCCAAGACCAAGTTCACTTAACAAGGAGAACAGCAGATTCTTTTTTTTTTTTTTTTACTTTATTTAAGCTTTATTTAAACATATGATGTAACCCCACCACCCTCACCCAACCCCTCTTCCCCCCTCCCCCCTCAGTTTGTTTTATGACATTAAGAGTCTCTTTTGGTTTGTCTCCCTCCCGATCCCATCTTCTTTCATTTTTACTTTTCCTACCACCTTAACTCCCACCCCCGTTGCATCTCCACTTCCTCATATCAGGGAGATCAAGTGGTAGTTGTCTTTCTCCAGTTGACTTATTTCGCTAAGCATATTACGCTCTAGTTCCATCCATGTCATCGCAAATGGTAAGATTTCATTTCTTTTGATGGCTGCATAGTATTCCATCGTATATATATACCACATATTCTTTATCCATTCATCTGTTGATGGACATCTAGGTTCTTTCCATGACTTGGCTATTGTGGACATTGCTGCTATAAACATTCGGGTACACGTGCCCCTTTGGATCACTACGTTTGTATCTTTATGGTAAATACCCAGTAGTGCAATTGCTGGGTCATAAGGTAGCTCTATTTTCAATTTTTAAAGGAACCTCCATGCTGTTTTCCAGAGTGGCTGCACCAGCTTGCATTCCCACCAACAGTGTAGGAGGGTTCCCCTTTCTCCGCATCCTCGCCAGCATCTGTCATTTCCTGACTTGTTCATTTTAGCCATTCTGACTGGTGTGAGGTGGTATCTCCTTGTGGTTTTGATTTGTATTTCCCTGATGCCCAGTGATGTGGAGCACTTTTTCATGTGTCTGTTGGC